>MU284153.1:0-165962 GCA_022478815.1 Daldinia bambusicola
ATTATTTAATTTTATTTAAATTATTATTTAAAATTAATTATAATAATTTATAAAAAATATATTATATTTATTTTTTTTTAAATAATTTAATTTAACTTAAATAAAAAATATTTCACATTATATATAAATAACTTTTAAAAAGTATTTATTAATATTTTTAATAAATAATATAATTTTAATATTAATTAAAAATTTAATATTAACGTATAACCCCTATTATAATATATAATTAAAATTTAATATAAAATAATTTTTTTAAAGTTTATTTTATATAAAATTAATATAATTAAATTACCTTTTAATAAAATATTTATTTTATTTATAAATAAAAATTTTAATTTTTTTTTATATAATTAACATATATATAATAAAGAAAATAATTTTATAAATTAATTTATTATAAACTTAAAATTTTTTATATTTTATTTAAGTAAAAATAATTTATTAAAATTAATATATTTTTTTTATTTTTATTTTAAGAAAATATTTTTATTTATATTTTATTATATAAAGTAAAATTTTTATACTTATAATTATTATATTTTAATCCTAATATTATTTATATTATAATTATAATAAAAATAATTATTAAATTTAACATTTAAATTATTTTAATTAAAATAAGTTTTTTATATAAAAACTTAATATATTATTATAAATAAAAGGATTTCTTTCTTTTTATTAATTTAAATAATATAAAATATTTACTTTAATTCGTATATAATTTGTAAATATTAAATAAAAGTAAAAATAAAAATACTTTTAAATTAAATAATGTAAAATTAAATTATATATTTTAAATATTTATTAATTATAATATATATATAAATACTTTAACATTTAAATTTATTATAATTGTTAATACATTAAATTTAATTAAAATTATATATAATAAATTCATTTTCTTTTTAATTTATTAAATATAATATTAAAAAGTAAAAAGGAAAAATTTATAATAAATTTTTATAAGTTTTTTCTTAAAAAATATTAAAATATAATATAAAAAATATAAAAATCCATATAAATTAAAGAAATTTATTCCTTTTAAAATTTAATATATTATTATAAATATAATTTTATTTAAATTTAATTAATTATTTAAATTTAATAAACTTTTTTATTATAATAATTTTAATTTTATTAATTTATTATTATTTTTTTTTAAAGTTATTTTATAATATTTAAAATTTAATTTATATTAAATTTTTTATATTTATTTAATAAAAATTTAAAAACCTTTTTAATATATAAATTTATTAAATTTAAAATTATAAATATAAATTTAAAAATATAAAATTAATAATTACTTTTTTAATTTATTAAAAGCATTTTTTTAAACTTATATACGGTGTTATTTTTATAATTTCCATTTGCGAAATATATAATTAAAAGTTTATAATAAAGGTTTTTAATAATATTTTCGAAATATTTTTTATTAAATTTTTTTTATTATAAAGTTTATATAAAATCAAGTAATTATTTACTTTTTATATAACTTAAAATTAATAAATTTTCATTCCATATTATATATACTTAAATAAGTTAAATAAATTTATAATATAAAAGTAAAAAAAATAAAAAAATTTTTCCTTTTTTTTAACTTTTTTATATTATTTTTATTTTTTTTTAAAAAAAATAATATATAAATATATATATATATAAATTTATTAAAATATTATAATAATTTTATTATAATTTATAAAATATATATTTAAAAAAATATTTATTTATTTAATTAATAAATTATTATTAATATTATATTTATTTATAAATAATATAATATATATTATAACTTTTATATAATATTTTTATAATACCATTTTTATATAGTAAATTGTAAAAAAATAAAAATAAAAATAAAATTATTAAAAATATATATTTTATAATTATATTATTACTTAAAAATAAAAAAATAAATTATTAAAAAAATATATTTTATAATTATAATATTATTTAATTTTTATTAAAAATTAAAATATTTAATATTATAAAAATTATATATATTTTTAATTAAATTTAATTTATTATAATTAATTATATTATTATTTTTATTAATATAAAGTTTAAAAAATAATTTAAATAAGGATTTTATTTTATTATTATTTAAATTAAATAAAGCATTAAATATAAGTTAATTTATAAGTTTAAAATTATAAATATTATTAAAATTTAAATTATAATTAATATAATTATTATTATTAAAATTTAAAAATTAAAAGCATTTTTTTAAATAATATATATTATTATTATTATATTAATTATATATATTATTAAAAGTTACATTATAAAAAATAAAGTTAAAAAATTTTTTAAATTTAATATTATTAATATTATTAACATTATTACTTATATTAAATAAAAGATATTTAATTTTATAATTTTTTTCCCAAGTTTTTAACTTTAATAAAAATAAGTTTTTTTTAAATTTTTAAAATATTTATTTATGGTTTTAATTATTATTTAATTCATTAAATAATATAATAAAGAATTTCGTTTTTTATGTGTTTTTAAGTTAAAAAAGTAATATAATAATATTATTAAAAAAAAATTAAATAAAATAAATAAAGAAATATTTAATAAAGTTTTTAATAAAAATATAAATTTTAAAATTATAATAAAATTTAATTATTTTAAAATTATTTTTATTTAATTTATTAAGTGTTTAAAATATATATAAAATTAAAGTATAAAATTAATTAATTATAAATTTAATTTTTAAATTTAACTTTAAAATTAAAATAAATTAACTTTTATTTAAAAAATAATAAATATTTATATAAAAAAATATAAAATTAAACGAATTATTAAAAGAATTATTATATATTAAATTTAAAGTTAAATATTTATATATAAAATTTATTTTAAATTACATTTTAAATACTTTTAAAATAATATAAATAAAATTAAACCCATTTAAGTAATTAATAATTTGGTAAATTTTAATATAGTACAATATAATAAAAAAAGGGTTTTTTTAAAGTAATACGTTAAAAAACATTATAACTTTAATTCGATTTATAAAAAAAGTTAATAGTAATTTAAAAAATTCTTAAAATATTAATAAATTTTTAAAAAAAATTTAATAAATAAATAATATAATAATAAAATAATAATTTATAAATAAAAGTTAATTAATATTAATTAATATAATATAAAAATTATAAATTATTATATTTATAATTAAAATATATAAAATTAAAAATATAAAAATAATATTATTTATTTTATAAAATATTATTATTTAATATATTAATAAATTTAAGTGATTAATTTTTAAATAAAAAAGGTTTATTTTAATTTTTTTTTTTTTTTTGTTGGGACAGTAGTCACGTGGTGGTAGTGGAGGCTAAGGCTCAGCCCGGGTAGGGCTAAGCCCCACCTATAATTTGGTTAAATAGAGATTCTTTTTATATTTTATAGAATTACCTTTCTTTAATTTTTATAATTATAATTATATGTTTAATTAATTTTATTTTGTTATTTCTTTTCATAAGTTTTATAATATTGTAAAGTATTAATTAATAATTGATTCTAATATTAATTAGTAATTGGTAGAAAGTTAATCATAAAATAACAAGGAAAAATTAATTTATATAATAAAAATAATTACGTTTATAATAGAGGTAATAGGTATTAAGTGCCTATTTTGGGAGGCTTATATTTATAATGAATTTTGAGATCTTAAGATTAAAGGTAAAGAAGTTGAAAAATATGAGTTAAAAGTTCTGGAAATATATAGTGCGGAAATGTTCATTATATATGAATAAGATTGTTACGATAAAAACCTTTGGAATAATTTTAAGATAGATTTTAAGGATTGGATTAAAATAATATTTTAGAAAGTTCCTTAATAATTACGAAAAATAATGAAGGACCATTTGATAAACCACGGTCTTTACATACCTAATAAAGATAATAAAAGAAAATTAATTCCCTTTATAAAAAAATTATATATAATTTTTAATGTAAAATCCTTTTTAAAATTCCTAATTAAAATAGTGGAAAAATATGTAAAGAAAAACCTGCATAAATTCGTTTTAATATAAAATTTTAATTATGTTACATGATTAGAAATGATAATAAATTAGATGTTAATATTAATATTATAACAAATGGTAGGAAAATTAAGATAAGTAATAACTAGAGTACTAATAACCTTATTAATATAAATAAAATAAACATAAGTAAATAAAGGTAAAAATCTTATATAAAGATATTAATATAAAGAGATAATCGTAGGTTTATTTAATCACATAAAAAAATTTACTTTATAATTAATGGAAAAATATGTATAAACATTATAAAAATCATAATAAATGGCATATAAAAGCTCATAAGATTCATATATATAAAAAAGAAATATTATAAAGTAAATAAATTAAATAAGTTTAAAAATATAAAATGGTATAAACACTTTAATACTATTAATACATATAATAATTTAAATCTTAATAAATATAATAAATTAAATTTTAATATATTAAATAAATTAATTTATGTAATATTAAGTGAATTAATTTATATAATATTAAATAAATTAACCTATATAATACCAAGTGAATCAATTTGTATAACATTATATAAATTAACTTATATAACATTTAGTAAATCAATAAATATAATATTATATAAATTAACCCTAAATATACCTAATAAATTAACCCTAAATATAATTAATAAATTAATACTAAAAAAACTATATAAATTAACCCTAAATATATTTAATAAATATAATAAACCTATCTTTAAAATATTTAATAAACTAACTTTAAATGTATTAAATAAATTAAGATTAAATATACTAAATACCTTAAATACCCCCGTTAAACCAATAAATTATACCCCTTATAAAAATAGTTTAATTATAAGCTTATACAGCTTAAATAAATTTAATATATTAAATATTATCTCTAATATAAAATTAACCTTATATAAATAATTAATAATTAATATATTTAACCCTAATACAAAACCAACCACCATTAAATCAATTACTATAATATCAGATAAACCTCTTAAACATATATTAATACTATATAAATATTTTAAATATATATAATATAAACCCCCTAAATATATACTAATACCTGGTATAACCTTAAATAAACCTATATTAAAGAAATTAATTTTATTTAAATAATAATAGGTTATACCAAGCCTTCATAAATCTTATTAAGATATATAATTATAATAATAATAAATTTAATAAAGATAAGTATAATATATTAAATAATAAAATTAAGGTTTTTATAAATCTTTATTATAAGGTAAAAATAAAGGAATTATAATATTATAAAATATTTTTAATAATATTAAAAGGATATACCTTATAATATTATTATAACCATTTATTAATAAAGGGATTTAACTTTTAAAAAATAGTAATATATATTAAGAACTTTTTCCATACCATTGAAAATATATAAATGTATATACATGAATTTGTAATAATAACAATTTATAATATGATAATAAAAAACCTTAACAATGATTTGGTAATATTATTTAAGAAGTTAATTATTAAGTTAAAATAAATTTACAAAGGATTAATAATTAATTACATTAATAATATATATTTAAAAAAAGGATTAATAAATGTGGTATAAAGATACCTAACTTTTGATAATATATTATTACACCTAGTAACCACATTTAATAATTTATATTTAAAATTTCGAAATACAATTAAAATTGTATAACGATATAAAGTTTATTAAGAGTAAGTATTAAGAACGAATATCTAATATTAGATTAATTGGATTTATTGTAATAATGGTAATTAAAAACAGTATAGTTAGAACTGTTATAAGTATTAGAAAGGAAAATTATATAGTTGACACTATGATAATAAATGAAGTAATAAGAAATGTTTTATATGTAAGAAATATGGATGTTAATTTACTAAATACTTTATTATAGAACAAAAGGTAAAGTATAATAATTAGTAATAGTATGTATAAGAAAGTGGAAAGGATAATATAAAAGAAGGATTTAAAAAATTCTTAATTAAATACAAAAGGGAAAATGATATTAAAGAAGAAAAAAAAGACGATTATGATAATTGGGAGTTATAACATTTTAATAAGGATGGATTGGATATTAAAGAACGTGCGTATACACTTTCCGCATATTATACTATAGAATATGGAAAAGTTAATAGTTATTAAATAATTAATATTTTTATAAATTAAGTTATTTACCACACCTTTACAGGGTTTAATATATTTGATTTAAATAGTGAAGATAAAAACTATAAAACCTTTATAACCTTTTACTTAAAAAATAAGTACTTAAGAACTTTTTAAGGTATTTTATTAGATATTGGAGTAATTAATATATTATTAAAGGGAGAATTATAAATAAATGTACTATAACACTTATATCCTTATATTAAATTAGATATAATAATGGTTGGATAGTATATAATTTGTTTTAGTAATAATTCTAAATAAAGAAATCTTAAAACTATAAATATATTAACCTTATTTGGAATTATATAATTTTAAATTATATTATTTAATATCTTATTCTTATTATATCTTAAAGATATAGATTAATTTAGAATATTCTTTAACAATATAAAAAATGTATTAATTTATAAGGATAAAAAATATTTTATTATTTATAAATGGGGATACTTATAGTTTTTATTAAATAAGTGGGAATAAACAATTATATATTACCATTTAACAGAAATTGAATTTTAAATAATTTATTATAGATTTAATTATCCAACGGCAAAATGGCTTTATAATATACTCATTAAAGTAGAATTTAATAAGATTAATAAAATAATTATTAATAAAATTAATAAATATTATTACTAATATTAAATATATAAAAATGTACTTAAAAGATTTAAATTTATATTTAAAAATAATATTAATTTTAATTATAATATATACATCAATGTGATATATATTAAAAATAGGCTTATATTTTATATTATTAATAAAATAATATTTTTTTAGGTAGTAAAATTTTTAAAAGATATGATAATAAAATATATATGGAATATATTTTAAATAATTTAAATAGATATATACTTAAGCCCGTTTAATATGTTAATATATAATGTTGGAAAGAATTTTATGGTGGGTGAATTTATAAATAATATTAAAAATATATTTATTATGATTAAAGAAGTATTAATTAAAGTTTATAATTTAATTAGTTAATTTAAATGATATTATGGATTATTATAATAAGTGTACAAAATGATATTTAAAGATATATATAATATTAAAATGGAAATATATTATGTTTTATAAATGGTAATTAAAGTTATTAATAATATAATTGGATTTAATAATTTAATGTTTATATTGTTTGTATTTGGTGCGTACCTTAAATTAATTAAAATATTACTTTTTATATATTTAGTTATAAAAAGGGTGGTAGTGATAAAGAGGGTAATGGAAGAGGTGTGTAAACTTAAAATGAAGAGATAAGTAGATAAAGCACTTAAAATAAGAAATGGATTTAATATATTAAGTACATTTAAATTATTATTACAGTTAAAAGTATAAATTTTTTAAGAAAATAAAAACTAGAAAAAATTATATTGTTTGGTTGGGAAGGATAGTAAGATATATGTAATTAAAATTAATAATAAATTAATGAAATTTTAGATTATAATTATTAAATTATATTATGAAAATAATAATATAATGGTTTTATATATTAAGGGTAATTTAAAATTAGATTTTAATTTTAATAATATAAAAAAAGATAAATATATCTTATAACCAAAAGAATATATATTTAAAAGATTATAAAGATAATTATTTGGAAGTAAGAATAAATTAAAGGAAGTGGTAATATATTGGTTTTTAAAAGAAAAAAAAAATATAAAATTTATAATTTAACTTTAAAGGAAGGATAAGATTATTATATTAGGTAAATTATTTAAAGAGTTGGATAGATAGAAAATTAAAAGACTTTTTAAAAGAGGTATATTTTTATTTAAGAAGTACGATAAGGAGAAATATGATAATATTTGTATTTTTAATTTAAGGGTTATTTATAAAATAAAAGGAAAGATAATTAATAAATTATATAAAAAGTTGAAATTTATTATTTAAAGATATAATAATAAAGGTAAAAAGGTAATATTTATATAATTATTTATAATTTAAAGATTAAATTAAAGAATAATTTTTATATTAATTCTTTTACTATATAAAATAAAAACTAATATATTAATTTAATTATATAATATCATATAAATATATATATAGTTTAGAATATTATTTAACTATATAATTATAATTAAATTATTAAAAGAATTAAAATATATATTTTTGGAAAGGATAATCATAACTATTATTAAATTATTATATAGAATCCTTAAAATTGGAATTCATTAGTGGGCAATGTATTTCAAATATTATAGAGAAAGATTCTCTATGATAATATTAATTTACAACCTATATTTACTAATAATAATTATATTAGAATATTTTAAATTAGTTATAATATAAATAAATAATACATTTAAAATATCTAATAAAATATTTAATAAATTAGAAGATAAGGAATTAAAGGAAATTAGGTTCCTAATAAAATCAAAGATATATCTAACCGAGGAAAAAAATTTAATTTTTAATAAATATATTTTTTTAAAGGATAATAAAAGAAATATATATTTAAAATAAAAGGTATAAAATAAAAAGATAATTATTATTAAAGTTAATAAAGATAATATCTTATAATAATATATATAATAAAAGACTTATGGTACATATATATCATTTATTTATTAATTAAAGGTAATATTTAATATAATAAAAGTAATATAGTACTAAACCCCTAGAAAAAATAAAATTATTAAATTAAATAAAAGATTATAGTGGTAATAGGATAATCTATAATAAGGCATTTAATATATACCTATTAATTTAATAGTAATTAAAGTCTTTATTTTTGTAAATGGTTTATTTATAAATAATAAAGATTTGAGTTTTTAAATTGGATATAAAATATTTGTTGCGAATAAAATGAAAAGTGATAAATTGTTCATAATATATGGTAATCTTATCTATTAGAATTCCATAAAATGTAGATAAATAACCAAAAGTATTTTAATAAGTGAAATTTATGTAATGATTTATGGTGTAAATATAGGCCTAGTTGTTAATATAATAATAATTTTAATTCTTAAATAATTTAAACTCTTAAATGCACCCATTATTATATATATTAATTTACTTTTATTTTATAAATATATCGTTAAATTTAGAATTATAAAAGAAAAGAGATTAATAATTAATATTATGTTATTATAATAGTTTTATAAATGATGGAAAATAAATAAAATCTAATAAATTTATAAAAAGGATAATCTAATTAATGTAATAATTAAATTAAATATTAATAAGGTATTAAAAGAATTTATTAATATTAATTATATTAGGTTTAAATTATAAGATTAAATCAAATAAAATTAAAAATAAAAATAATTTAATATTAATAATCCAAAAATATATAATATTAATAAAATATTTAATGATATTTATGATATTTTTAAATTAGACTAAGATAATGGTAGATTAAAGATTAAGTTTTCACAAAATTAAATATAATAATTAATTATTTCCTAAAAAGAAAAAAAAAAATAATTAAAATAAAAATGATTAAATTACGGTAAAAATATACTTTAAAGAATTGAATTAAAAATTTCTTAACCATTTTATAGAAAAAATAAAATTTAGTTACGGCGTTTTTAAATTTAATATAAACATTTTTTGCAGCATTAACTAAATGATTATCTCATTTTTAAATAATCTTACAATATTATTAAACCGCTTTAACTTTACTTATCTAATTATTATTTTTAATTTATTATAAATATTTCTTTAATTTTTACTAAGTATTTTTAATAATATTTTAGATATATTAATAAAATTAATTAATAATATAATAAATATAATATTTATTGGATAAATATTAAAATTATTAACTTAAGCTTTAATAGTTATTTTAATAATATGGTGATATTAAATTAATATATTAATACATGATTTATATTTATTAACATAACATTTGCATTTTATGGATATAATTTTATAATATTAATTAAAAAAAGTAAAAATAGGAATAATAATATAAACTTACTGTTCATTTCAAAGTAATAAAATCCAGATTCCTCACTTCCATTAGGATATTAATTAATAATATTATAATAATACTGTTAATAAAAAACGGCACGTTTCACAAAAACATTAATATAACATCTAGCGGATATTATAATATATATAAAAGAAAATATTTTGGAAAAGATGGGATTAGTTAAGTATAATTTAAAAAATAATTTGAAAAAAAAAAGAGGAAAAATAAAAAAAAGGGATAAATCTTATATTACATTTTATATATTAACATTAACCCCAGCAAGATACATCTACATAATAATATAAAAAAAGAAAAGACTACTAATATTAAGATAATAATCACATAATAATAATGGAAACTAAAACTTAACCCGGGTAAGGTTAAACCTTACTTACAATTTAATTAAATAAAGATTTTTCCCACATTTTATAAAATTACCTTTTTTTAACTTTTACAACTATAATTATATGTTTAATTAATTTTATTTTATTATTTCTTTCCATAAGCTTTACGATATTATAAAGCATTAATTAATAATTAATTCCAACATTTTTTCCTTTTATATATTTTTAATTATAATATAATAAATGTAATATATTATTATATAATAAATATTATTATTATTAAATATATTTAAATTAAATAATAAATTTAAATTAAAATATTTTAAATAATAAATATTAATAAAATTTAAAAATTTTTTATATTACTTTATAATTAATAATAAAAAAAAGTTAAAAAAATGAAATAAATAAAATAATGTTATTTTATTAATTTATTAATGGAAAATTTAAGATAAAAATAATAAAAAAAAATAAATAATTATTTTATAAAATAATGAAAATTAAGTAAATAAGTTAAATAAATAATTATTAAAATAAGTAAAATATAAAAAAGTTTAATTTAAAATAATAAAAAATTATATATTTTTTATTAAAATATATATTTATAAAATATAATTTATTTTCTTATATAATAATTATAAAATATTACATTAAATTAAGTTAAATACGTTAATATATAATTAATTACCTTTTTAAATTAAATTTACAAAACTTTTTTCGTTTTAATATAATAGGACAATTAATTAACCGTAACAGGTTTCCCCCCTTAAGAGCCCTCATTCTTAAGCAAGGATTCTTCTTCCAAGGTAAGTATGAAAAAGAAAAGGAAAAGAGAATCCTGAGAGTTAGGGAGGGATGCCAGATATTTATAAGAAAAGTCTAAGCGGTGTCCTACCTGTACAATCAGTACCAGACGGCACTAATTCTTTGCCAGGCGGCCAATCAAAAAAAGGATCTGTACGCTAAATTCAGCGAACCTTTGAAAAGAAGTTTAGCGCGGAATCAATACAGTTTGATTGGATAACTAAGCGCCTTTGAACTGGATACAAAGTACGGAATACGGAATACGGAATACATGATATTCAATACGACAACGTCATGCAGCTTTGAGGTAGTGATAAAAGACACGAATTATGGTGCTAACTTTATGGAACAAGTTGATCGATAATTCAATGAGATTATAGTTCTACCTACTAAAATATATTAATACTACAGGTGTATCTAGTGTACCTGATTAGAGTAGCTACTTGGTTTGTCACTCTCCCTTCCTCATTGTAGTTGCACTAGACCGCTGTTACCTACTCGACGAAAGTTATTAATAAATTAGGTAGTTTTAAGGGGTTTCTATCGGTGGATGTATGTACCTAAAATAAGGTAACTCAGTGCTTCTACGAGAGTATGTTAATCATGCACTGATTTACTACACTTCTAGGTTAGGATCTCAAGGGTCATATCAAGAGGTATGGAAACAGAAATAGCTCTAACTGCGTAGCTCTGGGGATCAAAGTTATATGGAACCTATACCCCTTCATAGATACCTCATCTTGGATTCTGACAACGTAGTAGGTACTCAGGACTGATAAAGCAGAGTGCCTATAGGTCGTAAGTTGTATCCCCTGAACGATGCTGTGTATGGGAAGATTAGGATGAAAACACCAGGAGTCAATTTAGAAGAGTTTCAATAGATGCTGACTTACCTTGTCCATCTCAACATAAATATCGTGCCCTGTACTAAACAATGCCGTAAAGCCTACTTTGTGTATATGAAAAACTTTGGAGATCACTCCTTGGCTGCAAGCATCAGCCGATTATTAAGGGCGAATACTTCTTGCAACAGGCTTCCTCTAGAATGTAGGCCGTTTCTAAGAAAAATTGTGAATTCTTCCCACTAGTCGTCCTAGCTTTTCCACTAGGTTGGCAAGGGGAAACTAACAGACATTCAGACCTCCCTGGTAGTCTGCCTTGTGATTTGTTTCCCATTCGCCTGATCGGAATCAGACGCTTCCTCCACAGCACCGTCCTGCCTTTCTCTCCAATCCAGCCCCCATTCTATAATGTTCGGGTACTTACGAACATAAACCTGCATTGCTAGCATGCACCCTATACTCCCCACGCAAAAGCCCGCAGCCAACGGGAACCCGATCGGATACGTAGGCGAGTCGGACACCCGCCACGCGCGCAGCGGGATCGTAGCGTGTCCAACGTATACCAGCGTAATGGCGATGGCAACGATGATTGATCGCGCTTCGGGCTCCCTCCGCAATATCTCCGCCAGCCACGCTATGAGCGCGTAGCCCCAAGCGGCCGTAGCGAAGGTGAGGAAGTAAAATGCCATGATTGTAGGATGCGATTGGGGCCACCCAGCTAGAACAGAAGTCGCTACTAATTGTAAAGCGGCTGCGGCGCAGGATACTTGCCATCGCCAGCCTTTCCAGTCGCTCAGCGCGTTGAGTGCGATGTTGCAGACGATTGAGATGGCGTACCCTCCAAGTGGGATGAGGTTTACCGTGTAGGTTGAATACAATGGGTTCCCAGCTCCGTCTTTGACGCCTTTGAGGTAGAGAAGGAAGTATGAGTTCGCGCGTTGCGACCAGGCGAATTGAAGATAGGCTGCGAGGAACAGGTACGTAAGGGGGCTTTTGATCAGCGATCGGAGCTTTCGAACGAGAAGATCAAACGGAATTAGCTCTGAAGTGGTCATTCTGTGTTTAGAGAGCCTTGTGCGCGCTAATTCCCGCTCGGAAAGGTTCAGGTAGAGAGCTCGAGTAATCGTTGGAGAGTCAGGTATGACCAAGAATCCTATTGCTCCCCACACCATCGTCATAATGCCTGAGACGATGAAGAGCCACTGCCAGCCCTCAAGACCGTTCACCCCATTGAGATTCTTATACAGAGCGGCTTGTAGGATGCCCAAAAACATGTTACCAGCTACGCCACTGACACCGAATATGGCCAATCGCTTGCCAAGTTCTTCCGGCGTATACCAATTGAAGATGAGGCTGACGAGGCCTGGCCAAGATGTCGACTCGAAAACACCCAGGAAAAATCTCAGACCGAAGACGGTTCTTGCATTAGGCGCCTTATAAGTCGCTAATGTAAGCGCACCCCAGATGATTTCGCAGATCGGCAAGAAGATCGAGGGGCGAACTCGCGTCTGTATCATCTGAGCGGGAACGATGAAGAGCGCGTAGCCGATGGAGAAATAAGTGGTGAACTCGACCAGCTCGTTTCCGTACAGCGAAAGAGATTCTTTCATGCCTGAGACGTAAGCTTGCGTGGTCGTAGATTGGTCCATATCCTTCATTAGTCCGGCGATGAAAGCCCAAGTCAATAGGAGGACGTCGAGTTTGAGGACTATGACATGCTCCGGGTCCTTGAAATAAGGATGTATTTTTCCAAACCATGCCAGAGATGCAGTGTCTACCATATTAGACTGAATATTCAAGTCTGGCTTGCTATTATTCTCGCTTGACTGAGTTAATTCCATGACTGCAATCCCCTAGGCTGGAGCGTTGGAGTTAAATGGGATAGGAGTCAGTCGTGATCGAGTGGCATCAATACTTCTAAGAAAAGGGAACCTTTTGACCCGCTTACGTACAGAATCAGCAACATGCTGGTTACAATATGGATTGTTATCAATTATTCAGTACAAGATTTTTCAAGTAAGAACTATCTAATGCAGTGTTACCAAGGGGTCGGCCTATGATGACATCCGAGCTATAATCATGGCATTCAGCGCCGGCCTGCTTGACCTCCGCGCTATCTGTATAATACATCTATTAGCGGTTTAGTTCTAGTAATAGCATTCCGCAGCTATTGAACTACATGGTCGTTAATTTACATCTCTCATAACTCCAATTTTACATGCCGCCATCTCTTATACCGATGTCGTGATAAAAGACTAACCTATCTAATCCGCCTCGGGTCCGATTGATGACCCGCCCGAAGCCCAGTTCTGCAATATCACGTCGGGGTTACAGGGACCGACCTTGGCTATTTTGGGATAACTCGGCCGGTAAACGGCAGGAGTGGTATGTTCGTAGAAAAGCTTCAGCTCCGGTACGGATCTTGGGAATTATTACATATTTTGAGTAATAACCGGTGTTACGGTAAACACTCTTAAATTTCCTGAAGTATTTACAAGAACAATTCGAAGCCATTGATCACTATGCCGTCTGAACCTCGGTATCCGGCGTATCTACCAACTAGGCCAGATGGGTATACGCCCACTTTGGATGTCCCTGAATTCGAGGCGGATGAACCCGGACGTCGCGCAGACCCCTTAAAACCGACGATCCTCAAAGCCGGCGCGAAAATGGCAAATATCACGCCGAGGATCGGGACGGAAATCACCGGCGTTCAGCTCAGCCAGCTCTCTCCGGCGGGATTAGATGAGGTAGCTCTGCTGGCAGCCGAAAGAGGGGTCCTGGTTTTTGTGAGACCATGAAAAAAGACGACGATGAAAAAGAAACACTTGCTGACGTTAAAATGCAACTAACTAGAGAGATCAAGATTTTGCGGACATTGGATTTGATAAACAACGAGAAATCGTCAAATACTATGGTCCCTTGCATAAACATCCCACGATGGGATACCCTGCGGGAACAGGACCGGAATTCCATGTGGTGTATGCGGATGAAACTGCGTACGTACCTACCTGATGCGAAAGTTTGACATAGAAGCGAGAAAGCCGTAAATACTAACATCATCGTAGTGGAAATCTCAGAACGCTTCTAGGTCCTCATACGACGTACGACTTATGGCATGTCGACCAGACATTTACGCCAAACGTGCCGTCGACTACCTTTTTCTGGGTTCTCGAGATCCCAGAATCCGGTGGCGGCGACACGGCCTTCACATCCTTGACGGCCGCATACGAAGCTTTGTCGCCCACATTCAGACAGCTCCTCGGAGGGTTAAGCCTCTTTCACACGTCGGCTTCGGTCGGAGAAGTTGCTCGGGTGGGGATGGAGCGTGCCTTAAAGGAGGCCGTTAACACGACACACCCCTTGGTTATCAGACATCCCGTCACAGGAAAACCGTCGCTATTTGTAAATCCGACCATCGCTCGTAAGATTGAGGGACTCTTACCAGAAGAGTCGGATAATCTCCTCAAATTCCTGCACGAGCACATTAGAAGTCTCGATTTTAGCTGTAGGGTGAAATGGGAAAGGGGTACTGTGGTGGTTTGGGACCAGAGGACCGCGGCGCATAGCGCGGTGCCCGACTTTGCGGACGGAGAGAGGCGGCATATGGTGCGGATAATCCCTTACGGGTCTAAGCCCCAGCCTGCGTTCCCAGAACAGTTCAAGGCTTCCAAGGGAATATAGAGGGTTAACTCCAGATAAGAGAATAAATACCTAGGTACTGTCTGTCATTGTGTATTTTTTTTTCTCATATATCTCGTGTACCTTATGTGTAAACGGATCTCAAAACCATCAAGTAAAAATAGTATTAGATAGGGTACCTACTCAGAGATCTGGATGTGGTGCGACGCATCGTAAGCCACGTCATTAATATCGGGATGTGATATGTCAATAGAGAAAGGCAAGATGCAGGCTACGAATCTTAATTATGGGAAGAGTGCATAAAAGAGAATTAACGTGGCTATGCCATGGCAGCCTGCATCAGTATGCTCAGAGGGAGGTACTCATCGATGTTCCCCTCGATTTCAAGCTCCAAGTTCCCCTCTTCATATAACACCTATACAAAACGGAGCTTAGGCAAATACAACAGCTTTTTAAACGCCTTCTTTATAAGTTATATCAAAAGATGGCAGGCGAGGGGGCGGCCGTACCGCTTCAGTCAAAGGACCACAAGACCTTGATGGACATTATTGATAAACTGAGGTCCAAGGGAATCAACCGCTATGTCAATCTACCTCAGATCGTCGTCTGCGGCGATCAATCGTCTGGCAAAAGTTCTGTTTTGCAAGCAATTTCGGGCATGACCTTTCCGACCAATGACAGCCTCTGCACGCGTTTCGCGACGGAATTGATCTTGCGATATACTAACGAGCACATCGACGAGAAATGCCGCGTATCTATCTC
Source organism: Daldinia bambusicola (assembly GCA_022478815.1). Classification (NCBI taxonomy): domain Eukaryota; kingdom Fungi; phylum Ascomycota; class Sordariomycetes; order Xylariales; family Hypoxylaceae; genus Daldinia; species Daldinia bambusicola. Next base: position 16,505 of record MU284153.1, read on the forward strand.
TCCCGATGCCGATCGCTCACCCGAGGAGAAGGCGCTTCTTGAGAAATTCCAGTACTCTGAGATCCCTGGGAACTTCAACATCGGAGCTTTGGTGGACAAGGCCAAAGAAGCCATGGGACTTGGTATTGATCAAGGAAGGACCTTCTGCAAGGACATCCTTCGCATCGAGCTATCCGGACCAACACAACCTCATTTGACAATTGTCGATCTTCCGGGTCTGTTCCGAGCGGGCAACAGGGAGCAATCGGCCGAGGACGCCGCGATCGTAAGATCGCTAGTATTGTCGTACATGAGAAACCCGCGCAGCATCATTCTGGCTGTGGTTTCAGCTCAGAGTAACTTCGCTGTGCAGGAAGTTACTCAGCATGCACGCGAGATAGACATCCGCGGCGAGAGGACCTTGGGACTTATAACGAAGCCGGATACGCTCGATGTCGGCTCTACGAGCGAGCGAGACTACTTCCACCTGGTCCAGAACAGGGACGTCAAGTTTAGGCTTGGGTGGCACGTCGTACGAAACCGCGATTTTAAAAGCAGAGACTGCACCAACGAAGAGCGGGACCAAGCGGAGGCCCAATTCTTCAACCAGGGCGTCTGGGCTGGAGTTCCACGATCCCATAAGGGGTCCGCAAGCCTACGTACTAGACTGAGCGAGGTGCTGAAGGAGCAAATCCTTGAGCAGCTCCCGGACGTTCTGGAGGAAATACAGACGGGACTAGACCAATGCTCGAGCCAGCTCGAAAAGCTTGGCGTGGCTCGTGGTACTCTCGTCGAACAACGCAAGTACTTGCTCAGCGCCAGCCACCAATTCTCGAACCTTATCACTGAAGCGAAAGGCGGGTTCTATCAGAATAAGTTCTTCGGAAATGCCAGAGAAGAGGCAGGATATCGTAAGCGACTTCGCGCTGTGGTGCAGAATACTCTGACCAGTTTCGCTGAAATAATGCGAACCGATGGACAAGCAAGGAAGATTGTCAACAGTGCCTCGGGAAGTGACCCAACGGAAGTATCGCGGGATGACTACCTGGATGAAGTGAAAGAATTGATGAGAAGATCTCGGGGATGTGAACTCCCAGGTACATATAACCCTTTGATAATCGGCGACTTATTCCGTGAACAATGCAAGCCCTGGAGAAAGTGGCTAGAAAGCTTCTCCAGTGACATATTCGAAGCCGTTGATCTAACAGTCAACGAGGCGTTGTCCCACATTATGGATGAGGATACGAAGGCGAAGCTCTGGGGCGAGCTGATTAGCGATGGCTTGGAGCAGCTTAATTGCCAGCTTCACGACAAGGTAGACGAAATATTGCGACCTCACGAGGACGGCCACCCGATCACATACAACCACTATTTGACAGCAAACGTCCAGAAGATTCGCATGCTCCGTCATCAACAGAGCATTATGCGTAACTTCGAAGAATCCGAAGTAGAGGCAATTGTGAAGCATACCGAAAAAGACATGGAGACTATCACAAGTTCGGAAGCCGTTGATTGGATGGAAGCATATTATATAGTAACCCCCCCTGGCCTCCCGTCCTCCCGGATAGACACAGGCTTACAATACCAATGACAGGTAGCAATTAAGCAAGTTATAGATGACTTCAGTAAGCTGGCTATCGAGGCTTGTCTCATCTCTAAGTTACCGGGGCTATTCACGCCGGAGGTCGTATTTGAACTCAGCGACGATACCATCAGCAGGATTGCTGCGGAAAGTGAGGAAACCGCGAATGAACGAAGATTTCTCACGGAAAAGATGAGCGTTTTGAGCAATGGAATGAAGGAATTGCAGCGTCTAAGCAAGTACCATAAACGCATAGGTGGTGAGTTATTCATTTAATTACGCTCTGATCCTATCCGCTTTTATCTCTTCATATTGTAGTAGGTAGAGCTAACCGTCCTGCAACCGTCTTATAGAGAAGCGGTCAGAGAAAGAGGTAGACTACCTAATATATCGAGACCTGCATCTGAAAAAGAAGAGTTTTGGGAACGAGCAACGCCAGATTTATCCGACCAAGAGCTTTTAGAGGAACCGATCCACGATGAAGTAAGCCCGGTATCGCCTGAGATTGCCATCCCAAGGAGGAGCAGTGTCTTGCCTGAGGCTGACACTCCAGTAGTCGAGGCTCCAAAGGAAGAGCAGGCACCTGTTGACGACGTTTGGAACCGCTTCCAAGAAGCACTTAAGGAAAAGAAAAAGAAAAAAGATAAGAAAGGTCGTATCTATCCCATTTGCTGATCAATAAGAGCATGCCCTTGAGAACTCTATCACAGGGCTACTTGTACCTATCAAATGGGTTGCACATTCATTTTGATAGGACTAGATTGGATTCCATACTATGACAGGATGCAATGGATACATCTCTTTCGCCGCATAGCAAAGAGAAGATTTACACAGTGTTCCAGGAAGCATGAAGGAAGCATGAACCTCCTGCCTATGCGCTTTATCAAACCGTCTTGATTGTTAGAGAATGACTTGGATGTTATGCTTAGGTACTTAGTTCCTTTAGTTAGGTATCTTGAAATAATCAAAGAAATTGAGCAGGATGAGATGAATTGGGTACCTATTAATAATCTAATCATTTGGTACATTTGGATGTGGGCTTCCCCGAGTGTGAGTTTATGATTGATACAAGTGCAGTGGTACCTAAGGTATCAAGAGCAAAACACCTAATGTGACAAGTGATATACCTTCTGCTTTGACGGAGTACCTGGTACCTACATTTAATTCATGTAGATATACATCAAAGTCACCAGTGTAAACACTTGTCCTCCACCTCGGGTACCCAAACGGGTTTATGAGGTAGATGATCAATAATATAATGAGGTCGTTTGTGTATTGGCTCGGGGGGCGGGAGGGGCAGCCTACCTACATAACCCTGGACGCAAGTAGGTACCTAGCCTACCTGGCACAAGTCCTTGGATAGATGCATGATCCAATAGGCGTAGACAATGATGCCTAGAGCAAACGTTGTTGTAGGCAACCTGTTGCCCGGTTTTTGTTTGATTGGAGCCACGAAAGAGACATAGTTGAAGACTTGAATTTGTTAGGTACATTAGGTACCTAGGTATGCTTCTGAAAGTTCCTCAAAACATCACTTTGGCATACCAGGCAGGCATTTATGCTGCTGACTCCCCAATCATTCCCAAGGCTGTCCGAAGTACCACTCGCCCTACCACAGTCTAGGTAAACAGCGAGACCAGCCGGGCTAGGTTCACGATGGATACTATAGATGTTTCCGAAGAGGAAAGATACATCGCCTTATTCCAACAATTCAAAGAGAATGCAGAGAAAGCACGTCGTCGCAAGGGCGAAAAGCCTCGAGACCACCAGCCGCCCGGGTTCCTTATCATGCAATTTCTGTTTCATCTTCGCCATACTGCTAATGAAATAAGCAAAGGAAACCACATGCTTTACACCTCGCAAGTTCCTTCGTTTTATCCGCCCTGTGCTCGCCCCATCCATGAACTCAAGCCTCTGATGATATCAAACTTGAGACTTGAGACGCACCATAGAGGAAGCTATGTTATGATTCGTGTGATGACCCCGGCAAATCGGATGACTGCTGTCACAGCCATTGTCGAAGACCAGGAGGGGACCGCAACTATGCTTCAGCTTTACAACCAGCCTGAAGAATCCAAGGTTGCCAAGGAGCATATCATTCAAGAAAATGATATCTGTATAATCAAGGAGCCTTTCTTTAAGGTTACAAATGATGGCTCGTACAGCTTGCGGGCGGATCATGTCAGCGATATCATCTGGCTCCAGAGCACCGACGATCGCATCCCCCTAGAGTGGAGAATCAGAATCTTGAATCTGGACGAGAACTCTGAGAGTATTCGAAAGGAGGGCAATGAGGCAGTGAAGAAGAAGGACTGGGCCAAGGCAGAGCGTCTGTGAGTACTTATTCGTGCGCGATGTTGGATGTTTCAGAGCATAAGTAATTGACCAGGTGAACCCGCAGGTATACAAATGCGATACGCGTCGCCAAGACGGCTAAGGAGAAGGAGCTTGCTCACCTCAATCGGTCTCTCGCCAACTTCCACCTCGACCGACCGGAGAAAGCACTTCTTGATGCACAGAAGGGAAACGCAGGCGATGACTCCCTAGTTGAGAAAGCACTATTCCGGGAGGCCAAGGCCCTCTACGCGCTTAGGAAATTCAGTCTCTGCCGAGAGAAGCTCGTGCTCTGCGTGCGCTATAACCCCAAGAACTCAGACGCGTGGAACGAGATCAAGCGCGTCCAGCAGCGTCTCGAAGAGGAGAAAACAGGATCGTATAGGTTCAGTGACATGTACGAACAAGCTAAGAAAACGCCGCCTCTGATTGATTGCGCTACATGCGTCGGCTCGGTGGAAGTTCGTGATTCGCCCGGCCGAGGAAAGGGTCTGTTTACCACGAAGCCCGTCAAGGCGGGGGAGCTTTTGATATGCGAAAAAGCTTTCACGTACAGCTATGCTGGTGGCGATAGCAATACCGGCAAGTCGAACACGACTGTGCTCATGAACTGGCATACAAAAAGTATTTGGGTGGGCGGGCAAGCAAATCTCATCAACCAGACCGTCCAGAAACTGTTTCATAACCCTGATGAGGGAAAGGCATTCACGGAATTGGATCATGGGGACTACACCCCTGTTGCCGTGTCAGAGGCTGATGGAGCGCCTGTGGTTGATACGTAAGTCTCCGGAGCATGAGAGATACCGAATAGATTAGGATGCTGATATGAAAACAAAATCTGCAGGTTCTTCATTGTGAGAACCATCCAGTTAAACTGTTTCGGAGCCCCACGTACCAGCTACGAGTCCTCCATGTCGACCCCGCCCATCCTAAACAACGGCGGCGAAATGCCAAAGGACAAATCAACCAAGCACACCACATGCGGCATCTGGCCCATCGCCTCGCGCATTAACCACTCCTGCGTTGCGAACTGCTGCCGCACGTTCATTGGCGACATGCAAATCGTGCGGGCCTGCACGGACCTAGAAGCGGGCGCGGAGCTGGTCTTCGAGTACCACGTGCCTGGGTCTAACGAGACATACGAAGAAACCCAGAAGAAGCTCAGCCACTGGGGCTTTGTCTGCGAGTGCGCGCGATGCCTCAATATGAAGTCGACACCCCGAAAGGCTCTGAAGGAGCGCAAGGCTCTAGCAGCGAAACTCATGTTGGCGATGAAGCAGAGTCCCTCGCCGGGACGGCTGAACCAAGCAACGGCTCTACTGAAGGAGATAGAAAAGACATACATAAACAACCCAGCTACGCCGCCGGTGCTGCGCGCGGAGTTATCAGACACTTATTTTACGCTCGGCGCATACCTGGCCGAGAGAAATAACCTTATGGAGGGGCTGGAGCTGCTTCTCAAAGGTCTCGAGGCGTCCGGATATGTCGTCGAGGCATGCCCGCCGAGGAATATGGAAGAAGGGAAGACGAAGACAAAGACGAAGAAGATTGCGGTGCTGAATATTAAGCGCTGGGGGAGGGCCAACGAGTTTATCGTATGGGCCTTCTCGAAGATGGTAGATGCTTATAATAAGCTTGCGCCTGATATTTCTGATGTCGCGAAGGGGTATTTTCGAGTTGCTTACAGTATCTCCTGCGGCGAGGACGAGACTATTCAGACACTCTTCCCCGGGTTTACGTATATGTAAGGCTGTGATGAAGGGATGCATGGAGGAGAATAGGCAAAATAGGAATCCATTATTCGTAAATGATGTGAGCTGTGGGCTGTAAATCTCAGAACCTATGGAATATTCTTATTGGGATTGTTATTTACCTCCCCAGTTGCTCGGAGACACGCCGTCTTGTGATTGAGGTCGGCGCTTTGGAATAAAATCTTTCCAGGTGGTACCGATACTCCTGTGGTTACCTAATGTTGTTAATTTGCAACAAGTCATGTCGCAGAGCCGCTTCTACGTGAATTTGTCCGACTTATTGATTGCCCCCTTTTCGAGCACAGACCCAAGGCGACCCCCGGTTACCTTTAGAAGGAAAGGGGGGTTGAAAAAGGGGCTGATGACCTAATCATAATACCTTAGTAAAAATCCAACTAAATAACCCAAGCCCCCAGCTCCCTAAAACATGAACTCGAAACATGGAAATAATTTTACATGTCGCGCTAAAAGTAGGTAAATAGCATATTTATGGAAATGGGGAATTATCTGCTCAGTATACCACACTTCGCTTCCAAATCGGCACTTCTTCAAAATCCTGGACACTCCATCTAAGCCTACCCCTCTCATCCAGCCAAGCGCCTTGATCGCTAGCCTTTAGACCGAATTTCTCGTTTTCCGTAATCTCGTTCTGACTTACGCCCATCGGGTCCTTGGCGATCCAGATCAGAGGCGTCGGGCTCGTGAGCGCGGGGTTCAGGTACGCTTTTCGGAGTTGCTCTTCCGTGTACTCGGGGACGTCCTCCTCGCTATCGAACAAGTTCCCATCGCGTAACCACGACCGCATGGCCTGATACGAAGCGAAGACCTGCGGTTCGAAGAAATGGGCTATAGGATCTATGATGCGCTGTGCGATGGTTTTCGGAACGTCCGCCCGCTGTGCTAGCTGCTGAATCCGGGATGTCGATTGCGCTTGTCCTTCTTCCGCGGAAGCTAATAGTGGGGCCGACTCATCATCCCCCTCGGCTAGTGTAGTGAGGTCAGACGGTAAGAACTGCTCAAGTGGAGCAAGATACCTGTTTGTCAGTATATTATAAAGTATCGTCACGATGAGTAATAGGCCGGTTATAATGGACGGGCCAGTTGCTCTCCTCAGGCTGAAAAGACCGAGCAAGGACAGCTCAGCAATGTATACGCCTGTCAAGAGGTGCTGTAATGCAAGTGTATAAGCTTGGCCTTTTGTGTCTATCTTCGGCTGGATGACGAAAAGGAGGTTATAGCGGTAGGAGAAGTAATACAAGGCCAATCCGGCAGCCGCGAAACCTAGTACTAACGGGGCAATACATGAATATGCAATCGCTATGAAAGGTAAGTAGGTAGCTAAACCAAAAGGTAAGAGTGAGATTTCTACTGACCGATGATTGCGAAGTTAGCGAACTGTGAAAGTTAGTATTGATCTATGGCCATTATACGAATATGGCATCTTCCTTACCTTAGGGAACAACTTGCCCCATGCAATTCCTTTCATACTGGTATACCGATTGAACTTCTGACGCGGAGTCTTATCAAAGAAATAATTGTAAATGAGATAACTCATAAGATCGGAGTAATTGAGTAAATTATCAGCAGCTGATGTAGTGCCCTGGATAATGAAGTACGTGAGGTAGAAGTTTGACGCCTTAGGAATTTGCCTCGCTAGAAGTTCAGGGATAGATGTGGGGTCTTTAGCCCTTTCCATGAGCTGGGCAGCCACCGGTGCGGCCCCGGAGAAAACTGTAGTGACGAGAAAAACTTGTGTCACTTGGAAGATGTAGTACCATTTTTGGACCTTTAGTTCAGCAGTAGTATTGGTAGGGCTGCCAGTTGATTTGAATATGTCTGATGGCAGTAAGTATACTCCTTCATGATTAGACTTGAACGGTCGGGTACTTACATCTGAATATGCTAGGCACTATCTTGCTGAGCCAACTTGTCGCTAGGGGTGGTATTAAGCCAGATAGTAGGCCAATGACTGGTTCTGGTAAGCCCTTCAGGAAGCTCAACCATTCCACATTGTTGGCGAGATAGCCGATGTTGGAGATTAGGCCGATGATACCGCTAGGAATGGACCAGAAAATTATCAGAGCTACGACAATAGTTAAAGCCGTGCCCTCTTCAGAGATGCGGCGAGCAGGGGGTAAAATGAGATTATTCCATATAACCTCTTGCGGTGAAACACCTGTATATCTGGGAGCAAGAGCTAATACATTGCTGGACACGACTTGCTGGCAAGCCCGCTGGGCGTCAGCGCATGTCTTGAACTCAATAAATACCGCTGCCGCTCCGTTAGTATGGCCAATTTCATAGGCGTTGCGCGCATTTTCGATGGCTGTTTCCTCCTCTTTGATCTTCTCACGTAGCCATTCAATGCTGTCAACTTTCTCATTTAGTGATGAGATGGCTGGTTTATGCCGCGGCCTGATGGACTTTTTAACAGAATCTTGAAGATCCTCGTAGCGGAGTTGGTCATTCTGTACGCGGGATTTAGCCCGTTTCCTGCCTTCCCGATTGGCTTTCCGGATCAAAGACATTTCCGCAGCCTCAAGCTGCTCGATTTTCGACTTCCGTTTCGAAACCAGACTCTCCAGCGCGTCGACTCCAGTCACAGGCCAAATACGTAAAGCATTATCTCCAAAGTAGCGCTGTATATTATCCTCATCAAGGGCGTCTCTTGGCGCCGATAGGAAAAGAACGGTACGCGAAGAAAGGCGGTTTGCAACGGGTTTCGATAGGATCCAGGCCTGACGAAGACCAATAAGCCAAAACCGCTCACGGGCAACTGTAAACATCACGAAGCCGAAGAACACACAGGCGAGTATTGCGTGGGCATATAGGTGTCCCTTTTTTCTAACATTTCCAATGCCAAGCTTGTCAAGCTCTGTTGAGGAACCACCTCCAGTCGCATTGACCGGCATGAGTATGGGCCACGTGAGGCAACAACCGACGAAGCAGATGAAGATAACTGTTCGCAAGAAACGGAGATAAAGGTATGCATCTAGAGATTGGTGGTATAAGATAAACTTATCCGGAACTTTACGCATAGTATGGACCCAGTTGAAATATGATCGGCCAGCAGAAGGAGTCCGGTCTCTACGAGATATTAGTGCTTAGGGCTTAGGTACTTATCATAGTCATACGTTGGAGGCATGAACATACTTCTCTGGGATGCTTCCAATGAAAGTTCTGGGAGCATAAATATTGGGATACCAGTGTCGAACGACGACGAATATCGCAACGAAGATGAGGCCCGTCACCTTCGTGGGTTAGCGAATGTACGAGGTATGAAAGTGTACATGTACTTACCCACGTGGGAACAAATGCAGAGATTACGGCGGCCAGGGACGCCGAGCCTTTTGGCTATAAAGAAAGCATGAAATATTAGCCTCTACTAATATGCGATAATTCTTAGGGTCATGAATGGTAGACTTTATAAGCGATGGACTCGACTACACTAGGTATCTAGGGCATACTGTTAATTGTATGAATACTTACTTTCGTTTCCATAGCGCTTAAAGTATCATTGAATTGACTAGAACTGTGTGTACTTTTAAAGAACTCCATTCTGTTGGTCCAATTGTCTTAACTTAAAATTCGTTGGACTTCGAGCAGTCTAAGCGAATGGCAAGGGCTCTTAAATTCCGAGACGCAGTCTACGGACATAACGAGATGATTGCTGAATGAGACAAAAACTAGGTCTTAGAAGGTAAACAGTGAGCGGAGGCATATGAAGATTAACCCTCCAAAGCGATTGTGTAGATGCTAAAGTTGTGGATGTACAACTTGTGGATGTTCAACTTGCGGATGTTCAACTTGTGGATGTACGATCGAAGATGGTTTGTATCAAAGCATCGATGACGTAGTACGCGTTTTACTTCGCGCTGCCAGGCACGGATGAAATCAGGGATAAATGTGGCTTGACGTGGCTTTACACATGCAACTAACCGTGTTAAACTCTCTTAAACCGTTCAAGTAGTTCCCCCCCCTTTTTTCTTCTCTCTATTACCTCTTGTTCCGTATGAAAGTCTTGGATAAACTGTCATAAACTTGAATTGGGCTTCAACTAATATTATACAAGTTATACGCCGTATCTAACTCGAAGTAACTACGTAATATTATAAGCTCTACTTTCCTCGGCATGCACGCATTTCCTTGGCTTCAGCGTTCTTGGTAATGAAAGGCGGTGCAATGTCACCTGTAAGATCTTCAAGCTTAAAAGAATACGGCGTATACGCCGCTTAAGTGGGGCCGGTGCCGTTGAGCCATTCAGCGAATGCCTTCATCAGCCCTATGCATGTTACGGCGTATCTTTACTTGCTAAGCAGAAGGTGATTCTCGAATAAAATCTTCAAAGATGATGATTTGGATCGTCGCCAGCCGCAGCCCAACCTCAGCTTCTTACTCTGATAATCTCCTAGCTTGTGCGTCTTTGCTACGGTGGACAACAGGAGCACCACATGTAATAGTATATATACCTGTCCTCCCATCCTGTACCATAGTAAAATGTTTCCTCATCGCAATCGAATCTAAACGCAAAAACTGGTATTGTGAGCCACCATGATTTTTCGCGTTCCGTTACAGCTCTCCTTCATCGCCCTATCTCTTGCCCAAACCCAGGGGGCTTCAAAACTCCAATGGGGCCCGTGCAACAAGACCGAGGTTCCTAGCGAGGTCCCCGTAGACTGCAGCGTCCTAATGGTACCCCTCGACTACACTGAGCCGGATTCCGACGAGAAGTTGCAGCTTGACCTCGTCAGAGTCCCCGCCCTTAATAAGCCCTCTAAAGGAAGTATTCTCTTCAATTTCGGTGGGCCTGGTGGTACTGGACGAGATCAAATAGGCAAGAAGAGGTTGGCGGATGAGTTGTTAGCGTGAGTATAAGATATATAGTCTTGGATTGAGATATTATACTGATATATCTTCTAGTCTTACCGGCCGCCAATTTGATCTCATTGCATTTGATCCGCGGTAAGATTTCATCCTCTTTCGTCGCTTGGCGTATAAGGCATATTACTAACGACTTCGGAACCTACAGCGGTACCCATGGTTCTAAAATCCCTTTTCAATGTTTCGAAAACGAACTGGACGCCTGGTCGTATTATCTAAATCAGATACCGGCAAATTCATCCGATGTGGAATTGGGAAAGCAATGGGCACATGCATCCTTCCTCGCCAATACCTGCCTCAGGACTCAGAACAAGACCGGAAGCTTGGTTAGCTCTGCCTTCGTGGCGAGAGATATGATGCAAATCGTGGACGCGCTAGGAGAGGATGGAATGCTACGATACTGGGGTATGTCAATTTACGGTGGATATACCTAGGTGCTGGCGTAAAGCTGACGATATGCATCAGGTTTCTCATACGGCACGACTTTGGGAGCCACTACGGCTGCTATGTTTCCTGACAGAGTCGAGCGGATGATCCTTGATGGTGTCCAAAACCCACACGAGTATTACCATGCACAGGCGTAAGTCTAGACATCGATCAAGTGAGGATTCAAGTTGCTTACAAGTGATGTTATGGTAGCGACATCGAAGAATTTTCGGATGCAGACAAAGAGTTCTCAGCTATATTTACCAGCTGCGTCGAAGCCCGCGAGAACTGCGAGTTGACTAAAGGCAACAACAAGACGGCCGCTGAGCTCGAGCAGACCGTCTGGGATCTGCTCGACACCGTAAAGTACATGCCATTTGCGCTTAAGTCATATATGGTTGATTACACCAACGTGAAGTCCTTTATCGTTCAGGCCCTCTACGATAGTTCCCTGTGGCCGGCCCTTGCTCAGATACTTAACGGAATTTTAACTGAGCAGTACGACCTTGTCAATGACCTGTTTGAGGCCCTAATTCCACAAACCCCCACCGTCGATATATTCAAGCAGAGCCAGCAGCCGCAGGTGCTTGCCGCTATCCACTGCAGCGATAACATGGTTCGGAGCAAGACATTTGATGACTTCACTCCGACTATCCAGCGCTTGTATAACACTAGCAGGATTAGTATGTAACCCCTGATTCTTCAATCTAACACGGGACGAGCCACTCAATTCATATTTTCATCGTTTTCAGCTTTGTATCTCATACTAATGACATCGCAACAGTTGGAGACGGGTTGATATCCTTATACAGCACTTGTGCGCAATGGAAAATTGAACCGAAAGAACGGTATACAGGCGACTTCAACGTCAAGACGAAGAATCCGGTGCTCTTCATTGGTAACACCTTCGACGGACTCACGGCACTTGTTTCGGCCAAGAACGTCAGTTCCACCTTCGAGGGTAGCGCTCTGCTCACGGTCGATGGATACGGTGTAAGTTACCTATCTACATATTCATCCGACTATCAACTCCTTTTCATCGTGTGCTGACACTCTGAACAATAGCATTCCTCGTTAGCCGCCCCTTCAGCTTGCACCATCAGAGAGACATCGGCGTATTGGGCCGACGGTACGCTCCCTTCTGAAGGAAAGGTCTGTGACTCGATTCCGTTATACTCAGGTCTCACCTGGGAAGATGTTATTCAGGAAGTGTATGGCAACACTACCGCTCCTGCTAGACGACAAGTTCCCCACCTGTCGAAATTTGGGAGCCCTCTTGCTCCTACTTTCATCCCCAGGTAATAGACCTCACCGGGCGAGACCGGTTGACGTTGCTGCATTGATTCTGCTTTCCTTCAAGCCGTTAGCTTCCTCGCATAGCACGTATGACTTCTATATTAGATAGATTAGCTACCCAACTACTTCGGTTGTGGCAGGGTTGCGATGTACCTTAGACATTTTTAGTTATTCTTCATTGTATTAATATTATCGGCGACTCAATTGGCTGCCGGATTCTTAACCATTATCGAATTTGAGCTCCCCTTTGTGATATCCACCAGGAAATAATTTGAGGATTATTGGAGAGCTTTTTGAAAACGTAGACTGTTACTGAAACCGTGATCCAACTTCGGACTTTGAAACGTATATGTAGAACTCCCTACCAAGAAGTTAGTATGTATACCCTAGTAACTCAGATATCTTCGATAGCCCACCCAAAATCATTGCACGATGCAATTCTGATCGCCGTTCCCAGCGTTAGTCTTAGGCCTTTTGAATCTAGGCGCCAGGTTATCGGCATCGTTAGTATTAGGATCAGCATCTGCTTTCCTCTTCCGTCGGCTGGTCCTATCACTCTGGGAAGCGTTTGGCTGAGGTGCTTTTTCGAAGAAGTCGCCCATCCTATCCATGATATCCGATAGCTTTTCCTTAACCACCTCGCTCGCTTTGGGTGACTCTTTCTTGGGTGTCTGCTTTCGGATAATATTTCTCTCGACGACTCTCTTCACGGCCTCAGGCGTGGAGAGGGTCTCCCTCGTGGATACTCCCGTTCGGAACATAATGGACATAAGGTCCTATTCAAATATTAGCTTCAGATTCATAGTATTCCAATAATCGGGTAAATAGGTACTAACGAAAGCACATCTCCGAGGCAGTGAATTCCTGATGGCCTTTTTCGTTTCGTCCTTACGCCAATGCATAAAATCGTTCATGGGGTTTCCGAGGTGAAACGGATACGGCGTCCTGGCTTTTGCGCCCGGCAAGGGGTTGGAGAACGGAAGAATCAGGTCCGTGATATCGCGGCCGGTCGAGCGGGCATACCTCAAAGCATAGTTGGCTCCCAGCGCAGCTAGCGCATCGGCTCTGCTGTTCCCTTTAACGCCAACATGCCCCGGCGTCCAGTGGACCTCGACCTTGCAGCCCAGTTTCAAGAGCTTCTCGACCGGGCAGGCTAGATCTTGATGGATCTCGGGTTCGTCAGGGGGCTTAAACTCTAGCTTAGTGCGGCAATAGCTATAATGCAAATTCTGGATCCCGGAGAGCCCGTCGGTTATGACGATAACCTTGGGCAGCGAAGCACGCTTGCCAAAAGCAAGGTCCGGGCATCGACCCGCCCAATCCATCATTTCATAATAGGCAATCCACAGCCCCCTATGCAGCGCTATGACTTCTAGATCAATATAATCGGAGATCCCCCTTGACCCGTAGGCTGCGTCGATCCAGTCGTGATCGCGACCATAGGTACGCTTGTATGTAATACCGCAGCCAGCAATATTCGCCCGAGAGTTGAAGGACGCGTCAGTGAACATGATCAGACGCGGAGATGCGGGAGAAAACTGGGTTTTTGTCGCTTGGACTGCATATCGGATGGCATCTACATGCCCTCTTGCTGCGAACGTGATCCTGGCTTTGTCGTCACTCTCACCTTGATATTGTTCGAGCGCCTCCATTTCGACCATTTTGACAAAGTCATTAAGTTCTTTCTTGGTGAATGAAGGAAGTTGTTTTAGTCCACCTATTTGTAGTTTGTCGAAGGGCAGCTTTGGTCGTCGGGGTTGCCGCATGATCCATGCGCCAGAGTTTGCGTCGAGTTTACCGCCGCCACCATTGTCAGTCGGCTGACCTCTCCGGTTACCTTGTTCATTATCCATCGTTGAAGTCTGATTTAGGATACATTCATTTTTGTTCTGGTGGAAGAGAGATCGCTGAGGTGCCGAGGGGTATTATTGAGCTCCTTACTTGATCCCGAAATGCGTTTGGTGCACGGGTGAAAGGTGCATAGAGAATGAGATGCAGTATTGAAGAATATGGATAAACGAAAAACATTTACGAGGAAAGGAGCTATTGTTAGGAAGTCACACCCGTTGTAAATCAAAAGAAAAATCCACGCCGGTCCGGCAAATTTCTCGTTCCCTGGCAACGAGTTACGAAAAACATGCACCATGGTAACGAACCCCTCCCAATGGGGGGAACAAGCTGTCCCGTGAAAGTCGCAACTTTTAACTTTAAGTAGTATTTCTTGAACATATAGTGCAACTTGTTGGCGGTGATAAGCATTGTGAAATAATTTGGATGCTGTTGTATGCCATGGGTTGTGTTGCAAGGTGCATGATCCACTAGTACCTAAACGTTTAGGGGTAACAAAGGTCGTGATTTTGCATAACGACTTACGGACTGAATTTAACAACGACGAAGATGCCAAGCACTATGCGGACTACCTACCTAAGGTATAAGTCTTTTTTTTTTTTTTTTTCAGTGAGGACCGAATAGGATTGTTTCCATACTGCTGTCGGACATCGTCGTGTTGAAGACTTGGTTCAACTTCAGTATGTGCATCCTATCTACCTAAGGTAATACGTTTTCGATGTTGTAGCCATGATACTTTCGTCACAATTTCAAATTCATTTCTTTCATATGTCCATGCCACTGGGCCTTTGCATATTGCAGGTATGATGGTAGTAAAGCAGTAGAGCAGTGGAGCAGCGAGTACAACATTGGTAATATTAAACTTAATAGCAAGGAATGATGCGCCTTTGATAAAACCCCGACACAAATTCGAAACCTAGAGGATATAATTCATGTTATGTGCTTAAACACACATGGGTGTAATTACTGCTCCCTGTTATATATAGCGTTTAAATAAGAAAGAGCTGACGAAGCTGTATTCTGTATGTGAGGATTGGGCGGTGGTGGTGCAGAGTTGTCGTTACGAGGTATGTCTTGTGCGGTCCCTTGCGATAACGTTCGTGAAGAAGAAGGCGAGTAATTTTCCGTCTCATTTTCGTTTTGATTCACGTACCTTCTTAGATTAGCGTAATAAGGTGTCATAGTTGTCATAGTTTTGGGGGACGCAGGCTCCAATTCCTGTGTGGGAGAACCATTCTGATCATTTGAGCCATGGCTAGCATCTTCTGTCCAAGGACGCCTTATTGCGCGGGCAACATAGGGTAACTCTGCGGTTATGGTAACGGTAGATTGTGTGTCAGTAGGGGAACTTGGAGACTCGGCCATATCACTATCTGGAATCTCTTCGGAAACACTGTTATTGGAAGTTTCTCCTATCTTCTCGGTCGGTGATTCTGCGAAAAGATTCCTTATCAATTCGTGATTGGGAATGTCTTCCTCTTCTGCGCTATCAAGAGATGCTTCGGATGATGTTTCGCGGTAAATTGATTCGAAGCTATGAAACTCGGGCTCGGTTCTTTGAGATAATGCATTAGGACGAGGCTCGGTTACATTTTGGGGGATGCTGTCATGATCCTCAATAGGTTGACTTTGGTGAGACGTTTGACTAGCCACAGAATATCGAAGTGTTAATACCTGCAAGTGCCCTTGTGTTTGACTACCCCCGGTATCTTGCTCCCCAGTCCCAGCTGTCTGTGAAGTTGATTCGTCCAGTTCCATAGAAGGAGCAAATGAGCTTTCGTTATCATCATGTACTTGTCGATTTCGATTCTCCTTTATTAAATTTAATCGAGCCTTGAATCGCTTCGCACTTAGGCATCCTGCCATTGAGGAGGACAAGGGAGCGTTGAAATCGAAAGGTCTGATGGATTTAGCGGAAACCCACGCATACGTTGCGCCGACAGGAGAAAACTCTCCATCCAGTTCTACTTGATCCCACTTGACACCTTTGAAAGACATGAATGGAAATTTCCGATCGGTAACTTTAGGCCCGCCGTCATCATAGTCTTCCTCCCATCCTAGTATCTCCTTACTTGCTGTGTTGTATATGTAACAGGGAGGAATATATTTCTTAAGGGGTGTCTCAAGAAGTGACTTCGAGATACCTATTTCGTTAAAATTGCCGATGGGAAGAAGGACTGCTGCAGATTCCCATTTGAAAGGGCCTTGCTGGATCTTATAGATCTCGCCAACGATCGGATCAGTGATACCTTTAAAAATCGTTCTGTTTTTCCTTTTCCTTTGGACACGTTTCCTTACGATAACAGTTGCTCGATCTCCATTGCGGGCGTTGTCTGCTTGGGCTGTATTTGAACATTCGCCTCCTTCTGAAGAATTTCCAACCCACACTCGCTGCCGCTTCTGGTTTCGTTGCGTCGAACTTGGATTTACATTTGGACCTTCTGGTAGATTATTATTAGTCGGCTCAACCGATATCCTAGAGAGTACTAGTAACTTAGGGTGTTTGCTAGTTTCAGGGACTGACCAACTTCACTGATCCTAGGCCGTTTGCTTGGTGATGCACTGGATGTTGCATGTGGGTATTCCCATTCATCGCTAGATGTTTCATCTGAATCGATTACGATCGGGTCTGAAAGTAGGAGCCCGATCTTACTGTCTTTCTGTTGAGGCGAAATAGTTTCTGTCCGTCCTCTTGTCACGTCAGTTGATTCTCTTTCTCTTTCGCCTTGGTTTATCGGCGCCTTTCAGAAGTCAGCCGTTACGTCTTCTTTCTCAATCGTACCATATTGGAGGACGAATGTTCTACTCACAGGCGAAATCCTTAGATAAGGGTCAAGCTTTCTTTTGTACTCTTGCTTCTCCTTTTTTAAGAGGTCATAGAACTTATTCTCTTCGTCGTGAAGTTCCTGTTCCTTGTCCCTCAACTCATTCTCCTTCCTCTGAAGCTCTTCTCGGAGGAGTTGTACCTGTCGGTGGCGCTCTTGGATATCCTCTTGCCGAGCAATACGGTTACTGTCGAATGCGGCCCGTGCATCTCGTTGCTTCTTTTCATGTTCCGACTGAATTGAGTCGAGTCTTGCCAATGCAACTTCGTATGGATCATATTCGTCATATTCTATAGACATTTCCCTTCGGGAGCTGGTCGTCATTTCGAAAGAGTAATTTATCGGGCTGAATTACTTATATAAGTAGGTACCTAAGGTAGGGACTAGTATGATGAGAAATATAGGAACTTAAAGGTCAATCTCTGAGTTATAAAAAGAATAGTACAAAAGCTGGTGTATATGAATGAGATCTACCTCGATTTCGAGTTCAGTGGCGGAATTGACTCTTATCAAGTGGCAATTAATGGCTGAATTAATTTAAGTCCAACTTATGATTTGGTAGCGATTTTATGTCCAAGAGCCTTAAAGTTTGGGCGGTTAAAGTATGCCTAACTGTGACAAGCTAACCTGAAGTAATAGTACTTTAAATCCTGCACGCGCACCTATTCGTCAATCAAGGGAGTATTTATGTGCTTGAATGTTACTCTTCTGAAGGATTTGGCCTACATAGGCCTCATACTGATGTTCCCCGCGCGGGGCTTGATAGAAAACGTAGCAGAAACCATGGAAATAATTTGAATAAGTGGTAACTAATTTGCCAGCTCATGGTATAGGGGTAGCCGCACGAATACCACAGTGGAGAGTAAAGGCAGAATTGTGATCGTACGGTTTTCATTGCTGGAAACGCTGAGTAGTGGTGTGGTTCAGGTCGCATATTGGGTTACCTCAATGCAGGACGTTGAATCCAGTGCAGCCAACATATAACCGGTACCGTATCTCTGTTAGTTTTGTGCCGGTGTAGATTCTATATACTCACGGCCCGAGTTGAAATAAGCCAAAGTCTTTTCGTACTGATATCCCCGGGGGCTCTATCTTCTTGGTTTGTAACATGTTATTTGCGTTCGACATATAGATTTACTACTCAATTTTACCCTTCGACTTCTCATTATAATTCTCATCTCATAGTTGACAGATGAGAGTTTTTTGTATCTTAGCAAGGATCCCTTTGCAGAGATTCACGCAGTGGTAGGAATCAGTGCATTTATGCAAGGGAATAGCATTATCTTCGGCTTTCATACTAGGACTAACTTAATACGCTTCACGAACTGGTTATATAGGCCTTGAATTTTAATCAAGGGATTGATTGATATATACCTAACAGAAGCTCCAATTAGCTACCATTCGCTCACCTTAGACAAGAAATGGTCACGAGGCTTGCTATATGAGTACTTCAAAGTAACATACCTTAGGTAGGTTAGGTACCTAAGGTACTTATACACGCGTAGTTTGCTCATTTCCCTTTACTTATTTACTTCGACCATCGTAACTATGGCCACAATCTGCAGCTTCCCATGGCTTACGGCATTATATGAACGCTTCACCTAAATGTACTTGGACCAAAAAGCTCCAGATCTCCTACAAGTAGATAAGCTCAAAGTATTTCAGCCGCACAAATTCCGAACATGACGGCAAACATGTTTTAACAATAATAAAGTCCTAGGTCTTACAGTCAGACAAAATCGCCCGGTCTAGTCATGCTTTGTTAATGTGGGTATTACGTGTTGGTTTGTGGCAGGATAGCCAGCCTCACCGATGACTGACCAGGTAAATGGTAGACTTTTAAGTAGATTGACGATATTTTCGTGTATCCGCATCAGGCTTCCGTCACTAAACTCAGAACTAAAATGATTGCTTCCCCGAATTCCGCCAATAAAGGGTGCTATTTCAGCTGACATCCCATGGGCTTCGCCCCGCGGCGAAGATTACTTCGGCACGTGCCATTGGAGACTTTCGATATTGACGCTTACGCCTAGGAATTTTCTACTCGACGTCATGTAAAGTAGCGCAAAAATTGTGCGACAATCAGGGTATCGCTCCTATAAATATAGACTAGTCAAGGGCAGCCATAATGTTGGTGCCCTCAGTCCTCTCTCCCTTCTCATACCCTTGTTGATTGCACAGAACATCGCATTTCTTCAGCGCTGTAGATCTGTACTGATTCGCATACGAATAATCGATTAAACATTTAAGAAATAAAAGAGTTCCAACTTGGAACGCCCAGCTTCATCATGGCTTACTACTACGATCATCACTACGAGAGCCACAACCAGGCCCAAAATCTAGCCAACCGTTTCACGCGGGAGATACGCCACAGCAAATACCCCACGCAGTACATAGTAAACGAGGGGAAAATGACTGTCCACGAAAGATCGCTAAAGCAGAGCAACGCGATTATATACAACGCGCCGGGCTCGACCCTCCGGCTTGTGCCGTCGAAGTCTTCCGCAAATGCCAAGTCTAAACACGACGCCGATCGCCCGCCCGAGTCGTACTGGCGCACGACGGCCCCTCCGATCTACATGTGCCACGGGTGTCGGCGGCGCCAGATATACTACGGAGGTTACTGCCACGACTGCACGGCTTTGCGCTCAACCACGCCCGCCCCCAAGAAGAAGAATAAGCAGCGGACCAAGGAAGACCGGCATGATCTTCGTCTAACTTGGGCCCCGGACGACAAGTTGATTGAGTGGCATTGAGTGCACGTGGTCTGGTCACGTTCTAGCCAAATCTAGAGACTAGGGTATGATGCAGATATGAAAGAGGGCGTTTTGCGATGATAGCTGTCTTCTATTTCTATCATTTTCGTTTTGCTTTTATAGTTGACAGTTGAGCGTAGGCGTTTATTTGTTTGGAGGGCTGACGCAAATTATGACTAGCATGATGCATTGTCTTAGTTTCGGATTCTGTATTGATACCTCTCAACTTATTCTATGATATAGGAAAATGCCAATAGTTATGACGAGACGAGTTATAAATATGTGTAAAGAGGAGTCATGAACTTACGATAGAGCTGACCTTTGAGAGCTTCTTCCGCTTAGGTACCTAAGCTAATGAGTCACTTGCCCCACGTTGTTCTATTTACCTTAGGTAGATATAATGTTGAAGGATTAAACCTGTCTTCAACATTTGATTAAACTGAATGAAGGTTTAACAGTACATTGGAGAAAACTGTTCGAAGGAGACTCTTACGTTCAAGAACAAAGTTAAGGATTCACTGAACAAAATGCGTCCTACTATGAAGACATAGTTAAACTCGTGTGCCAAGAAGCTTTTATAGCTCATCATTCCCTCGTTAGTATGATCTTCCGATTTTGTGTATTTTGAAGTGAAGCTAATCCCTATACTGGAATCAGCATCAGAAGTTGTACCCTGTAGCAATATACATTACTTGAAGATTAAACCATAGTCATGAGTCAAGAAGAAGAAATGTCAGACGATATTAAGAGCAGCTTCGGGGTGGAGCTGGAATTCCTGATAGCCGTCAGGAGACCAGGTCCGAGGATGCGTACTCCGCGCATGTTCCAATTATCCAAGGGCTGGCCAATCGAGCCCAAACCAGGTAGCGTATCAAGCGCAACATTTGTCCAAAACCTAGTACAGCAAGTCATTGATACCGCTGTACAGGGATATGAGGGGGATCGTGTTATAACCAAGGACGACGAATTAGATGATGTGGATGGAAATCATCTGAAACCATATACTGCTTGGAGTGTTGGGAGAGATCTCAGCGTTAGGCCAATTAGCCAGGAAAAGGACATGAACGGCTTTCTATGGCAGGATCTGGAAATCAGATCACCAGCACTCTTTGCTACAGATGAGTCTTTCGCCGAGGTTCATTATATCGTCACAGTCCTTTATAACAACTTCTGGATATATGCTCCTGAGACCGCAGGCTTGCATATCCACTACGGAAGAGGCAAGGAGTGGATACCCGTCCATCATCTGCGCCGAATAGCTGCTTTTCTTTTCGCTGCTGACCCTATTCTTACGCAGATGCACCCCTCTCATCGTCGGGAGCGAGGGTATCGAGATTGTTGCCCAAGTAACCGATACTACAGCGTCTTGGCACACGGTATATCAACCGCACAGGTGAGTACAAACCTTAGTTTATATCTTGACGAGGGACATCATGAGGAGGTCCTGGCAGAAGATTCTTCTGGGTCTAAACCCGGGGAAACGGGAAGTCTTGACTTCACCACTATTTTCAAACGAGGCACTCTCGAGGGTTATTCTTTTGATAGGAGGTACTTCACCGAAGGTAACGTAGGGTGGGCACAGGGAGAATATCTACCAGGACGTCGAGTGGATAAGCCAATAGATATCGTAACTGGAGCGCGGAAGCTCTTGTCAGCCCCAAATGCCTTAGTAGTATCTGCTTTGATGCAGAACCGAGTACATTCCCGTAGTGCTTATAACTTCATGGCTTATAACCCGGAAGGGTACGGTGCAGTACAGCTATTCGGTATCACGCGCCCTCCAGCAATACAGCGGAAGCGAACAATTGAATTCCGGCAAGCGGCAGGTACAGTTGACGCCGACGAAGTCGTGGCACACGCGAGAATCGCCGTACGTTTAGCTGAATTCGCGTGTGAAATTGACATGAATTCTCTATGGAGGGTAATATTGGAACTCGCAGAATCTGAGGTAGACCCAAAATGGTATGACATCTTTGACCTGCTGTCTGATCTAGGCCTAGGCAACGAAGCGCGATTTATTCAGAGACAGATGGCCAGACATCGAGGGATAAAAATTATAAATGAAGACCTCGGCACGTTTGAAGAACCACCAGCGTCTCCCTCTAGCTGGAGTAAGTTTAAGTCTTGGTTGTCTCCTCCCCCATCGCCCATAGTAGCACAGGAGCAGCCGAAGAAACCCGAGACAAAAGCTGATGATTCGGTGGATCCGGTTGAAAACTTCAGGAGAAGTATTTTCCAACTCTATCGTTAAGGGAGGTACCATAAACAGCCAAAACTTGCCAAGGTCAAATCGACAAAGCTTTTAAGGAGACTTGGGATGTCGGTCAAATAAATCTAAGGCAAGTTATCATTCAAATATAAAGAACGTAAACAAGAAAACTTGACAATAGCTTAGACTAATATCAATTTTGGTTGCGATGCTATTAACCAGTCGTTTGGTACAAAGAGATGGATAAATATTCGGAAGTCCTCGAACAACTCAATGTGCTAGAAGCTAAATCAATATATAAAT
Organism: Daldinia bambusicola; assembly: GCA_022478815.1. NCBI lineage: Eukaryota > Fungi > Ascomycota > Sordariomycetes > Xylariales > Hypoxylaceae > Daldinia > Daldinia bambusicola. Next base: position 38,695 of record MU284153.1, read on the forward strand.
ACCACAAAGGGTGAAAGGAAATCTGATAGAGGCCAGAAACTACCTAAGTACCTAGGTAGGCACCTAACTTTAAGAAAACATATGGTAACCTAATGTTAAAAAGTAATGATGATATTATTAAGAGGTGCTCTTAGGGGCTCTCAAAAGGGGGAGCCCAGAGGACCAATATAAGACGCTACCACGTTCAAGCGATGAAGCTCGTCTAGTAGTCTAAATGCAACCGACCGTAATGCTATGCATGACCAACGTCCTCAGAAACCAACCAACGACATCGTATGACCACGCGTATCGTTATGTAATAAATATATGCAACCATCTTGTCCTTCCGTATTCCTAGCTCATACCGTCTCCTTGCGCATGGGATTAAGCTTCATAGTGAAGCTGTCCTTAGCAGCTCCCGCGTAGTGATCCACCTTGGCGTTGATCCCATCTTCAACCTTATTCGAATACTCGTCGATCTTCCCATTAACCTTCCTGCCGACAAAGGTGCGGAAGCAGCCGTACAGGCCGGTGCACAGCCAGAAGACGCAGTTGACGAGGTCGATCCAGACGGCGCACTTCATGAGCGTGACGCTGGTGCCCTGGTACTCGTCCTCCTCGCGCTTGAGGAAGATGGCCGCGAAGGTGCCGAAGACGGCGATCCACAGCACGAACAGGATCAGGTCCCAGGCGAACAGCCGGTGCGACTGCAGGCGGCCGAAGGGGTTCGGGATGGCGTATAGGAGACAGGTGATGCAGGAGAGGCCGGCGACGAGTAGTACGTAAACCCACGCAGGCGACTGGCCGTTGTCGTGGCGGCGATCGTGGTCCACGCGGCGCCCGTATAGGCCGCAGACGACGATGGCGAGCGCGAACTGGATCCCGCGGGCTATCCAACGCAACCACGTTTCGTAAATGTACACCTGCTTGGTGGCGGCACCTTTGCCGAATCTAGTAACGAGGGATTTGATAGCCATGATTTTTTCCCTTCCCTTTTGCTGTTTCTCTCTCCCGGCTAGGTATTATATTTTGTTTGCAAATATGCTGAGACTGTCGATAAACCCCCACAGTAAACTGGAGAAAATAGAAAGACGGCAAAAGAGAAAAAAAAAAAAAAAGATTATTAAATAATTATCAGCCGACGATGCTAAATGAGTGCAAAGTGAATCAAAGACAACCAGTGTCGTGTGCGTATGCGTTAGAGTAATGATGGATGAAACAAGTGTACAAGAAGAAGACTCAGTTCTTGAGGAACAAGTGAATGATATTTAAATGTGAAAACAATGGAAACACCGCCATTTTTCTTCTGATAAATCTGTGAAACATATTGACAAACAAGCGCCAGACACTCGTACGACAGCGTCAACAAAGAGGGACCAACTGGCCTTGAAGCCTTCAGTCGCTTGTAAGTTCGAAAGACTTCTAAATTGGGAGTTTTCCTAGTTGAAGCGCTACCGACCAATCGAAGGCTTGGTTAAAAGTGGTCTGTGCGTGGAGTTTTGTCCCCTGTTCAGCGGTAACAAAGAGAATGATTGGCTATGACACCGTTTGAGTTGAGACGCAGGCGCTTAATAACCCGTCTCAGGCTTATGATATGGGTTCATTACAGCGCTAATAGGCGCGTTGATCTATTGCAGTGATTCCTGTGTAAGTGAACCAGCACCTGCAACAGATATCGTCTTTTTCATCTCGAAACAGTCCCACGTAACCTGATTTTGAGTAACGCAGCGCACGAATTACAGTGTTTGATGATGATATATTGACCGTGGTTGACAAGTACCTATGTTATTAAAGTCGGCTCCCGGAAGGTCGAATTATCCACGAAATATAATCCTACCTAATGCTACGACTTGCGACAGTAATATGACGAACAATTCTGTGGTATAATGCAATGTTAAAACTTACAGCCAATAATCAAAAGATTAATATGTATTTCGTACTAACGTTACATGCAATAAATTGATGCGTCATGGCGCAACATTCGAAATATTATGTATGCTGTAGAAAGCTCTTGGGATGCTGCCCGTCTTTGTTTATTTGACTTTATGTCGATGATCCGAGTCCCATGCCAAGCCTATTCTTGATTCTCTTTCTTCCATCGGCTTAACCAAGGACTGACGTCGGAAGAAAACCCAGGGAATCATTAAGTTCATAAAGCTTTGATGTATTATAATACTTTAGGTATGTACGGAATAGGTAGATTCAGGGTTTTGCGGGGATATAAGAGCCTAAGAGGTATTCCGGGGAAACTGGAGGCAAATGCCATGTGCTTGCCCCGAGGGCTAAGCACCTAAGTAGGTACCTAAGGTACTCATAGCATAGAGTCGGTAAGAGAAGTCTTAAATTTCCTTTGAACTGTACAGTTCTTGCAATCCGGTGCTTGTGTGATCCGCTGACTTACTGTGGATCCCATAGATGTACCTCGGCAGCAGTGTGTAACCCCGGTACTTTGAAGTCTCCAACTTCTCCAATTGGCCTCAATTGAGAAATCTCCAGGATGACCTCATTACTTCCTATGCACTTCCCCCACATTCTCAACCCCCAAGCTGCCAAGTGAGAAGGGAACGTGAATCACATGCCAAAAACTACCTGGTAGCTGACCGGTAGCTGACCGGTAGACACGCGCACATGACATGAGTAATGCTGAGGAAACACTAAGACACCCCAAAGTCATTGATGGTATTCTTTTCCCCACGAAAATCCCCAGAAATTTACCATTCACTCTTGCGCGTAGGTCCGCTCCGCTCAGTCCGCCTAACCTAGGCTCTCTCTACCTATGTGGGGTTTCGCCCCGGGTAGAAAAGCAGTGTCGCAGATTGCTATTGCCAATAGCGAGACGATGAGTGGCTTAGAAGGCATGTTAGTGCATCCGTAGCGAGCTTACCTGGGCAGGCTGGGCTAGACATGCACCTGCTTCCGGTATTAGTTCCAGAACGGGTAGAACATTTAGGACGTTAGAGGTACCTACCTGAGGTACCTAAGATACAGGATCCCCTTCCACTGTCCTGAATCACATGTCGGAAGATTACAGCTGCTTGAGCCGTATTACGTTGCAGTAGACTCGGCAAGAAAATGTAATCGCCGAGCTTTTAAAGCTTAAGAATGACATCGCGTAAAACATAATTTTTGTATTCTCTTCTCCCTTAAACTTCTTCCTTTTCCTTCATCTTGTACTTTTTCACTTGGACATTTTTACTTCGCTGCTATAGTTTCCAAAATTAGATATTCTATCTCGATATACCCCAAGTTTTTCATTTCACAATGTCCAAGACCTTTTCTAAACACGACGTCGCGTCGCATAATAAGGGTGATTCGCTATGGATCATCGTTGATGACGACGTCTACGACCTGACCAAATTTCAAGATGAGCACCCTGGTATGTTTGATATTTAACTTAACCTCTTCATCCCACTTTGCATCCGCGCAATTTGACTTTCGGGCCGCCGAGAGCTAAGCATAACAATATGCACAATTCAACTAAACACGGCAAGCCAAAATAGCTAATCATCTTGTTTTTGCTGTGTAGGTGGAAAGAAGATCTTAACTCGGGTTGCTGGAAAGGATGCGTCTAAGCAATTCTGGAAATACCACAACGAGGGTATCCTCAAGAAGTACAAGCCCTCGCTTCAGATCGGCTCGTTAGATACCAAACCCAAGTCCGAGCCAACGCCAGAGCCATCCAAGACCTACGCCGCTCCCCAGCCGACTAAGGAGACCAAGAAAGCCATCACTCCCACTTCCGCGCAAGAAGAGGCGGAGGCGTTGGAGCCGTTCGGCGCCCTGATTCCGTTTGGCGATCCCAGCTGGTACCAGGGAGTATGTCTTGGTCTTATTATTGCCGTTAATTGATTAAAATAACAATGTCTTAATTAAACCCCTGCTAATAATTGGTCCGCAGTTCCACTCTCCTTACTTCAACGAGTCCCACGCCGCTCTCCGAGCCGAAATTCGCGAATGGGTCGAAAGCGATATTGAGCCGTACGTTACAGAGTGGGACGAGAAGAAGGAAGTCCCGCGCGAGATCTTCCTCGAGGCAGGTCGCCGCGGTTATCTAGCAGGCCTGCTGGGTGTTCATTATCCCAAGGAGTACACAAAAAATACGGTCAAGTCGGTACCGCCGGAGCAGTGGGATTTGTTCCACGAATTGATTGTTACCGATGAGTTGTCGCGCGTCGGATCCGGCGGTTTCGTCTGGAACATCCTCGGCGGCTTCGGAATCGGCTGCCCCCCGCTCGTCAAGTTTGGCAAGAAAGCCCTGAAGGACCGTATTCTACCTGGACTTTTGACCGGCGAGAAGCGTATCTGCCTGGCCATCACGGAACCCGACGCCGGAAGCGATGTTGCCAACTTAACTTGCGAAGCCAAGCTGAGCGAAGATGGCAAGCATTATATCGTCAACGGCGAGAAGAAGTGGATCACGAACGGTATCTGGTGTGATTACTTCACCGTTGCCGTACGAACTGGTGGCGAGGGTATGAACGGTGTTTCCTTGCTCCTTATTGAGCGTGACTTCGGTGGTGTAAGCACGAGAAGGATGGACTGCCAAGGTGTTTGGTCGTCCGGTACTACGTACATTACCTTTGAGGACGTTAAGGTACCCGTTGAAAATCTCATCGGTAAGGAGAACCAAGGCTTCAAGGGTAAGTCCCATCTCACCTCCAGGTCTAAGGATGGATAACTAACATGGAATTAAAGTGATTATGACCAACTTCAACCACGAACGCATGGGCATCATCATCCAATGTCTGCGCTTCTCCCGCGTCTGCTACGAGGAATCCGTCAAATACGCAAACAAGCGACGAACTTTCGGCAAGAAATTAATCGAGCACCCTGTGATCCGCATGAAGCTGGCGCACATGGCTCGACAGATCGAAGCTTCTTACAACTGGTTAGAGAATCTTATCTACCAGTGTCAGAAGATGGGCGAGACCGAGGCCATGCTTAGGCTCGGTGGGCCCATCGCTGGTCTCAAGGCCCAGAGCACGCTTACCTTCGAGTTCTGCGCGCGTGAAGCCAGTCAGATTTTCGGTGGTCTGAGTTACTCACGCGGTGGTCAGGGTGGCAAGGTCGAGCGGCTGTACCGCGACGTCCGCGCGTACGCTATTCCCGGAGGTAGCGAGGAGATCATGCTAGATCTGAGCATGAGGCAGAGCTTAAGGGTAGCTAAGATGACGGGCATGAAGTTATAAGAATAGGAGAGAAATGTATAACATGTATATATCGAACAGTTATTCTTTCCTTGAGTCAGTGTACAAAGATTGGGCGCATGAGTTAAATATTCAGAGGATGGATTCCAGTCTTTACATGGAAATCCGAGGCTTCAATCTAGGTATTGCCTTAGGTACTTAGTTAGGTACCTCTTACATTATTATTTATGAAATTTTCAATACCTTTACCTTTGATGATGGTTGTTACCTAGATTTCAAGCATCCACTACAACTGACTTGAGCTCCCCCATCACAGCCTCCAGCAGAATATTTTGACTTACCTTGATATAGCTTAACAACTGAACAATCTAGCACATACGACCATAGGATCTGGAAAACTCGGGATCCCGTCCGCTCTCCCATAGATAAGCCAGATACCGCCGGATCAGTAGTTGGGTCGGTGACGACCAGCGAATCCCCGGTGTTGTATGTTATCTTTTTTCCTTTTTTTTTTTTTTTTTACATCTTTTTCTCAGATCTTAGACTTTTGTAATTCTTTTAATATATAGGTAGGTAGCTTATAGTCAGATAATTGCTTACCTACCTAAGGTAGAAGCTATTTATCGTTTGTGAGGATTGTAAAAATTACCTGGTAGAGAATTAGAGATGGCATCCATACCCCTTGCGTGGTATATACATTTTTCTTGAAGACATACTCACCTCGAAGGAATATTAAATATAGGCGTTATAACCATATCATTTGCGTATTGATTTCAAGTTGTCTTCAATATCAGATACCTTTCTACCGGGCACAACCATCTATATTGACTTTAAAATCCCTATTGAAGAGTCACGTGGTACTAGCCGGGGCTAGGATAAAACATGCATCAACAAAAACGACGTTGTAATTGCCAGCTACCGATTACGCCTTATATACACGACGTGACAACATGAATGGTAATAGAATGGGCATTGACTACATAATTAATTACTGTATCTTGTGCGACAACTTTATAATGATCTAGGCAATGCGTATAAATTCATTAATCTTGAGTTGGGAATGAAAGGTGCGGAATTAAGTGTAGCTAGGAGGAAAGGGGCAGCTGTTTTCTGCATACCCTTTGTATCTGATTCCACTGCCCACCTCCTTTACGCATCTCTTTCGTGAGAATTTTTGCTATGAGTCTATACATTATTGGTACCAAATTGGAAAGTCTTGGAAACGTTTCTACTGACAGTTTCAGTAAAGATCACCTGCCGAGACTCTTTACGTTCCTCGATGTATGCAGGGTCACTTCAAGTTTTCCGTTAGATACCTAATATGATAGTTACCCATATAGACACTATTGTTTCCAGCCAACCAGGTTGACTTCATTTCATTATATGCGCTCAATTCGGTAATTGTTTCGGTACAAACAGGTCTCTTTACTGGAGTAGGGTGTTCTCGGCTCTGAGGGTGAAAGTTTTGTCTTTAATGCGTGTGAGCTCATTCACCTTGCGTCGGCCGTAATGCAAAGCCTGTCTTGAAAATTATGAAAGGCCTGTTGGGTTACCGATTAGGCATCTACTTGAGAGCCACAATAAGTTGGTTGCTCAGCTCCTTACTTTTACTTAGTTGCCCTGAAGAATACCTGCGGTCTTGTTTACCTCTTATCCTCTCACCTAGTTGCCTGGCTGATAGGTATCGTAACCATAGTTATACCACAAAAGTACGCGTACCTACGCTTCTTCATGCTAGTTGCCGCGGTAGTAACCTTCTACTTACGTTCGCGTTAGGGCCCATAGATTCTGCCTGAGGAAGGTGTGATAGTAGTTCCTACAAGTATTTAACCCATCAGAGAATTCCTAAATTTCCCTTCCAACTTCAACCTCTGCATCCTCTATTACCTCTACAACCCTTGACAATACAAGGTAAGTAAGCTTCCAATAATCTTTACTCTCTAATCACCGTATCTAACCCCTATTACCTATCACCTTCCAAGGCCTAACACCTTCAATGTCAACTTGTGGTTGAAGTCCATCTATATCTATCGATGTTCTTTACTTACCATCACATCTTGTTTTTAAAAACTCTATCATTAAAACACATCACTATTATACTCTCCCATGGTTCCAACAGCATAGACTCCTCGCCATTTGATCCTAAGGGTACAGAGGCTAATTGAGAACTCATTCTGTTAGGCAACGCGCTCCTCTACCTGTATCCTTTACATACCATATTCAATTTACCTTTCCCAAATCAGTTGCCACAATGGCGTCGGGCAACTTCCCAATCAACCCACGCCACGGTCTGTCTAACGAGGCAGCATCTCAGGATGGACGCCACACGAACTTCTTGAATACCGGCGCGTCCTTGTCTCCTTTGGTGCAGTCCATCTGGAGTACGTCTCCGCGACTACTAAACCATCAAATAGACAATACCAACCCGCCAGCTTTCAACCACCCTATCGAGGGCCCGGAACATCTAATCAACTATTCGCCCTGGCTACAGGACAACACCGCCAGCCAGACCCGGAGTCCATTTTTGAACCCTATTTTCCCTTCTCCATCTATTCAGGCCATCCGTGCGCCTTCAATCGCAACACCACCGTCAAGCCCGGGAGGTGGCCAAGGATACGTCCCAATGGGCCGATGGTCCACCCAGCACGCCAGAAACCAGCTGCCTCCCGAGGTCTGGAACTACCAGCTCGCCGCCACGGGCATCTCCCATAACTACGGCGGCAACATCTTCCTATCCTCGAACCAGTCGGCCGACATCCCCGAGGACCAGAGTACCTCGGTCTGGATGACGAACCTCCCGCCCGACTGCACCCACCAGATGCTCCTGGGCGCCATCCGCAACTGCGGCAAGGTCTTCGCCACCGTCATCAACCCGCCGGACGAGTCCACGGGCCGCTACCGCCAGCGCGCGCCGCACACGACCTCCGCGTCGAAGCTCGTGTTCTTCGACCGCTCGGGCGTCGACAACCTGCTTGCCAAGGCGCAGGCCGGCGAGTTCTCCGTCGAAGGGTACGTGCCGCGCGTGCGGATGAACCGGATCCGGTCGGCGGCCCGGGACCCCGGCCCGCACTGCCGGGTGATCCACATCGAGGGCCCGAGCCGGATCGTGAACGAGCGGACGCTGCACGCGTTCTTCACGTCCAAGTTCAACTACGAGCTGGAGGCCGTGCTGACCCTGTCCAGCAACCCCTGGTACACGCGCCAGGAGTGGCGCTTCGGCAGCTTCCGCTGCCAGGCCGAGTCCGCGCGGCAGTCGATCAACCGCGAGAAGCAGCGCACGGACTTGGCGGAGGCGGAGGCGCTCGACTGGAAGGAGGTCCAGGTTTACTTCGGCGTCGACCCTTGTGCTCCCCAGAGTAGCGCGCTGCTCTACTAATCACCTCCCCACCCTTTCATACCGGCAGTCTATTTCATCTTGCCTAGTCACTTCTATTTCCCTAGGCCGGTCGGACCGGTGACGAAGAACCTATCTACCTAGGTAATCTTCACAGCATGGACGTAGCATGCTTGGCCTATTTGGTCCATTGATATTATTCGATACCTAACACTTTGCGGTTTACATGAGAAAGGTTCATACCAATTATGCCTATTGGGTATACTCGAGCTGGGATATGTATGCATGTCATAGAACACATGCTCCGGCTGGACATAAGATGAAATATTGTGTTTTCATAGAGTAGGCAATACACTCACCACTCAACCAACCCTGAAGGTGTGCTTGATATGTGACATGTTACCAATGTCTGCTCTTGGTTATCGTGTTGTCAGGAGTCTCACTTGAGACTCCTACCTCATGCTCTGCGACGTGACACGTGTTGTTTGTCTCTTTCCTGGTAATGGTCCTAAGTTGAGTCATCTCTACCCCAACTGCCAAGATATTGACTTCGCCTCTTTGTTCCTATCTTAGGAGTATGGTATGAGTCATCCTATACCCGGTAGAATGGCGTTGAAAAAAAAAGTGCCTATTTCACTACCAACCAGGTCATTGTATTGCCCGCATAATTTTACTAAACCGTCTTGTGCTATCTATAGGTTATACCGGAGGAGAGAATTGTCACAATGGAGGATGTAGTAAGAGGGTTAAGTCCCAAATTATTGCGGACGAAGTCGAATAACAAACCAGTTGTTCTAATGACATGCGGCATTGCCGGTACGTCTCGTTTCTATATAAATTCTCGCCCTATCTCACATGCCAGACTTCATCACCTTAGACTCTTACGCACCTATGTAGGTAATTAACTCATAACAGGAGCTGGAAAGTCTACTCTTTCCAAAGCTATACTATCAGCCCACCCGAACTTTGAGCGACTATCAGCGGACGCCACGATCGCCGCCCGGCACGGGATATACGGGGTCGACTATCCCCCTGAGAAGTACGAGGAGTTCCTCGAAGAAGCCTCTGACGAATGTGAGGCCCGGCTTATCGAGCTACTACGAGAAGGGAAGAAAGACCTCGTATTGGATCGGTCTTTCTACAGCAAGGAGTTTCGCGAAGAGACTAAGAAGCTGATCGAGGACAATGGCGGAAGATGGGTGTTAATTTATATTCACGTAAAGAGCAAAGAGCTCCTATGGGATAGAATTATAAGTAGGAGGCAGAAGGGTATAAATGCCGATTGTGCATATGAGATCACTAGAAAGATACTCGATGGATATTGGGACGGGTTTGAAGCGCCAGTGAACGAAGGGGAGATTGTTATTGAAGTAGGCTAGATGGATTGTTAGGTAAATAGCAATAAGAGATAATTAAGTAGTAGTTTAACCCAACATCTCGACATCATACCTCTTTATATACCTCTCTTGAAAGCCCCAAGTTGTGTGAATAATAACGTCGTCGGGTTTACCCCCCCCCCCCCCCCCCGGGATTTATGCACTTATGGCTAATATCGGATAAGGCGATAGGTAGTGCCCCGAAAAAGGGGTTGGCCCACCCAATGACGCACATAAGAGCATTTCGTCATCAGATTATCGTAAGGGTTATCTACTTTATACTTGGTTATGCAATCAAAGAATTAGAGTATTGACAATTAAAGCACGTATAATAAACAGCTCTTTTTTTTTTAATTATCATCAACTTAAAATGCATCGACTTACCACACGAAGTTTCCGGATACTTCCACCATCCAGGTCCCTCGCCTTCGCCCAGCGATCTGCCAGTTCCCAGGCCCACTCACAGAGCCAAGAGAAAAGTCAACAATCAAGCTCAGTAGACCAAAAAGACGTGCCATCCCCTAAGGTTCAAGGGAAGAAGAAGACCATGGCTGAACTAGACGCTGAATTGCAGCAAAAGATGTCCGGGCTTTCCGGCGATGGTGGAGAGTCCGGAATAGAATATGAGGATGGGAAGCCGGTGGCGATGAAGCGAGGCGTGAGAAATGTGAGTATCTCCTACGAGTTTTTCTTAAACCAAACTCATCTTTACTACTATCAAACTACTATTAGTTCGAACCTAGTCCGCTAAACATAAGTGTAACAGAATATGTTCCGTTATATATGAGTAAGGTCTCGCATGGTACCAATACCTAAATACTATGGGGCTCGAAACTATCCGCATGAGATGTCTATCTCGCGGCGTCAATATAAAACTAGTTTAAAGAGTTTCATATATAGAAGTGCTATGGCTAGGGTTATACACATCAAGATGAGATTTGGATAAGTATTACGGTGACTAACGATTAATGTAAATTGTACGATAACTATTCTCAATTTTCGGGCCCCTGAACAGGAAAACATCAATGCTCATGCAATAACAGGAAACAACTCTTTTGTTTTTGCGATAAGATCAAAGATCGTTATTTATCCCAACGCACAAAGAAAGTCGAAATATGAATTAAGCCGTGAATAGCTCACTCAAAAAATAGATATAGTTACCAGAAGTAGGTAATTATATCTCATAATAAAACACACTTATTTCACCCCCACCCCCCCTTTTCTTCCACTTATAACTACGACTAACTCCCCCGCCCCCAACCCGTCGGTCCTCTTCATTAATCGTCGAAAAAGACTTCGTTGTAAGCATTCGCCGGCGTTGGGATATTGGTATACGGCCGGTCAAACAGCGGAAGCGGCGGCGGCGGCTCCTCGATCCACGACCAGTCGACCTTTGGGTCGAGCCCGTCGGGGCGGCACGCGGCGCACCGGGCCGGGATGCGGCCTCCCTCGGCGAGCGTCATGGGCGGGAAGTGGGTGTAGCGGTCGACGACGTACGTGGAGACGGGGTGTGCGCAGGAGCGCGCGCGGTAGGTAAGCGGCAGCTCGCACACGGGGCACTGGATGCGGGTGCCGTCGGCGAGGCACTTGGCGCGGTGGGCGTACATGCAGTCCTGGCCGACGATGTGCCCGCAGGGCAGGACCTCCATGCGCTCGTTGCCCGTGATGTTGCCGCGGATGCGCCGCGTGCTCTCCTGCGGCGGGAAGAACTCGAGCTGCTTCGAGCACATCGGGCACTCGGCGTGGATCGTCACCATCATGTCCCCCTCCGCGTACGGCTTCTCCAGGTACTCCCGGATGTCCCGGAACAGCGACTCCCGGCTCAGCCGCACGAAGAGGTCGTCCTTGTCCAGCCGGCTGTCGAAGTCCTCGTCCCACTCCGAGCGCTGCCTGACCATCACCGTCGAGTTCGTCGGATACTTGAAGTTATACACGAACGGCTCCTCGTCCTCTGCGGGATCGGTGAGGGTCTCCGGCGGGACGGGACTTTGTCCATCTGGGTTGCCACTAGGCTCCGGCTCAGGTTGCGGTCCCGGCTCGATTGGTGGTTCCGGCTCGGGGTGCGGTTCGTATTGCGGTTCGGGGACGGGGTTGGGGACGGGGTTGGGGTCGGGGTTGGGTGGCGGCTCGTTAAACACTCCTCTATAGATCTGTCCTTGAGCCCACCCCGGCAGGATGGAGGAGCTTCTATTGGGAAGCGCTTGGCCGTGAATTAGCGGGTTGACGCCGTAATAGAAGCCCTGGCCCCATCCCTGACTTCCCCCTTGTCTGTGCAGGAGATGGGGAGCCAGTCCTGACGCGTGCATATTCCACATGATCGCATGTTGGGAAACCACTCGACCCAGCGGCGTTCCGGTAACAGGGCGGTATTGTAAGCCACCGAAAATCGAGGAGCGTATATCATGATTAGATCCCAGCCCCCCTGGAATACTTCTATAGACCACTGGGTTGAAGCTATATTCGTCCGCCATTATTATTTTTATAGGTGGTGCTCGGTTATATTTGATAAAGCTTGTATTTCAGGCGTGTTCACACACTCTTTGGAGCAAGTGTATATCACAATGTTTAATTGTAGTTACTTAGGGATATCTCATAATAATTCTCATTCACTAACATGGATATAATTATTACTATATACTGTCGTTATCAGCACCTTTGTGCTCAAACAATCAGTGAACAATACAGAATGAATTTGAAGATCAAGAGTGATTCGCAAGTAATAGTATTGTTACTGTACAACATGACTCCATGTCGAAACATTGTATTTCAAGAGTATATAATTCTATGACACTTTCAAAATAGGTAGTGCGCATTTGTTCATGTAAATAATTCGCCCATTTCTCCTTGAATTTCCTCCCTAGAGGATGCATGCCACGACTTAGTTAAGATTCTCTGTTGCAGTTTCTGAGAACCTCCACGCAAATCGGACTGTATATATGTATCAACGTCTTCTAGCGTTGGCCATCTCCAAGAAGCCTCCGTATCTGTAATACTTTCCATTTCAGATTCTAGGTTCTTCTGATCCTCTTGTCTAAGATTCGGGCCAGCAAAAGCCTGGAAAGCGCACAGAGTCTTCGCTATAAGTGCATGCCCACGACTTCCTATTCGCCCAGCTTCTTCATCGACGTAGCTTCTATGAGTCAGTATCCACTGCAATAGTTCTTTCATCGTAACTGTATCCTCGAAGAAAGCTAAAGCGCGCATATATGCATGAAGATGAGCAGGTCCTATGCTATGCGAAAAATGAGGGCACCCGAGGTCGGTAAATTTGGACCCAGATATCTCGAATGGTGCAGTAAGTTGAGAAAAGATGGATTTTAATGTATCCAAAATTTGGGGATAATGTATCAAAGGAGGCGCGGTCGTACTGATATCGGATCTTAATGAATCTTGAGACTCTAATCGAGACACTGCCGCTTTTCCAACGGCACGGCATAAATAAAAGAAAATATCTGCGCTTACGCCTGCTCTCTTCTGTACTGACTGTACAACATCCATCGCGATCGACAAAGCTTCCGCATCGTTTTTCGCCTGTGTATCATTTATGACACATATGTGCGGTCGTGCTAGCGCCCTTAAGACAATAACCCAGGGCGGTAAAAAGGTAGAGCCTTCGGTAGTTCCCTGTCTGAGCCGAAGCTTTACAAGGTTTATAGCATGTCGAATGTGGAAAAGACGATCCAAGGAAATCTTTTCGTGGCCCTGACGATTAGGATGCAATCTGCAAAGAAGTTGTATATAGCTCTTGAAAACTAAAAGAGGAATTCGACGAAGTGCGTCGTACGACGGCTGTTTAAATAAACCCAAGGCGTTGATACTGGCAGGATTCATGCCGCTGTCGCGAAGAAAGCGAGCCCCCTCTTCGAGGGAGTCGGCATTCATCAATAAGGTATTAAGACAATGGCCTTCCGGTTTTACACCGTGGCTGATCATCCTATCGTACAATTTGGCAACCGTAGGGGGAGATAACCTAGCCAGCTCGTATTCGCTATAATTCGCGTCATGGATTGGGAAGTTTTCCCGGGTATCGCCTGGCAATGCAGTTGAGTTCTCGTGGAGCGGACGAGCATGTAACTTCATAAACATCTCCGCGTAAACTTGCGCGTTAGGGGGTCTGTCCGTCTCGGCAGCAAGATCGTTGAAAACTTTCCATGCCTCCTGGCTGTTGCGGGTTGCCCGTATCCCCATGGCCCAAAGCGAATATAAGTTTTGATCTTCGTCTTCACCTTTCCACTCTTTTGGTGGGAGGCTACGAGTCTGGATGGTAGGAGAATTTTGACCCAGTCCGCCGAGCGCACTGAGTGCCGAATCATAATTGTCATCAGGATAGCCAGATTCCTTCATGAGAACGCCCGCTTTTACGCTTCTTGAATAATCATCTTCTACCGTTCTTTTGGCATCAAACCCGTCAAAGTCTTGTCGATACGGAGGCCATGACTTCGAGTACCTTATAGCAACTGCTTTCTCCGTTCTTGATTTCTTTAGGCCAATCATAACTTCTCGGACAGCTCTATAGCTAGCTTTAGTTATGACAAGAGGCTTGTCCATATTATCGGACATGGATAAGAGGAGCCTCTGCGCTCTCCAGTTGAATTCCATATTTATGATGGGCTGGGTTGCGGCTGGTCGTTTAAAATATTGCAATGCTGTGTTGAAGACTTCGCACTTCTTCCAATAACGGCTAGGGGGAAGTGCTTGAATGTAGTCCATTGTAAACCGTGCAACCGGGACGATTAATCTAGGCCATGACCTTTGGGTGTGATTTACAAGACGGCGGAGTAATAACGAAAATTGGGCTGCTGTCAGGTTTACTTCAGGTCCGGGTAAAGCCACACCCTTATCCCCCTTATGTAGAGATCGAGACGTAAAATTCATGTAGTGCTTTGATGTATACTCCATTAAAGATAGCAGAGAGGTACCTTGGCGAAACTTCTCATTGCTACGGGCCACAAGAGTGATAAGGAAAATAGGTGTGGGATGTTCAGTTGAAATCAAGCGTTCAACACGGGCATCCCCATCCTCGGCTGATAATATCCATATCCAACGGTTTACGTCTTCCTGCGACCAGCCCCTAGCAGCTAAGCTATAGAAGCGATCTGCCCACTCAAATGGGGTGATAGAGCGTATGGATTTGAATAATTCAGGCTCATTTTGAACGTCTTGCTTTGCTATCCAGGCCTGGAAGGTCAATAGGGGTAAGCGGTCGGAACGCTGCTGAGCAGCGTATTGAAAGGGATGGCGATATGACCTCTTTTGCCTATCTGTCTTACTACGAATCCGTAGGGATAATATCCGACTAGGGGGTATTCGTAGTGGAGGATAGCGATGCCGCCTAGAGCTGGTCAATCTCGAGAGCCTTTCGCTCCATGTCGGCTGAGTTGACCAGATAGATGTAGCAGACCCAACGCTAGACTTGACCGATGAAACCGCGGGTGAGGCAGACATTTTATGAGTGTTTGGGTAAGGAGAGGGACCAATTTAGGTGTGAGGAGAGTGTGAATAGATAGACTGCTATCTATTTTTAGAGAGGTGTTTACGAAAGTGATGCAAGAACGTTGTCCGACTGCTGTGCGGTGTTACCGGATCCGAATGCGATAGGAGGTATCTAAGAAATAGATTGGGGGAAGAGAGCCTTGTAAACTCGACATGTTGCTACTCGCATCACCGTAGACTTCTGATAGTCATAATAATAATGACGATATTAAGTGTAATAAATATTAAAAATCAAACCGAAAGAATTATCTTAGTTTACCGGTCGAAATATGAAGATGAAAGATGTGTAAGACGAAATCCCGTTGCCGTTGCGGTTTGACTTTCAAAAAACTCTTATCGATTAACTTATTGAGGTACCTAGGTACAAAACTTACCTAGGTACCTAAAGTACTTCATATACATAGTACCTAAGGACCTCACCTGCAAATCCCCGGGCTGCCGGGCTGCCGGGATAGCAGGTCATTTAGCGTCAGCTCAAGGTCACTAATACGTTATCAAGGTTATCAACGCCGAGCTCTGCCGATAATGCGACAATAAAATAAAATCCAATAAAATCCAATAAAATCCAATATTCTTCGTTCGCATTTGATTTCCTGTCACATCCCACCATGAGGATAGTTTCCACGCAACTCAATTAAACCAAAATAATCTACTCGAGTGTATAATTGAGGGCAGTTGACTCTTATTCAATGGCCGAATTAACTTCACCATGCGACCCTCATTGCAAAAAGTAGTAGCTTCCGCAGTTCGAGGACTGCATACAGCAGCCCCTCCTCCAAGATCACAGCCAAGGCTACAGCAATGCTTCCATCAAACCTGGAAGCGTAGCTACAACAATTCGAATAAGTTACTTTCAAACTCTACCAAGGATGGCGTATCTACGACTTCCGAACCCAACGCCACCGACGGTTCGGAAACCCAGCAGCAAAGTCCAACAACGGCCTCCAAGCGAAAACCCATTCGCGTCTCAGCCGCAAAAACTTTGCGCCTAGGACTGACTTCCAAACCGCCTCAACGTGTTCCAAATACGAGAAAAGATACCCTTGGTTCCGAAGTGGACTACCACCGAACTATAACCTCCATATGTGTTGCCCAATCTTTTGATATGGAAGCTGTACAAGAAATATTGCGCTTTCACGCCTTCGAATTGGACCCCGACGGTACCGAATTTGATCCCACGGGGGTTGTACATGCGAGGGGTATTAATAATGGGGACATATTTGTCTTCCCCTCCGGAACCGTTGTTGCTTGGTCCGTACCCACCGACGCCCTCATGACCCTTGCCACCAAGCAACTAATCCGAGCCGCTCAACTGCCCCATCTCAACCGCCTTGAGATGGAAGAGCTCGAATTCATACCGGATGAGACTCGCGATACTAGTTATATGAAGGGCGAAGTTGTCGTTTTGGGCACGAGGGCGCAAGAGCTGGAGAACCGCAGATTAGATACCACCCTTGCCAAAATCGCCTTCTCGAGCGGTCTAGCTAGGAGTCCTAAGTTGGCCGTACTCGAAAACCAGGCCATCGACTACTTTGAAAATTCCAAGGACAGTTTGGACTTTCTCGAGGGAGGCCTAGAGCATAAGCTCAAACGCAGCACCGTCTTGAAGATGACTGGCAAGCTCCTTACTCTAAGGTCGCAGCTGAACCACTACTCCGATATCACGGACCAGCTTCCGGATATGTTCTGGGACTCAGAGTCGAATTTAGAGAATTATTATAATCAAATCAGCACTGTTCTGGATATACGGCAACGGATCGGGATTCTGAACAAGAAGATCGACTACGGGTTCGAGAACGTAAGCGTTCTGAGAGAGATGGTCAGCGAAAAGTACGGCCACCGACTGGAGTGGATTATCATATTCCTCATCACCATCGAAGTATTATTCGAGCTGAGGAGGGTATACCATGAGAGTACAAGCGAAGCAAAATCAGAGTAGATATGGAAATATTCTGCGTGCTTTCATATGCGGGGAGGGCTAGTTAAGGAACACTACTCAATCCATGCTTTATAGCATTTTTACATACAATGTTCAAACATACGAAAATACAACGCACTGTCCGAGACAATGTATGTGTTCCCTGTAAGTTACTAGCAAACGAGTACACCCAGGTTAACCACTTGTTAGGGTCAATGTGTAGTTTATCCATGAGCATAAGCATGAGCTCTGAGAGGTAGGTAACAACGGCCCTGGTCAATGAGCAGACGGCAATATATACCTAACGCATTATGAATAACAAAAAGTGAGGTTAAATGTTGATCGCTGGATGTTTATAAATGATAATTAATCATGGCCCCTGGGGTAATACTCCTTTTTGTAGCTCTTTCACTATCAACCTAGTAGCAAGGGATTACGTGGTAGCCAGCATCAGTTACTCTTTTTCAACCGGAGCACTTTTTACTACGAAACGAATAATACGTTCAGCATTAGTTAATCCATTAGTTATTAGAGGCTCTTCTCTATCTAGACATATCCGCTATACAATTTGCCTATACCGCGATACGCCCAACCCAACCTATACAAGTTAGCCCATATAAATGCGTTTCCCCAGCGGTCTCCCACCATGCTCGTAGACAGCCAGCAGCTCATCCGGCGCAAGACTAATAATCGAAGGCCAGAAAGAAGGCGCCTTATGAACAAGCATAGGTTCTCCCCAACGTATCCTCCCTCCTTCCAAACCCTCGGCAAACACGGTCTTGATAGCAGCCTTCCCCGGCCACGCCGGCACGTCCGCCTCCTCGTCCGTCATGAAGATAACGACCAACCCCCCGTTATCCGCGCACCGCTCGATCTGCGGCGCGCCCGCGTTGCGCCCGGCCCGCGGCCGGTACACCACGCCCCGCGACCCCCAGGTCCGCCCGCCGTCGTACGAGACCGCGTACTCGACGCTGAAGGTCCCGTGGCGCGTGGTCTCGAACACGACGACCTGCGCCTCGACGTCGTCCTGCCGCGACCCATCTGCCGCTACGCCTCCCGCCGCGTCCCGCACGCCCCCCACGATCCCCTGCATCCCGTCCCGCAGGCTCTCGTGCGCCGGGTGGCACCGCAGACACCGCGCCGGGCTGCTCCAGGTCAGCCCGCCGTCGAGAGAATCCACGCGGAAGGTCTCCTGGTCGTCGTGCGCGAGCTCCCGCGAATACGTCAGCTGGACTTCCGGCGTGTCGTTGTTGCTGCTGCTCCCGCCGAGCCGCATGAAGGGCTCCCAGAGCCCTAGCCCATGGCTGCTGGCCGCGCTGTGCTCCGCGGCTTGCGAGGCGAAGCGCCATGAGCGCCCGCCGTCTTCGCTGCGACAGACGGTCTGTAATACCTGCATTAGCGCCTTAGGTAGATAACTTGAATGGAAAAAGTTTTTTTTTCTCTATGTATATAACATGCACCACGAATGTAAAAATTTCACTCGCGTAGCTTAACCAGGTAGATGGCTAGTACTCACGATACGAAAATGCGAGGGCTTGTGACCAGGCGCGCGGTCGTGGTTCCTGAAGGCGGCGAGAACAACCGGGGCGTTATTCCCGGTAGCCGCAGAGGGCGGAACCTCGATCAGAAAGCCGTTGTCGATATCGCCCACGCCGCGGGTGACTTCGCCGTGGGGACTGAAGGTGCGCCCGCCGTCGACGCTGCGCGAGACCTGCAGGACGTGCTCGCGCCGCCCGGGGCCCTGGAACCCCGTCGTCAGACATAGCAGGCCGCCATCGGCAAGGCGACACAGGCGAGGATAGGTCCCGCCGGCGGGGTGCAGGACCGTTTCGTTGTTGTCGATGCGCCAGTGCAGGGGAGAAGAAGATACCGTTGTGCTATTGCGGCTGTTGGTGCTGGTGGAGTCGCCGCTTAATAGGGGGCCGAGATGGCCCAGGATCTTCTGGGTGAGCCTGCCGGCCATTAAATACCTATTAAAAGGGGGGACCGGGTTATTTAAGGCAGTTGAAGGTACCTAATCAAGGGGAATAAGTTGCTAGAAAGAATGAATAGGAGGTAATTTATTAGTAGTAGTATCTATTGGCATGCTATCTATTGTCTTTTCCAGAACAAACGTTGCGCTGTTTGTTGTTTCGGCGTACACGCAATCATCTCCACATATTTGTCTGAAACGCCGTTGTAGACATAATAGATACCTACCTGGTAGAGAGGTGGCATTTTTCCCTCTTTTTTACCGGTATTAAACTAGGGACGGGGTGATCGTCAACGCGGGAACTTTAAACAAAACGCAAGGATCTTCGGTTTCGACTGCTGATGATAATCTAACATGTGGAATGTATATCCTGCCCATAATTTTCTATATTTTAGTCTTGGAAGCTGTGGGCCAGAAGAGCCCCTTTATTTTTAAACTGCAGAAAAGAGGAAAAAAAAACAGAAAGAAGAAGAATGGTTTACAGCACACGGGAAGAAAACGACATGACGTATGAGATAACCCGCAATAAACTACCCCAAACCGGAACATGATATTCAGGTTCGTGTACCTTGATATGTATTTGACCGATTCCAAACCGTCTTTCTCATTTCTCATTACATGCGCTAAAGTACATTAGTTTTTGCTAAACTTAACTCCTCGGAAAGACGGTTTCTGTCTATGACGCATTATGCACAGCAGAAGATGTTCAAGGTATTTCCTTCAATATCAATATCCGAAAACCAGAAAGGTTGCGTTGAACCCCTCGATCTTGACCTCCAAGTTTTAGTAAGTTCTTGCGCGTTCACCTAATCGCGTCTGCAAGGGATTGTTAGACAGCGCTGCCCTCGGTACTATGATCGATATGCTCTCGCATGTCATGTCAATATGTTCTAGAAAAATATACCATTAATGTTGCGATTACTACTCCAAATATATAAAGATATCTTATAGCGATATTAATCTTTTTCCAAACCGACATCAGGGGATTTATAAACTACGAAAGGCTAATGTGAACTTAGCTATTAGGAATATAAGAGACTGCCTATTAGGGTATTGGGGAAGGTTGTCTCGTTATTTACAACTGTATATAAGTTGCAACCAATATCTAGGGCACTTGTAGGCAGGGAGGTTACATGCGTCCGTCGATCCTATCTTAGATTAACTACGAACTATGAGGGCAGTTGCACTAGAGAAGGAAACTTCAATATATTTCAAAGTTTATCTTCACATACTTCGAGGCTGTCCGTTGGCATCGCAATTATCTTCCACTCACCAAACTAATACGTCTAGTCTACTTTACTCATCCCCGTCTGCATTAGTGATATCTTTTTCTGACAGACTTTTGAATAGCAGCAGCAGCACCGTTTATGTATCTTATAAGAGCCATCAAACTTCTAATTATCAGCTGTATAAGCTTTGTCGCGGAAATGGCGCGTAAAGGTCTGCACTTCGCCGACGCCAGCAGCCGGGCCTCTCCGGAGGACCAGCTCCCGCTTCCTCAGGCCCGCTCGCCGTCTTCGTCGCCCGTCTCGAACAGCGTGCGCCAGAAGCTGAGGGCCCTCCGGAAAAAGATGACGCAGGGCCAGATCCTCGTCCCCGGACCCGAAGTGGACGGGTAGGAAACCGTCGACGGAACCGTGGACGCCAGGAGCGGGAAGGACTACTCCCAGCACTCGACGAGCTCGTTCGGCGTGACGGAGTCGGACGACGCGTCCCTGCGCGTCCCCTTGCTGTCGACTCGCCTTCAGGGCTGCCTGAACGACATTTTTGGCCGCAGAGGCAATTTCATTACCTCTAACAGAGATAGAATGCCCAATTCCGACAGGCAGTCTACTAGCTTTCAAGATGCTATTTTGCCCAAAGAGTGGCCGGACGAGGAGCTCGAGATCCAGCGCGAGGTGATTGAGAAATACGCGGCGGGAGTCAGACTGTGGACTAAAGAGAAGCTTATCAGTATGGAGGACATGATCGCTGGTCTTGGCGACAAAGTGCACACTTCTGTCTACGCCGGGCCGGGGAATTATTCCGTTCAGAAAGAAGCTGGGTACGAAAGCTTTCCAATACTAATATGGAGTTCCAGTACTATACTTGTTTTCCACTACTAGGTCTGACATAGTCTCGATGATAGGTACTTATACCAAGTCGATTTCCACGGGTACAAAGCCCTAGCGTTCCCGCCGCCTTCCCGCGCCAACGGGATCCCATACAGCTCCATGACCATCAGCATGAAGGTCCCCCACCCCTTCACGCCGGCCATGGACCTCGACGCGCAAGAAGAGATCTTCCTCCGCTGGCGCGCCGTCTGGGACGCCAACCCGCTCGGGCACCACTTCCACGCGAGCTTCATGCGGCTCCCCTTCCCGCCATACATCAACAAGATCGTGTGCATCGGGCTCGGCAACTTCATCGCCTCCGCCGACGCGGACGAGAACAGGGACGAAGGCAGCCGCGACCGCGACAGCCTGCCCACCGCGCAGCAGCAGCAGCAGCACTCGCTGCTCCGGCACGCGGCCGTGGTGACCGCCGCGGAGGCGCTGTACCAGCGCTTCGGGCGGCCGATCCAGATCCTGGCGCAGGACCCGGAGTACACGGCGGACTGCGCGGCGGTGCTGTTCCGGCGGGGGTTCTCGGTGGTGGGGCGGTACGGGGCGGCGGGGCTGGCGGAGATCGACGACCGGACGTTTGTGTTCGCGCCGGCGCCGGGGTTCTGCGCCAAGGAGGTCGTCGCGGACGTCGCGCGGCCCGCGGGCATGTTCTGGCGCACGGTCGCGTCGGCGGAGGAGGAGTGCGAGAGGGAGAATCGGAGCGGACGGGTGCTGGATTTCGGGGACCGGGTGGCGGGGTATTGGAAGTATGTGTCCCCTTTCGTTGCTTTTTAGTTGGTGCCTACCTGACCTACCTACCTATTTTTGTATCTCCTTGCTTGTTTCCTATCTTATCGTGTCTCTTTTGATGAGTATGATGCGTATACTAACCATGGTAAACTCATGCCAGTCCTGACATCGCAGACCCCGATACGCCCCGTGTTCATCTACTCGCCAAGCAGTACGACGTGTACCCATTCCCGTACACCAACTTATTCGGGGACGTGTCGATATATTCGCACAAGGGCTTAGCATAGTTTACACGGAATCCAAAGGCGGAGCTTCTCTTTCAGTCTAGTAACTAACTATAGTTACTAGGTACCCATGATGTTCGTGGCCAGGAAGTCGGCACAAACATAGCGTTGGCTGTTTAGAACTTTTGGGCAGGCTTACAAGTAGACGGTTAAGGTTTCTCTTGTATTGAATCCTAGCTGCACATTCTTTTCAACACAATAACCGAGAAGGTTTTTCTTTTTTAAAAAAAGATGATGAAGTGTCGGCTTTCTTACATATGTCCATAAGGATGAATAGATGAACTTGGCTGCAACGGTGCTACCGTATATATCCCTTGAGACTAGATTTCCTTGATTTGCTAAATGGTACAAAAGTCGAGAAATATTATCACGAGATAGCTAGCAGGTATCTACCTACTAGTGCTAGAAATAAGCTTGAATGGGGTTTGATGGCCATTTACATGGGGCTTTTCTATTACTATAAGGACTCTTGAGCAAAGACTATGAAACTAAATATTCCAACTGCGCAGTTGAGTCCATCGCTAAAAAACACCTGTTTCCTTTTTTCTTTCCGACCAGCTAGGGCCCCGTAAGTTTACCATCCGAACTCCAATGGAGAAATTTCTTCCTTTAATTCGATCTATGACTCTATCTAGGTTTTTCTGTTCCTACCTTTGAGCTCTATCACAATAACTCCCCAACCTACACTCCTACCTTCAAAGATCGCGTTATCAGGAGCCCGTCCCGCGCTTTCAACTCCTTACCCCCCGATCACCAGAACAGACTATGAGTTCACTTTTCCTAGGCGTAAGCTTGGCTCTCTACTTGTACCTCTTCCTCATCAATTATTAACTAACAACTTACAGTCAAACCCCACCTCCACTACAAACAAAACCACACAAGCCAAAGAGAAATTATCTATTAGTAAGGGTGTTCATAAGAGCGAGAAAGGCACGCTCCAGTCTTTAACAATAACCTTCATTAGATGGTCCTCCGATTTTCAACAAGGGAATCGCTAGAAAACACCACCTACGTCGCAAAAGAAGAGCCGCGAACTAGTCTATCACAACATCAATTAATTATTAAAACGCATTATCGTCAATTAAAGTCAGCTAGCTAACCTTAGCCATCAAACTGCACATCTCCATCTCTCTCGCTTCCTTCTCTCTTCTCTCTTCCTAACAGGGTTACCTGGCCATCTCTACACGGTTTGATTTTAATTTTATACACGAAGGCTACATACCTAACGCAACAGGCCCGCCACACGGTCACGGCCATGGCCATGGTGAAATAATAGGTAAGCCTTGTATCGAAATGCGTGCCCACCTAATCTACACATTAAGTAGGCCACAAGGGACGAGAGGGGTAGGGGGCAAAGGGGGGGATAAAAAAAAAACCACATAAATCAAGATGGAAGCTCTTCTATCCCGAGATGGTGGAACAAAACGCAACAACAACAACGAAGATATTAATAAAGCCGTCTACGTATTTCCCTGCCCGTCCACCAATTGCCCTAAGAAGGGGGGGGGGGGGGGAGGGAAATTCTCCGTGTTTCCACTTCACCAACTCCATTTCTCTAGGTAGGGTTGGCGACACCCACTCTATGAAGAGGCCAACAAGGTAGGGAACAGAAAAAACAGGAGAAACCCGGTTCTCGACCCCCTTTGTTCTAAGAACTCAATGCCCCCCTTTCCATACCTGTGGAAGAGCGTCGTCATCCACGTTTGCATTTCACTGCGTCGCCCCTTTATTTCAGGAGCTTATGATTGCTTCCCAACTTAATATGCAACCTGAATTATCAAAACTAACGCCAATAATGACTTTTATCTCGAAATATCCTCGTTAATCCGCCTGGTTTCCGATTCTTGTCTTGACATCGGGACACCAATGCTCGGCAGGCTCAACGAGTATACAACATGTCCGTCTTGTGTGGGTGGACGTAAACTAGCACCCGCCCTGTGATGATGGTACAATTAAGGTACATCAGACCCCTAGGCTTCTCTACCGGGCATTGGCTGGCCACCATTAGCTGCCGGAGCTGCCGGCGCCATCGCGGGACTTCCATTAACTACGGGCATGGGTTTGGGACTCTGGCTGGAAGCCGGGTAACTAGGCATGCCTGCTCTAACTGCTGCCAACCTTGCCGGATCGCCCCCTAGACCTATGCCACCCAAACCGACCGGTGCACCAACCGGCGCCTGTCCCTGAGCGGACATGGAATTTCTAATACCTTCGTTCGTCCTTTGAGCGCTCTTTGTCGCATCGAAGCGAGCTTTGGCTTGATCCATGGCTTGCTGAACCTGATGAGGGTTAAGAGACGTATGGAATGACGAGGTACCCGGGGTTTGGGGATTTGGATTCGGTTGACTGTGCGGATTAATTTGGTTGTTGGGTATTCCAGGCGAACCGGCCGGTGGATAGAAACGTCTTGATGGGTCGTTACCCATGTTAGGTTGACTACCATAAGATGGTTGCCTTGTGGGAGTGGCAGCCGGATTATACCCGGGGTGGTGAGGGATAGGCTGATGTTGTGGTGGCGGGTGGGAGATATGTGGGGATGCTGTCCTTTGAGGCATGTTTGGGGCGCCATTCGGATACTGGACATACGGTTGATGTGTTGGGGTACCGTGCTGCTGAGGTGGATGCTGCGGTTGGTAAGGTTGAGGATGATAGTTGGGTGGTTGAGTAGCTGGGGGGTATGGCGGGAAACGGGCCTGAGGCGTCTGGCTGCCCATGTTAGGATAGCCAGGCATGGGTTGGTATGGAGGTCGAGCTTGCGTCGGCGTGCCTCCGTAAGGGCCGGGCTGCGGGAATGGCGGGGCTTTGTTAAACTGTTGAGGGTAGCCTGCGTTTGGATAGTGATTAGGAGGACGGTAGCCCGTGTTTGACGGGGGGCGCTGTGGATAAGCGGGAGGCATTGTCTGGGGAACCCTTTGCATCGCGGGCTGAGGGGGTCGTATCGGTGTCTGCGGGCCATAAAACGGTGGGGTTGGCATCGGGGCGCGATTAGGATGATACTGCTGACTATACTGCACGCTGCTTGAAGAACTCGACGAGCGATGCGCAACTGGTCGTGGATTTACGGGAGCCTGCGCGGCTCTTGCGCGAGCAGCTGCCTCGTCTTCCTCCATTAGGCCTTGGTATTCATCGGTGCGAACTTCAATCTTAGTTGATATGTTTAATTCCTCCAGCTTATCCGAATTTAGGCGCGCCACGGCGTAAGGTGGAAGCATTTGAATAACCAGAGCCAACTGCGCCTTAAGCGCCTGATAAGTAGCTGTCTCCTCTTCGCCAGGTTGCACTGGCGTCCCATTCGTAAGCATATCGCTATGAGACGGATCCGCCGCGTATCGACTTTGACTAGACGCGGTTGGAAGGGTCAAATTACGATTCTTTTGGTATGATACTAGTGTCTGGATCATGTCAGACACGTCCTGAAGAATATCGTCGACGTCTTTCTCCTCGTCCGATTTCTTTGGGCAACAGGCCTGTTCGAGACTGGGGTCTATCATGCTGTCATCCCAATTTTCTAGAGCCTCCTTGATAAACTCTTCATCCACCTCCTCTACAGGGGCGGTAGCGACCTCTTCCGTATTCTCCGGGGTATCTTCCTGTAGCTCGGCCTCCATCAATCGGTCGAAGCTACGCCTTCCTACCTTCTGCCACCACATAGTGTGACTAATTAATCCCGACGAGATCATGGCAGCCGAGTCATCCTTCGAGGGGGCAAAACTAGAGAAAGCGCCACGGAATAGCGCCTCCATCTCAGACATCTCGAGGTCAGATGAAGAAGGCTTATTTCCAGCCAGGCTCAGAGCTCGCTCGCGTTGCTTTGTCATAATCTGAGAAGGAGGAGCAGCATTGCTATAGTCCAGCCAACGTCCCGTCGATATTGTTTGACTGAAGTATGAACCAGCTCGGTACTTAGACTTCTCGGTTAGTTCAGGGCGATGCCAGCCGACTTGGACTCCTTTGGTGGTACTCTTCGGCGCCTTAGGTGGCTGGAGCGATGGTAGATTGCGCGGAGCTGGGAATAACTCTCCTAACGTCTTCGATTTTTTATCCTTCTCAATGGCGGAAGAGAATGTGTACGGTAAAGCCTTAGCAACCTTAACACCACTAGGTAAACCCTCTTCTCTCAATGGTCGAATTGTCGTTCCTGCATCGCCAGATCTTTGCACCGGCTGCTGCAGACTCGAGTACAGCGGTTTCCCCCTCATAGACTCCCCAATAATCGTCAGTACCGTGTTTCCACTAGCACTAGACTGCAAATCATTGATCAAATCGAGGTCGTGGAGCACATCAGAAACGCGGGGATTGTAAGGATACGATAACTCGCGCTTAAAAATGGTATAGGCCTGTCGCTTGAATTCAATGACCTTAGCAATGGCTTCTTCGTTCGCTCTGGGATCTTGTCCGGGTTGTATGTCCCGCAGTTCGGCTAGGTGATCAGCGATGGAAGTTTTGACATCCGTGATGATATTAATAAGGTCATCATATTTCTCTTGAGCCACCTTTTCGGCAATGGAAGGTAGCGGCTTTCCATCGTCAGGTTTCTTCCGTTTTGCTTGTGGTTCGCCGGAAGAATCTTCAGGGTCTGGAAGGGGGCGTTTGAGGACAGAGGGTGTCGGATCAAGCCTATATATCGCAAGCAGTGAGCACTAGATCTAGAGTGGCATTGATATATTATTACGCGTGGAGAGTATAACTGGGGAGAATTGCGCATGTGCGTTGTGTGAAGAAGGTTTACAAGTTGAAGAGGGATTAGATATTTTAGTTATACCTTTGAAGAACTTCAAAATAATTACGTATTGTAGGCTGGTCGATCTTTGTCGCGCTAGGTCGAGAAGAAGTGTCATCGGTTGTAGTGGGAGTGTTGCGATCAATGGCGAGGCCATTTGGTGGTTTATCGCCAACATCTGAAGACTCGCGTTTGCGCTTGATGGAGCTACTGGAGATAGATTGCGCGGTATTGACGTCGGAGTCGGCACCAGCATCTGGACTATTAGGATTGGAATTGGCGTCGACGTCGGCCTTGCTATTGTTATTACTGCTGTTGAGCTGCACGGGCGCAGTAACGCCGTTAGGAAGTGCTATGGCTGGCGAGGCCATTTTTTGCCTAGTTGATATTTAAACCTTTTTGTTTAATTTTGTTTTTTTTTTTATTGTTGCCGTCCCTCTATGCAAGATGCGAGATGCGGCGGTTGATATTGATGGGCTGCTAAGAAATTGGCGGCTCCGTCGCGCTGCACGGCCTGTCGGTCGCGATTGAAAAAGGGACTTGGGGATTTTGTGGTTGCTTGTTGGTGCGACCGCGAACCTCTCAGACTTGGACCCCCCAAAAAAAACTCCAAGGCAAAAGACCGGGTCGTCAGGTACTGGAAACTGCTACTGCCACTTGACTACTGTACGGTAGGTACTGTAGGTATTTCCGTAGGTAAGGAGGTACCTAAAGGAAAGAACCACAAAATTCTTTGCAAGGGCGGTAGAAAGTTGATAGAATAATGCACCACTCAAACCCGGCCAACCTGCTAACGGACTAACTGACGGAAGTAATAAGGATGGAAAAAAAGAATAGAATCTTTTTTAAAACCAAGTCCACCACGTAAAGCCATTCGGCAATATTGATAAACCGTCAGGAAAATGTATATGTTGTTGAATGCACGTATTTTTAATTTAACAATTTTCTCTCCTAGAAACTGCATTCATCACTTTTTAGGAGGGAGGGAAAAGGCTGCGACAACAAAATGAATCTGTCCGTCCTGCCGTCCTAGCCTGCAAATGATAGCCAACGCTATGTTTTTACACTAGTCCTAGTTTAGGCTAGGCCATATGCACGAGCCACCCATTAACATCTACACGTGATTAATGCAAGTAGCTGGGACGTGCATCCCAAGGTACCTAACATTGCTCAATATGTTTTCCTCGTTGGCAAGAGCAAACGCGACGAGAAGAATGTTTGAATATCTTAGGTAAACTAATAAAACGTTAGTTGTTACCTAAGAAGCAGTAGCTTACTTATCCACTTCAAAATCGATGAATGCAGCCGGGTGTTTTTATGCAAACATTGGGTGTCTTAGGTAGTGCCCTATTATATGTGTTATCTGTGTAAGATAGCATAAGATGGCTCCCGAAATTCGCTTGGGCATTTCCCAACACAAAGCCTTTGGTACTCGGACAAGAAAAAGGTGCATTCATACACGCCTTGAAGTCTATTATGTACACTAATTGACTACCGACTACATGTCCGTTAGAAAAGCCACCTCTACAGAATCCATGTCTTTAAACACCATTGCTTTTTTGAATTCTTCATTTCTTAATCTAACAGAATTCACATTACAGTAGGTAGACATGTACCTTTCTCAATTTATTGATCTAGAAACGAAGATGTGACCTGGAATATCACGTGTCGTGTGGTAGTTTCGCTTATATTTATCTGACTGTAATATCGCACATACCGAACAAAAAGCGTGCATGCTAGATACTCCCTTCTAGGTACACCGAGTCTACAAGGACAGATGCAATCGGAATAAATATTGAACAGAGGGTCTGCAAATACACAAATTCAATACACGGATGCCGAGGTTACGAGATTTCACTAATACAATACGAAACTGGTGAGATGCTATACGAATACGTGTTGTAGGTCTGTTAATTTACAATGGAGACGTTGTCTCATCATTCTCAATGACCAAGCTGCAATAGCAATACCCAAAGAAAAAAAAAAAAAAAAACACCAAGTCCCAGGCTAGGAACCAATTCGAACTGCACTCAAAACCGCTGTTGTCCCTCATATTATGGTTTAACCAGTACAATTTCCATGTTGCATCTCATTATTAACCTCACAAAGTCATTCATACATACTCTTCCAATGTCATCTCTGTCTGCGCCTATTTAGCCTTGGCTAGTCCGACGGTACCCTTGCCGAGGTCATAGATGGAGTACCACCTTCGAAGGAATGCATCACCGAGGATAGCGAGAGGGCCGACGGGAGCAGGGAAGTCCATACCCATGAAGGTAGAGATACAGCTGCCCTGGACCTCGAGGATGTAATCATAGGGTCCGATAGCGAAGTCGTAGCCGCCTAACTTGAAGCTAATATCGGGGAGCGAGTCACGGACAGAGCAATCGACAGTGTACTGGCCATTGAAGCTCTTCTTGGCACCGATCTCCTTGTTGAGCAGCTCAGCAAGGTCAGTAGGAAGAGCAATGAGGGAAGTGCCGGTGTCGAGGATGACACCAGTGTTCTCGAGCTCCGCAGTCTCGTCACCGAAAGAAATAGAGTCGAAGTCGACCTCCCAGTAAGCCTTGCGGCGCAAGGGGATCTCGGTGATCTTGCCGGTGTAGTGGTCCTTGTCAACACCACCGAAAACGACCTCCGAGGAGTCATCTCCGTTCTCACCGCTGAGGTAGAAAGCGAAGACGGCATCATCGATCAACTTTTGGTTAACCATTTGGTAGAAGGGAGGAACGATGCCGTTTACGGAGAGTCGGTCAAAGCCCATCCCAAGGATACCGTCAAATCGACCAAAGGCGAAAGCAAGACCAGGTTCGCTGGTAGCCTCGGCGAAGTCTTGGTTGCTAACCTTGAGATCACCAATAGTCAAGACATCCTGAGACACAAAACCGCTCAAGCTACCAGATCCGTAACGAATCTCAAACTCGGTACCATTTTGCTTGTATGTCGAAGAGGCGGACGAGTCGTACTTGGAGTGGAGGTAGCAAGCGATACTACCGCAGGACGAGGAGGGAACCCAGAGGTTGGAGCTGCCCGTGTCAAGGATGACCTTGAAATCTTGGGGAGGAGTGCCGATGCTGATCTCGGAGAAATCTAGCCGAAATAATCATTAGCGCACGAATTCAAACTTCGCACTGATAAATGAATATACATACACTGAGCGTTCATGAAGTTGGAGATGGGAACAGGATGGTCCTTATCTATGTGGACGGATGTATCTTGGAAGATAGCCTGGCTCTGAGTCTCGGGTCGAGCGCCCATGTACTTCTGGCCGAGGCCGCGCACTTGGTGCTCAATCGGGATGCTCTCCTATCAAAAATCATCAATACTATGTCGCATCAGCTATCTAAGAGGTTTACTAACCAGCTGCTCAGCAAGAGGGATCTTCTTGAGCTTCATCTTGTGGACGCCAGCTTGGGCAGAGCCGAGCAGCATAGCTGCGGTAAGCAGAGCTCCCTTCATGATGGGCAACCCCGTTCGGTATCGAGTAAATTAGAATAAGGAAACTATTAATGAAACGAGAGAGAGACGGGTGATATCCGACCAAGTTGAAATTCCGGGAATGAAGGAAAATATCGATGGAAGTTTGATGGTTGACTGGTCGATGGATTGGGTGTAAATAGGTAAAGGAGAAGAAGGAATGATGGATGACGGATGATGTTGCTGAGAGACTAGAAGATAACGGAGGAGCTCGTCTAATCAATCAGCGCCTGTGTTTGGGGGGGATAGGCGGAAATGGTCCAGTTCCATGCAGGCAGGCACTTAACTTTCTGGGGTGGGTGTGGGGACCTAGTCTCGTGCAAAGACGAATACAACCTAGGCTTGTACAGTACATTCCCAGCCGCCTGCTTTACCTGTGCTGCCCGTGACGACCGCTACCGAGCAAGCCTTACCTAAAATGGTCCGAGTCCACCCAATGACGCAGGTAGGGAGGTCAATGTGGACCCCTACATGTTCCAACTGTTCCGGGCAACCAAATGCTTGAGGCAGCAACGGCTGATGACACAAGCAGGTACAAGCTTAACGCCACCCGAACCGTTCGACTGCGTCCAATAGAATGTACTATACAAGGCTTAATCCGTTCCGGGACACTTAAAGGGGTACAATAAAATATGGAGAGCATTTCGTACTGTACAAGCCAGCCAATATTTCGTCCAGACATGGACCTTATTCTTTACTATGGTACCAGGCATAAATAAAACTACCATGTCAGGTACCGCTGGAAAGGGTTAGACGCGCTGCCATCCACAATCGATATCAGTTTTGCAGGACACCATAGGCCACCTTTTAGGGCGATACTTGTGACCAGGGTTTTATTTACCCTTCATGCCATAGTAGGTATTCTTATATAAGACCGCAATATTGAGAGCATGAACGTCCATGTTATGTAGTATTATTGATTATGCTTGGACTGGCCAGTTTCAAGCTTGGAAATTCTTTCTTAGTAATGAAACTTTCTTAGTAATGAAACATCCCGATTCATTTATTGTTAAACCTTTGGTGTTTCTTAAGCAGCAGATTCTTAACGTACGGGGTCTCAGAAAACATATAAATTGATCGTAAAGTGTATATCCCAATGTTTAATTTTATATTGAGCGTATGAGTATGAGAAAGTTCATCATATTTTCTTACCTAAAAATTATCTCCATGTAAGTATATCCTATTCAAGCGATAGTCAACATGCCATAGTCAAGTCAAAACTCAAATAAAACCAGCTTACCATCACTTATCCGCATGCTGTAACTGAAGCATCAGCAATTCTGCGTTTTCAATAGCAAGTTAAGAGCAGAAGGACTGATTTTCCTTTTCTCCACCCAACATAGTATGTTACAAGGGTAAGTTTATTTAAATAAACAATATTATTCCATCTTATAAGACATATACTCACACGTACAATTGGTATCAATTTTAACGTTGTCTAATGAAGGAACATAAGAGGTGAAATATTGCTTATGATAAACCGTAGTGAACGATAAGTTATACAGTCAGGGGAGAATGATATACCCAATACTACTATGTGAATAACTGTTGTAAATAACTATTGTGAATAAACATTGCAATTTTCAAGTATGTTAAAGGAGTATTTGAGACCCTTAGTATGTTCTTTTCTGTCTATGGGATATACACTGCAGGCTGATTCCAAAAGCGGAATATAGAGAGATATCTGCATTTTAAAAGACCAAGAAAAGGCACCCTGGGATTCTATCTAAGCTTATGCTACGTAATTATCACTCTATTAAGGCAATGCTTCCTTCAAATTCGTCTTCTCAGGTTGACTGTATGCTGCGGCTAAGGATGCATACACCTCTGTGCTTACATGGGTTGTTAAGACCCTACAGCTTCATTCCATCAATGAATAATCCGATAAGTTATTGGGAAGTTATAGAGGAAAGGGGGAACAAGTGATCGATTTGCGAATAGGACCAAGTAGTTGTAACTATGAAAATTTCTTGAGCTAAGATTTGTTATGATACTACTTCTTATACCATTTTCTGGTACAAGGGCAAAATAGCCTTGAAGCTGAAAAGATCGCCGATATGACCGTAGGAACCATAGGGACCTTGATGGATGAGCCGATTCACCGACTTCGGCGCCGATGTTCAAGTAAATGCGCTAGGTACGCTAGTGGATCGGCCGTTCCAGAAAGGCAGACGCTAAGCTACTCCGCTAGTAACTCCGGATCCTAGAGGGTCAAAAGGCTAAGGCTAAGGCTAAGGCTAAGAGTAAGCAGCAGGTGAGGACCGTAAGCTGTATATACAGGCAGGCATAGAGGAATTTGTCCCCTATCAATAATAATTACCCCGCCGTTGGTTGGACAAGTGGGATAAGGTGCCACCACCTACACCGTCTAGATTTTTACATAGTGCCCCCCTCCTTCCCTCGTCTCAGAGGTATTACTTAAGGGAAACCCCACCAAACCCCAAACCCCAATTGGAGGAGAAGAAAAATATTATTCCCTCTCCTCGCCTTCCGTAATCTTTCTCCCTTTCTTTCTTCAAACCCTTTTCAGTTCTCTGAAAAACACTTTTATAATCTCTTCCGGTACAAGAGATCTTTTCTACGTAATTCCGCTTCTCAACCCATAGTCGAATACTCGTTCGATTTTTCATACAATGGCTGCCAACGGCTCTACCTACGCTCTCTCCCAAGAGCATAAGGATGTCAGTAATACCGCTTCAAAATTTGCTTCATCTTGACGAGTATAATCATGCTGACTCACCCCTAGCTGCTCGAGAAGTCTCTTCTCGATTCCGACCCGGAGGTTGCGGACATTATGGTAAGTTACTTCAAGTACTCGAGCCGATTGAACTCGTGACTGACCCAATTGTCTGTATAGAAGAAGGAAATCCAACGACAGCGGGAGTCTATCATCTTAATCGCCTCTGAAAACGTTACTTCACGCGCTGTATTCGATGCTCTTGGCTCCCCTATGTCCAACAAGTACTCCGAAGGTTACCCCGGTGCTCGATACTACGGTGGAAACCAGCACATCGACCAGATTGAGCTTCTCTGCCAGAAGCGTGCTCTTCAGACTTTCCACCTCGACCCCGAACAATGGGGTGTCAACGTCCAGTGCCTCAGTGGTAGCCCTGCAAACTTGCAAGTCTACCAGGCTATCATGCCCCCCGGAGGTCGGTTGATGGGTCTGGACCTCCCCCACGGTGGTCATCTGAGTCACGGATACCAGACCCCCTCCCGAAAGTAAGAATTCACTTGAGCCGCCTACCTCATACTCATTGCCGGTGGCTAACTTGGTTGCTCGTAGGATCTCGGCAGTTTCGACTTACTTCGAGACTATGCCTTACCGAGTGAACCTCGATACTGGCATTATTGACTACGACAGACTTGAGGAGAACGCTCAGCTATTCCGCCCTAAGGTTCTCGTTGCTGGTACCTCTGCGTACTGCCGTGAGATTGACTATGCGCGTATGAGGAAGATTGCTGATTCGGTCGGAGCTTATCTCGTTGTCGATATGGCTCACATCTCCGGCCTGATCGCAGCTGAGGTTATCAAGTCTCCTTTCCCCCATGCCGATATAGTTACTACTACGACTCACAAGTCGCTCCGTGGTCCCCGTGGCGCCATGATCTTCTTCCGGAAGGGCGTCCGAAGCACCGATCCCAAGACTGGCAAGCAGACCCTCTACGATCTAGAACCTGCTATCAACTTTTCCGTCTTCCCCGGCCACCAGGGTGGTCCTCACAACCACACTATTACTGCTCTAGCCGTTGCCTTGAAGCAAGCACAGACTCCCGAATTCAAGGCGTACCAGGAGAAGGTTGTGTCCAATGCCAAGACATTGGAGAACAAGTTCAAGGAGCTTGGCTACAAGCTTGTATCTGACGGTACCGACTCTCACATGGTTCTCCTTGACTTGAGACCCCAGGCCGTGGACGGTGCCCGTATTGAAGCCGTGTTGGAGCAAATCAACATCGCTTGCAACAAGAACGCTACACCTGGCGACAAGTCTGCATTGACGCCCTACGGCATTCGTATTGGAACACCAGCTATGACCTCGCGTGGATTCGGAGAGCAAGACTTCGAGCGTGTTGCTGGCTACATTGACGAGAGCATTAAAATTGCTAAGGAGGTCCAGGCTAGCCTCCCCAAGGAAGCTAACAAGCTCAAGGACTTCCGAGCTAAGCTTACCGAGGGAGACAACACCAGGATCAACGATCTCAGGAAGGAGATCGCTTCTTGGTCCCAGACCTTCCCTCTTCCCGTCGAGGGATGGAGACTGGATGCAGGCATTTAGTTTATCACGCATGTGAATGAATTACGATGAAGGAGAGTTATCTTTCAACATATAGATCTGAGGGCGAAAGAGGGGCAACTCAACTTTTCTCTGGTTTGTGGAAACGGGATAGGCTTCAATACGGAAAAACAAAATAGGATGATAAAAGAGGACAGTTGCATGCATTCATCAGGCGTTGCAAATATCATAAGAGCTTCGGAGTTTGGTACAGCTCTGGGGTCAGGGTCTTCGGCGGCACTGCTTCAACGCAGTAGATTATAAGGAATTGATATCCATTCGATGTTTTATGTGTAGATAATAAGGAAGATAGGATGATGCCCTTACAAGGGTAAATCTCAATGGAATATAAGCTACACGAAAGTGTAGTATTGGCATTCCTCAAGTATCAACTTCTATAAGTAAAACTAATGGTGACGATAGTGGGTAAATTCCCCTCTCGTACCGGCTCTACACCATCTATCACGTCATACCACAGTCACTGGGTCAAATGATATAATTACAAATCAACGAATACTATCTTTAACTTAACCTCACGCTAGGTAGAATCTATACAAAGTGTCTTGATAATCGCATTTTATATAATTTTCTAACCTAAAATCTTCCTTCCGTTTTAATCCTTCGGCTTCTTTTCCTTCGAAGAATCATAATCAACCACATCATCGATCAACATGTCCCATCCTGATGCTGACTTACACCCAGTCGCAACTGGTCTTGCTAAGAGGACAGTTGATGTGTGTATTCACCCAAATCCGGGTGTATTGTATAGACCTTCAAGGCTGAGAGCAGACCAAAAAAAGGGGGGGGAGGTATATACTTACAACCTGTGCTAACCTAGCCATAATATAGGAACACTCGGCTGAACAGCCATTGAAGCTGTTTGCAGGCTGGTTTTGTCCTTTCGTGCAGCGGGTGTGGATAACGCTCGAGGAGAAAGGTATCCCGTACCAGTACATCGAGATCAACCCCTATCATAAGGGACCTCAGCGTATGTACCTAAGTAGTATTAGTATTTTTCACACCGTCCCCCCCCCCCTTTTTTTTCAATCGGGTCTGGGTGCGATTGAAACTATCCAGAAAGTCTATATATCTCCTTAAGAACGCCATTGAATCCCGTCCTGTTCTGGTGCCTGAGTATATGAGAGGGGGAGTTACCTTAGGTACCTAGGTAGCTAACACACAGCGAAAAGTCCTGCGCGCTAACCCGCGCGGCCTCGTGCCTACGCTCGAGGTCGCCCCGGGCAAGTCCCTGTATGAGAGCACCGTGCTGTGCGAGTACCTCGAGGACCACTACCCCGACCACAAGCCACGCAGTAAGTCCCGCCGTACCGATTGTACCTACCTATTATATTTATGCAACCGCTATATACTCTCTACTTGGCCATCACCTAACACGCGGACGATACGTAGTCTTACCAGAGGCGGGGAAAGACGACTACACGCGCGCGAGGGCGCGCATCTGGACCGACTACGTCACGAGCCGCGTGATCCCGGCTTTCCACCGGCTGCTGCAGTTCCAGCCGTCGGAGCAGGAGGGCGGGGAGGACAGGCTCGACGAGCTCCGCCGGGAGTTCAGGTCCCATCTTCTGGAGTTCGCGAGGGAGATGGATCCGCGGGGGCCGTTTTTCCTTGGGCCTGAGTTGACTTTGGTGGATATTGTGATAATCCCTTGGGCGGTAAGTTTTTTTTTTTTTTTTTTTTTTTTTTAAAAAAAAAGGGAAGTTATCTTCTTTGAGGTAAGAGTTTCTGACGGATGCGGCATATATAGGTTCGTCTCTGGGTATTCGAGGAGTTCAAGGGCGGCTTGCGTATCCCGGAGCCCGGGCAGGGCGGACCGGATGAAGAAGCTTGGGCCCGATGGCGGAAGTGGTTGGACGCGGCTTCAAGTCGAGAAAGCGTTAA
This sequence comes from Daldinia bambusicola, assembly GCA_022478815.1. Taxonomy (NCBI): domain Eukaryota; kingdom Fungi; phylum Ascomycota; class Sordariomycetes; order Xylariales; family Hypoxylaceae; genus Daldinia; species Daldinia bambusicola. The sequence goes on from MU284153.1 coordinate 75,405, forward strand.
GAAGACAACCAGCGAGAAGGAACATTACCTGCCAATTTACAAGCGTTATGCTGACGACTTGGCACAGTCCGAGTTGGCCAAAGCTACAAGAGCTGGTAGGGGGGTCCCGTGACGGGCCTATGAAAGTTATAATGTATTATATGAATGGGACACGTAGATATGCGGCTGAGTAGCTGAGATCTAAATTTAGGTATATATCCCTTTCCTCGGGGACTTCTCCCAATAGTTGCAACAAAGTGAGGCTTCGCCTAGAGCCTTGTTATAAGTAAACAATCTTCCTAATTGCACTTTCAAATCAGTGACTATCATGTGAAGCCCCGAAAAGCAATCTAAAGCTACCGACCCACTCTAATCGTAATATATGACTCGAAATGTAATACAGCTTCTATGCTCGCTGCAGGTATCCTAAAAAGTCAGATACGTGCTGTTCCTCCGTGTTATACGGACTCAGTAAGGAGACGGAAAAATCAAAAGCAATCAAGAGGAACATGTCTCTATTAGTTGCTCCGCCTAGCTGCGGTACTATTCCGCGGATCGACATGAGTCAGGAAGCATATTCGCATTGCATGTGCATTGGCACGACAGAGACTGTTGTCGTGTAGCAGCAACAGCGAGAACCGCGTTTTCCGCTAATAACGGCACTTCGACAACATCCAAATTCCTGCCAAAGGTGTATTTTCTTGTGGAAGCTTGCTTGCCATAATCATATCTAAAGGGTATAATTCCTTGTTTGTTGTGTATGACGGGCCGTGACAAACAGTAGGCTAGGTGCAGTCTCATATGCCGGAGTCTATCGGAAGGTCAGCTTTTGAAAACTCCTATTAGTCAGGGCCGGGCTTAATCTGCGCGAAGCAATCGGGAAATTATAATTGACAGTCACAATCTACCAGCGCTGCAGTGTTTTCAGACTATTGATGCCTGTCTTTAGGAGAGCATAAGTCTAGATTTCAGCTGCTTATGATGCTTGTTGATACATTTACCTAATGGCTTCAATCAATATTCTTTCTCTATGTGCACTGTGGACTCATGACTATCCTTGATGTCTCCTGAATCGGCTGAAAAAATGCTATAAGAGCACCTGTTTCCTGCGAAAACCTGTACCGGGGTGAAATACTATACTCATCATATTTTTCCTTATCCTTTTCTTTTTAATATGCTTCGATAGCCCAGATCACCCTCAGCCTTCTATCTCTCTTCAAGTCGTGATGCATACTTTACATCTTCTCCTGGTGTGCCTGAGCGTTGTCGGGGCAACACCGTTTACACTCCTTTCGAAGCGACGGCTCGAAGATCATCAATGGACACGCCATAAAAAAACCGGCTGCCCAGCCTATCTCGAGGCTGGCGAGTTTGAATCCCCAAGCTACATAACACAGGTTTCAAAATCTCAGCCTGATAGGGCTTTCGGCCCGCAGTCAATCGGTCGTATCACGCCTAATGACGTCTCCTCTATCTTCAACTTCGACATACCAGCGTCCCGCGCCGACGCCAATTGCACGCTTGAGTTCCTCTTCCCCCGTAAGGAGCAACTTACCAACTCGTACTACAAATATCATGGCGGCGGCTCCTTTCTGTTTACGGGGTACCTGGCAGGTAGCTGTCCTGGCCCCCAGACTACATACAATAACCAACCGACAGCTGGTACCTTTCCTCCGTTTCCTCCTATCCACATGGAGCCAGGCTACGCGTATACCATCGATGTTGGGCCCTGCATGTTTGCGGCTGGAACATGTGTGGCTGGTTGTAAGTTATCTTGGTCCCCGCCCCCCTTTCTCCGTAAGGATGAGTTCAAGCTAGGTATTAACGTGGAAATAGTGACCTCATCGAATGATACTACTTTCGAATTTCTTCCAAGTGCAGATGACTGCCCGATTGGTATATATAATGCATATAGCTACGGACTACCTTGTCCACCAGAGTACTGCGGATAGTCTCACCAACCACAATACGCGAGCACATGGGTATAATTCGGTGATTCCATTCGGAAGTGGACCGCGAGCATTGCGGCGCTGTAGCGACCGAAGCCGTAAAACAACACAAGACGGATATTTCCGAATGTTTCAGATATGTGCATGTGAAAGGGTCGCGGACTTACGATGAGGCACAGTCTTGGCATCCCTGACGTTGGAAACTCCGAGGGATTTACCGCGTGGTCGTTGTCGACAATAATTGGCCATTAATGTCGCTTAAGCTATACCAGTCTACCAAGTTCGGGTTACATATTAGGTCTACCAAACAGATTAAATAATTAAGAGTTACGGCGCTGCTCTGTGTACGCCCAAAACTTCCTGCTTACCTACCGCATCTGTCTTACCCCCAAATCCACTGTCCGGACTGGCCACACCAGCTAAGCCTCTCTGTTAGCTTAGTGCTCTCCTAAAGCTCTGGTTGGGCTGAAAATGTCTTATAGTGTTATGTGACTTGTCAACTTTTTGCAATAGCCGAATAGCTAACCCAGGGAGGTTCTCGTAAGTTCATAATTGGTTGTATTACTAACTATTCAGCAGAGAAGGTCAACTACGCTCTTCAAGGTAGAATAACTTACTCTTCATAACCTATTCTTTATACTGTCAACTTCATTTATCATTGTTCTTGAAAAAAATGATGGTGGTTCTTCCATGATGTTAACTAATGTGTTCCAATATCACTCTCGGCCAAACCTTCACGCCCCCGACACCTGGCTACTGTTTAGGACTACTAATATCAGGCGTTTTGAATAGGGCTGGCAGAGTGGCTATGGATTCTCGTGACTCCTTGGCCAATCTCTTGAGTAGAAAGACTCGTCAGCCGTACGGCGAAGTATTATCATGCTGACCTAGCATGGCTATTCACCGTCTATTAATATAAAATATCCTACTCGAGAATACCTTACCACTCCAGATATATGAAGCAAGTAGAATTTGCGTTATAGCAAACTATCGAGCCGCTTAATATGTTCGATGCTGGTGCAGAGCTACGGTAAGGGGTTTCCGTCTATTCTCGATTTTGTAAACTGATACATAGGTGATAGTGTGTCCAGAGAAGAGCCCGTTGCCAGAACAATACAGCAGGATGATTTCAGGGCCCGTGACTTTGCGAAGAAAGCTATACTTTCTCAATGGATCCCTCAAGTTCAAGATGACGAGAGTTGTAGTAGGCGTATATACTTCTCAAGACGGGGTAGAGCAATCTTGTTGCAAATATTGCTTATTACTGTTATATTCGCTACGAACCTTGGTATAACCCTATTTACAACCTCTCGATATGGCAGCCGAAACGGCGTGGGGACTATCTACGAAGGGGACTGTAGCGAGGTTAAATCTCTAGATCAGTGGTGCCATCTTTTGATTAACTGCCTCAGCACCGGCATGCTTTCAGCTTCGAATTATTGCATGCAACTCCAAGCGGCTCCAACTCGGGCTGATGTCGACCGCGCTCACCATGCTGAATCTCACAAAAAGGATCGAACACATCAAGAAGGACAATGGCTCGATATTGGTGTACCAAGTATACGGAACCTTCGGTATATCAGTAAACCGAGGCGGTTGGCCTGGTATATATTGGCCTTTACGTCCATTCCTATCCATCTAATGTGAGTAAAAATATGGATATTATTCAACTGTTGAACCAGCTAAGTTTGAAGCTAACAGGTACAATTCTGCTGTCTTCCAATCACTTGCATCAAACGATTATACCGTTGCGGTTGTGAAGAATTCGTTTGCGAATGGTAGCAGATGGGATCTCACTACAGCAGAAATTAATCGAGCGGGAGATTTCGGATGGGAAGAAAGCAGAGTCAACCCGAAGAATCGTAATTACACAGAGATTATCTACACCATGCAACGAGATATGTCGGATGATAAGTGGGAGAGGATGAACGTCTCTTCTTGTTATGCGTTGTATAACGACTACTTTGCCGCTCAGGGGAATGCCGTCATATTCGTAAAGAACGACACGGGTCCAGACGACGATAGCTTGCTGATGTATGTCTCTATTATACCACGTTCGGACAACTGGGCGAAAAATATGTGGGCAGCTGGTAATGGAACAAAAGACTTCGTGGCCAAGCAACCGGAGTTCCCAGTGACCAGATGGTTTCTGGGGCCTAGGAAATACGAAGTATCGTATTGCCGAGTACAATCTCCCAGTACGATCACCAACAAGTGCCATTTTCAATACTCTCCACCTATCATGTACACCGTATGCGCCTTGAACTTAATCAAGATTGTAGTGATGCTCTGTATCTGGGCTATACGGAAATGGCAACAAGAAGAGCGCGGTGATGCGAAAGGGATGGTTCTATACACCCTTGGCGATGCAATCGCTTCCTTCATACAGGACCCCGACCCGGCGACCGTGGATATGTGTCTCGCTACCAAGGACGACTTTATACGACGCCGACCATGGAAGAACCGTCTCGTGAAACAGCCACTTACCCTCAACCGTGAGCCTCGGGAATGGAAAGGACGACGGAAGTTCTGGTTCACTGCCGCCAGAAAACGGCAGTGGTTTGTCATGTTATTCTCGTGAGTGCCCACACATTTATGTTAAATACCTAGGTACCTATGCCAAAACTCCCTACCTGAGCGATGGAGAATTAGTTGTCCAAGACCTGAGACTTCTAAGGGGCTGACTTACCTCGAGGTGCTGTCTTGTCATGCTCGTAGCGGGAATTTTGCTCGGAACCTCCTTGAAAAGCCTTCGTCATCGAAACCTCTCTACGTCAATTTCCGGGCTTCGGCAGCTAGGCTTTGGCACGCTCACTCCGTATACTTATCTTTGTATCGGGTTACCGCTGGAAGACCCCGCAGGCCTGATATCGAATGTGCTTCTAGCCAATCTGCCGCAGCTACTGGTTTCGTTCCTTTATGTATTCTGTAACACCATGTTGAGTACGTTTCTCGTTCAGCAGGAATTCAGCCGTATGAATCGAAAGCGGCGCAAACCGCTGCGCGTTTCGGAGCCCGTGGGGATCCAGCGATCGAGTTATTTTATTTCCCTCCCGCTGCGCTATGGCATACCCCTCTATACGACTTCCAGCATAATCCACTGGCTTGTATCGCAGAGCTTATTCCTAGCTCGCATAACAGCTATATGCGCAGACGGTTCTCCGGAGACCTGCCCTGCTGGTCAGATCGACTTTAAATATTCATTCTCTACATGTGGACATAGCCCGTTTGCTGTCCTCATCAGTATGTATCCCCCGCGCGAAGTAGTACCGTAGGTACCTTTCATAGCTAACAAGAAATGCCTAGCATTGATTGTTGGGGGCTTGATTGTGTTAACAATCACGGCACTGGGATTCCGCACATACGACGGGACTATGAGTATGGTATCCACCAATAGCATGGCGATCAGCGCCGCGTGTCACGTCCTTGAGGAAGACCGCGAAGAAGCTTACCTTTTGCCAGTCCAGTGGGGAGTAGTAGAAATAAAGGATGGAGTTGGGAAATGCACATTTACAACAGCGCCGGATAACAGAATAAAGAAGCCGGAGGTTGGATTGGAGTATAGGTAACTCCCTCTTACTTCATTACTTCGAGAAGACAATGATGTAGACCTTCTTTTCACGTGTATACGTCTCTCATAGTGTCACCTCGCACATTAAAGAGTTGGCACCGACTATCACAGGCAAAGGAACTGTATATTCCTGTCAATTATCATCACGAACGCAAACGTCTCATGAACCTGACTATCAACCGAAAGGTACAGTTGCTTCACTCGTACCACTTCTACGCTGTAGATGGTTATGGTCTATTATTAAGCTTCATCTTGATTCGACCGTCGTAATAGGGACTGAATTACATGTTTATCCGATCGTTACATTTTCCCGATTCTTGGGGCTTCCCCGGCTTATTTGGACCTGAGACCTTCCCGTTGGAGGTTAGGCTGTTCCATACCTTCTCCATGTCGGAGCTGTCCAGCCGGGGTTGTGTGGAGGAACAGATCCGATGGGACAGCACCTGACCGTTTTCTCATTGACAGATTGACGTGAAAGTAGTAGAATCACCAGTCATGATGTGTAATGCTACCGTAGGAATACCATGCCAAATATACCATGCCGGTCATGGCACTAGTTATTAGGTATGCATTATTGGAGGGAATATGGTTTCACTATGTCATCGAGTATAAGAAGCTACGGCATATAATTTCACTTACATAGACAGGTGAATATCTTGGAAGCTCATCGCATATTACTCTGAGAACTGTGCAGGGAAGCTTACCAATCGGGTTTATACGAGCAATGTACTGTAACCTTCTCGCATTTGACATAAAACTTGTGGATTCCACGGGTTGGAGCGCAGGGTTGTACCTAAGCTTATTACTTCAACCATCCAGAAGTCTTGCATTAGGTATCTTTTGTAGAGGTATGCCCAAACATGTTGACGCGCTTCTGGTATCTGCCGCTTTTCTACTCGCAGTTGTGCGGCGCCCTGCTGGAGGAGAGCTTCGTAGCATTTAGTTCTACCGACGGAGCTATTCCGATTCACAATGCGGGCCTTGCGTATGATGGCGACGACCCTGTCGGTGTTGAGATCGCTATAGAGAGCTTAACACAAGATTTTGAGGATATCACTGGAAAGCGTCCATCGAAAATCTCTCTTAACCTAGGGGGCGATGGAACCAGTTGCGATACGGTCTTTGACGTAGACATCGCTAACACACTGGTCGTCGCTGCCACGGCAAACTCGACCCTCGCAAAGAAGCTCGTCGAATGTAAGTTGTTTGACATCTCAGAGATTGAGGGGAAATGGGAGTCCTTCAAAACTGCCCTCGTGAAGTCGAGCGGGAAAGACGCCCTGGTTATTGTAGGTAGTGATAAGAGGGGCACTATGTTTGGGGTATACACTTTGGCACAGCAAGCCGGCCAATCGCCGTAAGTACTATCCTTGGGTCCATCAACAGCAGCACTGACAAGTCCTATATTACAAAGTTATCACTGGTGGGCCGACGTTGCGGCTACCAAGCACGACGAAATCTATGCCCTGGACAAGACAACCGTGCACGGAGAGCCAAGCGTCAAATACCGTGGCCTCTTCATCAATGACGAGGCACCGGCCCTCACCGGATGGTGGTCAAACGTCAACAATGTCACCCACCAACCTCTGAACTCCGAGTTCTACCGCCACGTCTTTGACTTGCTGCTACGCCTACGAGCCAACTTCCTCTGGCCTGCCATGTGGTATTCCTATGTCCCGAAACCAGGGAACATCTTCTTCACGGACGACCCCCTGAACCAGCAACTGGCGAACGACTACGGAATAGTGGTCTCGACGAGCCATCACGAACCGATGCAGCGAGCGACAAACGAGTGGGATCAGAGCAAAACGGGCCCTTGGGACTGGACCAAGAACAAGAACAACGTCACCAAGTTTATGGACGAGGGCGTCCGCCGGGCTGGGAAGAATGAGACCTACTTCACGCTTGGCATGCGTGGGCCGAGTGACTCCCCTATTTCAGCGCCCGATCCTATTGCGGTCCTGAGGGAGGTCTTCAATACCCAGCGAAAGACCTTTGAAAAGTACTACGGTGATGCGTCCGCGGTACCGCGTAGGTCAAATCTATGCTACTGATATAGAGGATACCTCGCAATCGTGAAGCTGATGGCAAACAGAGATGTGGACGGTATACAAGGAGGTGGCCACGTACTACGCCGCGGGGCTCGATCCACCAGAGGACGTTACCATCACAGTGACCGATGACAAGTATGTAGTCAAATTTCTATGCTAAAAGGGGCCATTTAAGTGACTAAGAGTTTCCCAGCTTCGGTAATATCCAGCGTTTACCTATTGACGATGAAGCCAAGAGAGCCGGCGGCTTTGGTGTAAGTCTATTAACACACCCCCTACGACTGCTAACCAATGGATGCTTACGAGCTTTAACAGTTGTATTATCACCTCGAATATGTCGGCGTGCCCAAGAGCTATAAGTGGCAGAACACGAACAATTTAGTATGCCATGACCTTATTTTTCTAAATGAGCAGGGGTCGTAACTAACACCTAAGAAGCCCAAGATCTACAAGGAATTGAGCCAGGCTCTGGAGCGAGGTGTAGATAGAGTCTGGGTCATCAATGTGGCAGACATCAAGCCAATGGAGGTACCCTTCGGTTTCATCATGGAACTCGCTTGGGACGCGACGAAGATATCATTCCATAGCATCTCAAGTTATCTGAAGAAGTTTGCGGCCAGAGAATTTGGCGAGGAGCACGCAGAAGAGATTGGGGATATATTGTTCGAGCACAGCCGCCTCGTCGGTCGCAGAAAGTACGAGAGCACCTCGTCAAGCACCTACTCGATCCTCCATTACCGCGAAAACGAGCGTGTCCTCAAGGAGTGGGAGGCGCTTTCGAATCGCATCTTAAACCTGCGCGATCAGCTGCCGGAATCAATACAACCGGCATTCTTCCACCTCGTTTACTACCCCATCCAGTCCGGCTATCTCTACCACGCCGTTACGCTCGGCCAGGGCACGAATCGACAGTACAGCTTCGAGCGGCGAAATTCGGCAAATGCCGTGGCCGAACAGGTGCTAGCCGACTTTGACAAGGACTTTGATCTTCTGGAGGAATACGACGCCCTTGTAGGTGGGAAGTGGAAGGGAATCCTTGCCCAGCCCAAGTACGACATGGCTTTCGACTCGGACTGGAAAGAGACCTCGCGCGACGTCGTAGCCAATCTGTCGTACATCCAGCTACGGCAAAACCCTGACTACGAGGTTGGTGCCCTGGGCATTTACGCCGAAGGCTCGTCTAGTGCCGTTAACCTTGGCCGGTTCTGCGCCTCCATCGACGTCACCCAGCCGACGCGGGACCAGTGGTCGCCTGTTCTTCCCGTACTGACACCCTACGGCCCTTCTGCTCGTGCTGTCGATATTTTCCATCGGGGAGACCACCGGGTACCTGTGTCGTGGTCCCTAAGCATCCCAGATAGTGCTAACTCGTGGCTATCAATCAAACCAGCATCAGGCGTAGTGGACAGTTCCCAGTCGCAGCAGCGCCTCAACGTCTCCGTCGACTGGGATAAAGCCCCAGAGGACTACAGCGACACCATCACAGTCCGCGTAGACTTCAACGTAACACCGTTCTGGGACGAGCTGCACGTCCCCGTGCGCGCGACGCGCGCGCCTTCGGACTTCACCGGCTTCCCGGACGCCGGGGGGATAATCAGCATCGAAGCGGCGCACTTCCAACGCTCGGAGCCGGACAGCGACGCCAACGTCAACTTTACCGCCATCCCGTACCTCGGGACGCGGACGGAATCCGGCGCAATCGCCCTGCGGCCGTATACCGCTGCCAGAGGGGCCAACTACACGTCGCCCGACGACGCGCCGCGCGTCGAGTACGGCTTCTACCTGTTCGACGACGTCGACGACCTAGACGCGACCGTGTACGTGACTACGGGGCTGGACTCGGACCCGCGCACGCCGATGGGGTACTCGCTCGTGCTGGACGCGGGCGAGCCCGCGGGGGATTTCACACGCGTCCTGCGCGCGACGTCGACGGCCGGGGACCTGCCGCCGGAGTGGAACGACCAGGTCCGGAATAACGTGTGGACGCTGAAAGTCGAGCTCGGAAAGGCGGAAAGGGGCAGTCATACGTTGAAGTGGAGCGCGAACTTGCCCGAGGTATATTTGGAGAAAATCGTCTTGGATACGGGAGGTTTAAAAGATAGCTATCTCGGTCCTCCGGAGACAAAGAGGGTTTAATGATATAATTCTAAGTACGATTATGGCTGGCTTTCTTTAGCTAGTTATCAAAAAGTATTAGCAGCTTTTACTCTCGTCTAATTTGGCTAATGCTGCAGCGAATTTGTTTCGCTGTAAGATTTTAAGGGGCTGGGCGACTTTTGCATACGACATCTATGCAAAACCACTTGCTATCCATGGCTTGGAAAAGGTCGACGTCACTAGGATAATCAAGTGTACCTCTCATAGTTGACGGGGATATAGCCGGTAACGGGTAATATTTCGTAAGTTCGTGGCATCCCTTAAAGATGCGCTTGGCCTCTCCGCAGCAGGCTTAGGTCGCATGTCATAATGCTACCATGGGGTTAGAATACTAGCATATAAATATGTCTCTGTTCTCCACCGTGTCTAGGTCTATGAGTTCCAAATTACTATTAAGTATTTTATCGGGAATTCTCTTGTCAACATGCGCGCCTTCACTCTTATCACCGCCGTGTCGGCACCTCTTGTGGCGTTGGCCATCCCGATCGTTACTGAACGCCAAGAAACTTCTAAGTTTTGCACACGGATCACACCAGCACCTTCGGCAGAAGAGACTGAGAAGAGATTCAACGAGTTCGCGGACCTATTCCTCGTTAAGAAGGATGTCTATAAGGCCTTCGAGTACATCCTTCCCGAGTACATCGTAAGCATATAGAATAGAATGGCATAATTACTCGTCCCTAATTACTCCGCAACTGCAAAGCCGATAGTAGTTAACTCGATTATCTATCTATAGAACCACAACCCTATGGCTGAGAACGGAGCTCAGAACGCTTTGGATATACTTGCCCCATTCTGGGGGAGCCAGTCGATAACGGTGCTCCGGACCAAGTTTGAGGGCGAGATGTCCTGGCTTAACTACCGGAGCTCTTTCGGCGAGATTGTTGACCGGTACCGCTGGGAAGATGGATGTATTATTGAGCACGTAAGTTGATGATCTCATCCTCTTGGGGTTACTTTTGGATCATGTCAAACGGGGCTTGGTGGTTAGATATTGACCTTCTGTGTTGGAATAGTGGGACCAAGGGGAGACGTTTCCAACTTCTTGAAGTACTGCTAAAAGAGTGAACTGGATAAGCGCAAGATCAGATCTGTTTAGGAACGTCCTAATGACCACGCATTAAGGTTCATATTATCAAGATGCTATGGAATCTATTATTCTGCCATATAAATTTAAGGGTTATAAAATCTGTGTATGGTAGTTACTTAGCAATTGACTTCAACGATATATAACGGTATCCAAAGCCACGAATAGAATTTATGTCTATCCAGGGAATACGCACGTACAACATAGATGTGCCTCATAAAGCGACCCAGCTTGTAGGACTGAAATCAAATTGTACCAGAAGCTTCTGGACTTGTAGATTATTGCTCAGAACTAAGACAAATTAGATACCTAGGTAGGTACCTAAGGTAGGCATCTTCCCCTATTATATTATTACACTTTCTTGTATTTACCCACCATCATATTGCTCTGGAAACTTTCTTCTTACTCTTGGTTCAACTCCTCCTTAAGGAATACAAGTACTGTTTATCTACTTCATACCTCTACGGCGTTCACTCGTGTATTAGATTAGTACCTGGAGAATATAATCATATAACATAACAATCTTCTAATATTGGTTGCTACTCTAGTTTAGATAGTCGCATATTTTTAACTACGTGCACTGAAAAACCTATTATTTTCTGAACTATGTAACTATAGCCACCTACATCTGCTGGATTGGAGACCTGGTAGCTTAATCACATGTTTATACTCCAAGACTTCGGCGCCCGCACTCCCCCGGTTATCACGTCTCCACAAACGGACCTGGCATCCGACGAACGAGACCAAGTCTCTAAGCAGAGCTTTCGGTCGCCGTGTTAACCCGTAAATTCCATTTTCCGCGTCAAGTATAAAAAGATCATCTAAACCTAAATGGCCGAAGTGCCGATTCTCGATACTACCAAGAGGCTCGATTGGCGAGATCGCATCCTAGTAACGCGGCTCAAGGGCCTCCGACTTTCCTAAAAGGGAAATATCCGAATTAGGGAAAGGGGATTTTCGCGAAATACATAAGAGGTAGCTATGTCTAGTTACCTTAAGCCAGCACGGATTAGTTCATAAAGACTACATGTGATTTTTATACGAGCCAAAAAGTCACTTGCCAAAATGGTCCTCACGCTGTCAAGTCTTCTGTCGCTCTGTCTGCTCGCAAGCGGAGGTGCCTACGCGGGTCCCGTAAGCAAGATGGGCAATAATAAGGGTAGAGCTGTTCCCAAAGGCTTCGTCACCGTCAAAGGAGGCAAATTTCAACTCGATGGGAAGGACTTCAACTTTGCCGGGAGTAACGCGTATTACTTTCCTTTCGAAAACGTATGTAATCCACCCCTATCCCCCTTGTTTTCCTGGTGAATAATTTCCTCTAATCCCTTTCCCATAACCCAGAACGCAACTGATGTTGAGGTCGGGCTTGCCGCCGCTAAAGACGCCGGCCTGAAAGTCTTTCGAACCTGGGGCTTCAACGACAAGAATGTCACATATGACCCTCAGGGTCTCCCGCAGTACGGCGGTGAGGGTGCGGGCGCGACAAATGCCGTTTTCCAATGGTGGGCTAACGGCACTTCTACTATTAGCATCACCGAGTTCGACAAGGTAGTTGATGCAGCGACTAAGGTCGGCATCAAATTAATTGTTACATTTACTAACAACTGGGCCGACTATGGTGGCATGGATGTTTTCACGATTAATCTTGGCGGGAAATTCCATGACGACGTAAGTTTTAACATGAATTTAAGGGACTTGCCAAGATAGTTTAACTCGTAGGGTGTATTATATGTTGACGGTATTTGTAGTTCTACCGTCTCCCTCAAATCAAAGACGCATACAAGCGATACGTCAAGCAGTTCGTAACGCGGTACAAAGACTCCACGACGATCCTGGCCTGGGAACTCGCTAACGAGCCGCGCTGCGGTGCCGACGCGGTGCGCAACCTGCCGGCGAGCGGGACCTGCACGGCGGACACGCTGACGGCGTGGACCGACGAGATGAGCGCGTTCGTCAAGAGCCTCGACCCGAACCACCTGGTGACGTGGGGCGGGGAAGGCGGCTTCAACCGAGCGGATTCGGACGACTGGGCGTACAACGGGTCCGACGGCGGGGACTTCGACGCCAACATCGCGCTGCCGAACATCGACTTCGGCGTCTTCCATACGTACCCGGACTGGTGGAGCAAGACGGTCGCGTGGTCGGACCGGTGGATCCGCGACCACGCGGCGGCGGGGCGGGAGGCGGGGAAGCCGGTCGTGCACGAGGAGTACGGGTGGATGACGCCGGAGGTGCGGGCGCAGAACGGGATCCCGCCGGCGAACGCGACGAGGTTGGAGGTCGAGGGCGGGTGGCAGGAGATCATGCTCGAGGAGGGCATGCCGGACATGTACTGGCAGTACGGGTTCTCGGGATACTCGTACGGTCGGAATCACAACGACGGCTTCACAATTTACTTGGACGACGGAGAAGCGCAGACGCTGGTCTACGAGCACGCTAAAGCCGTGAATGGTCTATGATGAGGGGGATCCGCTCGAGTCGAGAGAGGATTATAAGAGTAGGAACCTCCTAACCACCTGTGTGCTTAATGTTTGCTGGTAAGGATGAACCGTCGGAAAAGAGGTCGGTTCTAATTCTGACAACTAGTAAAGGGGATATGATCGCAACTCGAGGTGGTGTTAGTACTTACATATTGAAATTAATGCACCTTGGAAATCCAGACGTTTACTTTGCCTTTGACATATGTAGGAGGTATATAATTTGAATATGGGCGTTCTAGTTAACCACCTAGCGTTGAAAACAACTGAAATAATAACGAGATCTATCCCATATTCGAGGCTTATATATATATATATAGGTATATATTAGGTAGACAGGCAGTTGTCCGTAGAGTGCCAAGACCATAAGGAGTGGAGGACTCTAAGCCACCGCACCCTCTACATATTTGCCGAAATGGTCAGAGCCGCGCCGCCATCGACAATGCTAACGGTGCCCCAGACATAGTCGTTCGTAGCGAGCATAAGAATAACCTAAGAGGTTGGTGCGGCAATCAGTCAACGGCTTCAATGGACTTTGGTCCCCGGGCCGAGAAAATGAGATCTTTATATAAATGGGCGAAAAGAGGAGGGAAATAAAAAGAGGGGGGCAAGTGACTTACGCTGGCAAGCTCTTGTGCCGTTCCCATGCGTTTGACCTTCTCAATACCGCTGTTCTTCATAAAGGTAGCGAAACGCTCGTCCTCAGGGGTACTCTCGTTCTGGTCGTTAGACTCGCCTACCGTCATCTCCGATGGGAAATATCCTAGATTTCGGGTACTTAGTTAGCAGCGTTGACTTTTCTTACTTTTTCAGCAAGCAGAAAAGGAAAATTTGTAAGATTTTCTTATCTTTTATTTTTTAAAAAAGAAAAAAAATGAAGAGGGGAGGAGGCGGGGGCACAGGACGTCGTCGTACCTAGTGCGAGACCGTTCACGCGAACGTTGATATTATCGCGGCTGAACTCAAAAGCGAGCTGGCGCGTTAAGTGTATAAATGCGGCTTTGCTAACCTATTGCTTGTTAACTTTGCTTGGAAAAAGTACAATAAGTTGATATAAGGGGATGGGTGTATTACGTTGTAAGCGAATTGGTAGTTGTGGGACCTGCGAAAGTTATCGTCATTGTCAGCATACATATAAGGTCGGGGATCTGAGGTTCTTATTTGCCCCCCCTAGATATTGTAGTTGGAACAGTTTGTACCGACGTTCGAACGAGCCCGCCCGCCGAAGCGTTGTTGATCACGCTACCAACTTTCCCGATCGGACTCGATGCAGATTTAGCCAGGAGAGGGAGAAACGCGGCCGTGACGAAGTACTGCGAAGTACAATTGACATCGAATGCTATAAGAAAATTGTTCATTAGGCTTCTATGGCCGGACAACAGCGAACAAAGATCTGTCTCCTACATTTCTGCCAGCTGTCTTCTTTACTATCGGCTAGCATGGCCTCGCTGAAGGCCTCGGGTCCGTCTTCTGCTTTCAAGGGGAGCTTTCCAGAATAAAATCCCGCGTTGTTCACAAGACTGATGAGACTCGATGGTTAGTGAAGAAGCGGCAATCGACATTGAGATGGTAGTAGTAATACGAACGAATAAATAAACAAATTGTTATATATGAAAACTCACATGTTTACGAAACCCTCTTTTTCGGTGATCTCAGCGGCGACTTTCCTAATGCTGTCTTTCGACGTGACATCCATCGTAATAGGAATGATGCTACCCCCAAGAGGTCCCAGCTTCTCCGGCGAACCGTGGATACGAGCGCTTGCCTCTAGAACATCAGTGCGGCGCCCAGTGATGTAGACTTTGGCTCCATTGGCAGCTAGGGTTTGAGCAATCACTGGAAGGGTTCGTGTTAGACGGCTTGGAAACCTGAAAGGAAAATAAGGGGGAGAATGATTCTGGAGTTAGGGGCTTACTTAGTCCGGTACCTGTTCCTCCGCCCGTTACTGCGTGGAAAAGTCAGCAAAAAGAGGGGAGTTCCGGGGGAAAGGGGTTGATAAACCAACCGACAGCGACCCAATCCTTCAGTGAGAATAGGGATGTTGCAGAAAGAGGATGAGAAGAAGCCATCTTGGTAGGTAGTACTTCCGAAAGGAAGGCGAGTAAGATCGTTTGCTAAGAAGTAAACAAAGAAGAAAAGTAGCGTGAGGGAAAGAAAAGGAGAGAAGGGATTTGGGGAGAAGAAATGGGCGAGTGACTCCGTCTTATAAATCCGAACAGGTCTTGGCACAAGTTGCGTACCACTTAGAGGATATAGGGCTTCCAAGCGAAGCTCTCACTGGCCGAGACAGCTCGGTCTAGGTGGGACTATCAGTTCGAGATAGACCAATTAAGACGGATATAGACAGCCAGGTTAAGGTCAGCTTACGACTGAAATCCGGGATTCACAACTCCTTACCAATTATTATCATCATATATCAAGGCGATACCCACATAAGGGATCAATGGCATAACTTAGCATTCAAGTCACTACACTATTGATTCAGAGAATTAAAACAATGTATACATTTTACACTTCTAGAGCCGAAGCAAATCTAGTCACCCGAAGTTAGTGAGCAAGCAAAGCATACGCCGGAATCCCAAACCCCTGACACGGTTAAGAACATCGTGGTATCAAAACAAAACCCATAGCTTTAGCATCGGCCCGCGCGCATGAATCCTTCGGAGACCATGCCCGTTGATTGGCGACCATATCAGGGTCGCTTGTGTGTACATATTACATGCCCCTGCTACTCAATACCAGGACCCTCGGGGTTAGACCTGTTAGGCTCAACTCAGCCTACAATCCTGCGAATTGGGGACTTCCGGGGTGCAGAACGTTATAAGACCCGCTGTTAGTCGATTTCAAAAAGGCCGCCTCCCGTTCTGCCTTTTCGCGGTCCATCTGAGCTTTGTCAGCTTTCGTCATCCGTGGCTTTCTCACTGCTCCCCCTCGGGATCCCGGACCCCCTCCTCGACCTCGTCCCGCACCCGTCGTTGCTCCACGAGTGCCACCACGCCCACCACGTGAGCCACGTCCTCGCTTAGGTGCGCTCTCACCACTGCATCAAATTAGTATAATTGAAGTACTATAGATAGGTAATATACGTACCGTCCAGATTCCGGCTTCTCAACCTCCGGTATTAAGGGACCGGAGTAGACGAAGAAGCCGTCTCTGCTAGCCGCTGCCTGTTCCTCCCAGAGCAATTCCGAGTCATCGACGAAGTCGTCATCCTTGTCGTACTCGTCCTCTTTAAAATGTCGCTTCTTCTTTGCGGGCTTGCCATCAGCCGGCTTATCCGGTCCACTCGTACCGCCCATTTCAACGTTCGAGTCCTCATTTTCTGACTCATCAACCGACATCTCGTCACCCTCACGGCTAGAGTCGTTCTGGGCCAAGGCAGCAGATGCAGCAGCGATACGGGCCTTACGTGCTTTAAGTTCAGCCTGACGTGGATGAAGGGCTTCCCAACCATACTTATCCTCAGCCATACGCATAAAGTTGACATATTTATTCGTTTCTCCATTGAGAGGGATATTCAGAACGATCGATGGAGCATTAAATTCAGATCCGGGTTCTGCTTTACCAAAGTCTAAGATGGAACGCTCAGGCCCATTCGGGAGAGGGGGGGCGAGTGTATCCTTCATGGCGTTGATGCGAGGTGACGACGATGTAGTGCTGTGATTTTTGGTCGACGTTTTCTTCGTGCCGGCCGCGCCAATCGTGGTAATAGATGTAGGACGGATCTCAATCTTGGACGTAATCCCCTGTGCAGGGGTTGGCGCAGGCTTTTTAGTCTCCTTGGCTTCTTTACCTTCTTTACCCTCTTTACCCTCCTTGCCCTCAGTTGTGGGCGGCTTCGGCGCGGGTGGAGGCACAAAGTCTTTGCGGAAAGGGTTAGGGGACTCCGGCATTGAGTTAGATTCTTTATGGATGCGTGATTGAGATTGTTGTGTGCTCTGAGCAAAGGAAGTATGGGATGGAACAGGTGATATAATATTCGGTACAGGCGGATCAACAAGACTGGCAATCGAAGGAGATGCGCTTGCACGATTGATGGCATTCGTGGTGGTAGGTCCACGAGGAGATCCGCCCATCGGATTAGAATACGTATGTGTGACCATAGTTTCTCTTATGGGGTCATAATTTGACGAGCGAATCGGATCATAATTTGTACCACTCGTCCGTGATGGAGCACTCGGCCTTGCTAACTGCTGCTGTTGCTGTTGAGGCGACTGCTGCGATTGCTGACGAGGGAATTGCAGGGGTTCGGGATCGGTATTCAGAATACTGGACATAGAACCCGGCATACTATCACGTTTTACTTCTCTCTGAGGAAGTGGTTCCAATCGAGTCTGAGGTGTGGTCATCTCGGTGATCTTGGCCTGTCGTGATGCCGGGGTTCCAGTATTTGCACCACCGCTGACACTAGCAGCGCGAGATCTCGGCTCAGCCGCCTCGCCCTCAAGAGATACTCCCTTACGTCTTCTCGAGATAGTCGGTACGTTAGGATCCTTTTGCTTCCGCGCTCGCTTGACCTTCTCTCCTTCTTCGGGATTTGCACTATTTCGCTTGTTGATCCTGGTCCCGGGTTTAGGGCCAGGCTTTCGCCTAGGTAACCCATCTTTCGTTAACATGGGCTGACCGGCTCCATCAAATCTGATAGTGGTGGGATCTACCACAATCTCATCCAATTCTCTATTCTTTGCTCTGCTTTCTCCGTTTGGCGAACCGGGCCCCGATGGCGTAGAAGCGAGATCTGACAAATCCGGTGAAGAGCTAAGTCGGTTCGGGGCGATGGTAGAACCCCCAGCCATCCTGGCGAAGTAATATCTGATTAATCCCCTATCCGAGACGCCAAATGCCACCTGATCAAACTCTCTATCGGATGAATAAGAAATGAAGAACAATGCGCCAACAGGGCTCTTTTGACGTCTGACGAATAAGGGTGTATCCGACCAAATAAATGAACAACAATATTTCTCTGCTAAGTTGTAAGTTGTGTAAGTCGTGTAAGTCGTGTAAGTTGTTTAAGTGGTAGTCGTGAATGTCTAAAAAGGTTAAAATATGCTGTTCTTGGTAATTGTATAACTTTCTCTTTTGTATCAAATGTCAAATGCGCATTGGCCAATGACGTCTTTGCGGATTTTTGATTTTTTATTTCTTTCCGTGACAATGCAGCAATTGCTATGAGGTATAGCGTTGAAGAAAGCGTAAACCGAAAAATCGAATTAATCGAATAGACGAATAAACGCACGTGGACCCCCCCGAGCTATAGCTAAGGTAGTAAAGCAGGTACGCGAAAGCGGCTGCACCCAATTGACCTTTGACTTATTGGCTCAAAAAAGTTAAGTGCCTAATGGTAAGGTTTTAGTGGAGCGTGTTGTACCGGAGTACACACTATTGAGTAACGTGACCTTAAAATCGTGTGGTCGGTGCGCCGTAGGAGCTAGAGTCCCGGTCTGAATAACTTCACCAAGATCGCGCAGAGGTTGCGCAAGCGGCTCGGTTAATCCGACTTTATCTTGGGAAAAAGTCGTAATTATGATGACGGTCGACCTCGAAAGATATCGTGGAGGGTGCACAAGAACTCGATGCACAAGATGACGTAAATAAGAGAATGAAAAGTCGCGATAAAGTGATGGATGTAGATGAAATTATCTTTGGGACATCATCTTTGTTGTGAAGAAAAAGTAGGGGAGAAGGGGGGAGAATTGCGAGTTTTTGGAAGATTGCGGGAGGGATGGGGATGGCTACTATTATTTTTTTTTTTTTTCCTGGAATTGGGAATTAAGTATTTCTCCAACAAGGCGAGAAAAATCGGGGCCTGGTTTAACTAGCTAGAAATGAAAGTTGCGTGGGAAATTTTATTATTAAAAAAATCGAATTAGAAGATCGGAACTAGGTAAGCCTGGGGGTGTCATTGGAACAGCTGGGAATTTCAAGGGGAACCGTGACAGTGACAATTTGGGGGGGAAGGGAAACACATTAGGCGCATAGGCATCAGATCGCGAATTGTCATCCTACGGGGGGGGTGGGTGACTTGGCCTAAGCTTGAATATGACGATGGGGCCTTCTGAATTATTGTATTGTACCTAACATACTTTGAACATGTACTAACCAAAGACCCTCCTCGGAGGCGTTAAACGTTAGAGGGAAATTTAATACCTGGGTACTACCTTAGGTATAAAAATGCTACAATGCTAAAAGGGAAAAGTGAAAAAGAAAAAAAAAATAAAAATAAAAATAAAAAATAAAAAATAAAAAAAAATTAAGGAGGGGCGTATGACAGTTCACATTGATGAGGTGGCCCTTAGGTATGTTCGGCCCTTTAGGATATATTCTTAATAGGTACTATGGTTTCGGTTTCCATTCGGTTACACTGGAACATTAGCTAGAAAGGGTAACCGGGTGAGAAAGTTTGGTTTGTGAAGGATCGGATCGCATAGCCATTCAAGAAGATACTTTCGTAATTATTGCACTAGTTTGAGGGACCAGTCAGATTTCTGACCGACCGCTGCCTACGGGATAATATAATGGGACCAGCTAAAAGTTCCAGGCGTGGCTGGATATTCAGGGTACAATACAGAAAAAATCACACATCGTATGCAGAGTTGCAGAGTGGGAATAAGCCAAGGTTACCTGTTATCTATACTTGTTTACCTAAAGTATCCATCTGTTAACACTGGGTTGAGATACTGTACCGACAGCAATCGCTCGTTAAGGTAAGTGTGGGGTTTCATCGGTCAATAAGTATCAAAATGCTCCGTCGTCAAATAGATAACATACCTCTAAGGCCTAAAGGTTATTATAGGCAGTAGCTAGGGAGGTATCACCTGCTATAGTTTATGTGTTAATATGGAAAGTCTCACCTGAAGCAAGGAACTCAAAGAATATGCGTGGTGTGTGGTCAGGTACAGTTGCAGAAGTGTACTTTCCTTGATTGGGTAGGACCCGGGTTGGATGAGCCGAGCAGTCGGCAAACTTAAAAAAAGGCAGGGCGGGTGGGGAACTGCTCAATTTCATGCAGCTTTTGAGCCTCCAGTCCTCTCCGCCGAACTGCGGATTGAAGAGATACCGCGGGGTACGTACCTAGGTACGTTTCAGTCTTAACGTCTTACAGGACCCACTACAACGCTTAACGCAAGATAGCCGCGACAATGACAAGGGCCTATTTATGTAGGTCCTATTAGGTCATAGACAACGAAAGATCATGCTTACTAAGATAAACACCCCGAACAGGGATTGGAAAAAGACATGCATCACACCTATTATTAGATGGTACTTCCTTGGAAGTATTAAATATACCTAATAAAGGACTTGCATACCACATGGGAATTAATTGTTAAGAGGGTTGCCGCTTACCTAGGTAATTTTTCAAATGGCCAGGTCCAAGTACATAACATAATAATGTACTTACGTAAACAAAGAAATTAAATGATTAGTATCTTGCATGTCTAATCTGCGTTTTGTCCTTCTTACCAGCCTATACTATCTGGGTACTTAAGTACTCAAGGAACTATTCATTGCGTACAACTCTAGCTCCCTAAGGTGGGGGGTTGCGCTGCATGATTTAGGTACATATCATACAAACATGTACAATTTTACATACATTCTTATCTGCTCAATCAGTATGCGACTCATCGCCTCTCTCGGATTTTATGACTCACGTATGATTAAGTTCAGTCAGGTCATGTTACTACATATTAATCATACAAGTGCTAGCCGAGATTTCCTTTCCGGTTGCGTTTGTGGCTATATTGTGTTTAGATGTAGGTATCAAATACCCCAGTTAATTTCGTATGTACTAGCTGGACGTTTTGTTACAAACGCCAAAGATTCCAGAAGGTGTTTTCTATTTTACCTACTGCGTCCAAATGCGCAATCGTTTAGGCACTTTTAAAATAATTCAAGTACCGGTACCTCACTGCCAAGCGCGAATCTTCAATTCATGAATACGTACTCCTTTTTAAGTTTCAGCCCAAGTTCCGGTCCAGCCATGATGAAACGCGGGCCGATGACGTCTCATTGGCCCGCTAAGCGGCAGTCCGCGCTTCCTCCTTCTGGAATTTCCAAGTCGGACACTACGGCGCTAGTGCTGCACTATCCATACAGCTAGCATTTGTTGGATGCAGCAGCCACAAGCCCAGGTACAATACATGTATTAAACTTAGAGGGGCTGAGTGGCTGTTACGTCAACGCATCGCATCAATTAAAAATATTATTCAAGTCTCAGCCTTTCCACACGCCTCTACCAATTTATCGAAAACAACGTTGAAAAAATTGGACAAGCTGCTTTCTAACAGTCCTTTCACTAAGCTACCAAGAGACGATACCAGTAGCGATGGACTTCCTTATTACAGATATCCAGGAGAAAGAAGTAAAAGAGCCGACGGCTCCAAACTTTCCCCAAGTGAAATCGACTACAACCGGATTCCCCGAACATAAAAAGCGAACTCGGATATCGGCCTTCAAGCAGAAACGACAGGCTGCAACAAAGTCGGAAGAAGATAAACCGAAAGTATTCACTACAGTGTCAAAAGAGCCTCTATCACCACCAAGTCAAGATGCGCAACAGATAACGCGACCAAATGGGGATTTCAAAGCGAACGAGAAGCAAAATATAGATCGCGAAAATACCGACAGACTGGCATCGATGTCACCGGAGGAAATAGAGGCAGCCAGACAGGAGCTTTTCAGCGGACTTGACTCTTCCGTGCTCGAGATGTTACTCAAGCGCGCCAACTTGGACGAATCTAACGGACCCTCTCCCTTCAATATTCCCGATCCTGCCTCAAAAGATGCCCCCTCCTCAGATCCAAAACCAATACAAAATCCTCCCGAGATAGCAGTGCAAGATACGTCCGCCCAACCGAATAGCAATACATCTAATATGAAGCTCGAAGAGAAAAGCGGAGCACAATCAAGTACTACGGACAATTCCAAACGCGTTCGGTGGGCTACGGTAGAGGATGAAGAAGACGAAGAAGCAAAAGCAATTCCAGACGCGAAGACAGCACCTCCTCCATCATCACAACCACCCTCAGATAACACCACCGCGCAGAATCCCCCAGCGGAACAACATCAACATCAACATCAACAACAAGCCAACGCCACCGCTCCCGACTCCGAGCAGCCGCCATCAGCAGCCAAACCGCACTGGCCCCAACCCCCTCAACCCGGCGACCTCGACCCGCACGACCCGGACTTCCTGCAGAAGCTGCACGACAAGTACTTCCCGTCGCTGCCAGCCGACCCCTCGAAGCTCGCGTGGATGGCCCCCGTCCCCACGCCCAACTCCCCCGCCGACTTGGACAGCCCGTACCACCCGCGCCAGGACTCGCTGCCCGTCTCCGCGCTGCGCTTCGATTTCCGCGGCGCCTTGCTCCCGCCCCGCGTCGCGCGCGCCGTCCCCGTCACGAAGGGCCTGCACCACCACGGCGAGGCCCCCGAGGCCGCCGGGTACACGGTGCGGGAGCTGGCGCGGCTGTGCCGCAGCGCGGTGCCCGGGCAGCGGTGCGTCGCGTACCAGACGCTCGGGCGGATCCTGTACCGGCTGGGGCGGGGGGAGTTCGGGGGGGCGGAGGACGCGGTGGCGCAGGGGGTGTGGGCGGACGTGGAGGACGGGGCCGTGATGAGGAGCCTGTACGAGGAGGCCGGGACCGAGGAAGGGCGGGGGCATCGGAGCGCGAGGGTCTTCGCTATCGAGGCGATTTGGCTGTTTGAGAAGGGCGGGTGGAAGGAGAGGGTTAGGAAGGGGAAATAAAAAATAAGTAAAGAGAGAAATAAAGGGAACGAATGAATTGATGCGACGAGGATACGACTGTTAATCCGATTTACCTAGAACAGAGGGAATGGAGAACGTCGGGTAGTAAGATTTGCAAAGAGGTACCTAGGTGGTATGTAATGACATGATGAAGCAGACAAGCATATGCTCAGATGAGATATGATAATATACTGCTAGCTCTATTTACGTGAATTAAATCAAAAAAAGGATGGTATATATATATAAAGGGGTACATAATATATTCACGACATCCCGCAGAACGACTTAACTAAAAGCAAGCGAGCAAAAAGCGCGAGGGACCAGACGCCAAGGGTAAAAAGAAGGAAAAAAGAATCCATGATTTTTAGACTATTACAACATAAAAACCGTCGAGAAAAAAAAATAAAAATAAAAAATAAAAGTATGACATTGACCCATCATTCCTTGCCTGTATCGTGAGTGATTGGTCTGGCTTTCTCCTCGTTCCCCTCCCCCTTCTTATTTTTCTTCCCTCGTTGGGGATTTCCTCCTCTTTGAATCCCTCCCTAGAGAGAATGGCACATCACCCGAGCGTGCCCCTCCCTCTTCCCCCTCCTCTCTCTCTTTTCCCCGCGTCATTCGCAGTCCAGTCCCATCATGCTCACCGTGACAAACCGTTCCTTTAACCCCCTGCCGCCTTTTTCAAATCCAGAAGAGTGCTTTTTCTCTCTCGACCGTTTGTCAACATTACTTTGGTAATGCCGGTTTGGGAAATTGGTTTTATTTTCAGGAGGGTAGGAAGTGAGGTTAACGAGGTTGGATGTTGTTGGTCGTATCGTGTCGTATAAAGTAGAAGGATTAATGCGGGCAAGCCCAATGTCTATAGAAGTGAATCGAGGCGAGTAAAGACGCTCAGACAGGCGGCAACAACCTCAAGCTGGAGCTCCTTATCTTTAGCGTTGTTGATTTCCTAAAACCACGGGTCAGTGTACTGCTATATGCTACTCTCGGTGAAGGTATTGTCTCGAAGGTAGAGCTTACCTCAGATATGACCTGGGGTAGATTAGCTCCAATGCCAGTAGAGCTTGTCTTCCTTCCAAATGGCCATTGGGAGTACTCGGAGAGCAACTCATCGGTCTGCGTGAAAGCCCTCTCCCGAGCCTCGTGGCCCAGCGTGCTTAGGGCATTCTCTAAGACGTTGGCAGCGTATGCGGCGCAAACCATGGAGATGGTTCGAATGTAGCGGAACTCGAGGTTCTCAGGGAGGAATTGAGAAGCAGGCAAGACGACAGTTCGCTGAGTCAGAACGTTTCTAACGCGCCGTCGGATCTCGTCTTTCGCGCCGCCGTCAGCTACGGGATGAGTTGCCATGTCGAAGAGTAGGAAATTGCGCTTTTCGGTGCGTAGGATGCCTTTGTCAACAAGGCCCTTGCATAGTCGTTCGCGGACTTGCTTTAGTTGATAACCAATCTTCATGAGGTTCCAGGTTTCGCCTGTTCGTAAATAGTTGCGGTCAGCAGGGCGACAATTTAAAAGACGTTGCGCGTGGGCCATAGCATACCACTCATTAAGTCGATCCACGAGCTCACGCTCATCTTCTCGCTCTGCTTCATCATTTTTAGAGCTTCGTCTAGTAGTACCTCTCCCGTAAGCGTGTCGTCGATGACTTCGATTACCCGGTCCGCGAGGGGGAATCGCCGCCTAGAGGGATCCTTTTGCATGCTGATGCGGCCGCGAAAGGCCAGTTCGAGGACGATGCAACCACGTAATGCATAGCTGATATTATCATTCCAAAACGAGAGGTAGCCCTGTTCCATCGCGGTCAGCTATCATGACACGTAACCGGACTTGGACTTGGAATCGGAGGGGTTTTCCATCATACCTGCTTGTCCTTAAGTCCTAACAATATGACCTCTTCCATCAACGTCAATTTGGGTTGTTTGCTGCGCTCTGCGCTTTCGCTGATATCGCGCGGGTCGAATGCAATCTTGTGACCGTTCTCGCTATTCTCGTAACTCGTTTCAGGAGCGCTGTCGCGCACATTTGAGGAAGAGTTGGACCGATTGATTCCATTGCTATCATCGGTGGCGGTACCACCGCCCGCTCCTCGACGTCTCGTCAATCCCGACGACATATTATTGTGGTAATGTCGTACTCCTTCAATATTATTTTTCCTTCGATATTATTTGGGAAGGGGTTTATAGTTCGTCGTGGGTCGTCGTTGATTAATGGAAGTTGTTGAAGTAGTCGAAATTGTCGCGTGAGATGAACGATCCTAAAATTAGACCGAGCTCCCACCTACTGAAATATAATTGGTCTTGGCTCTCTACCTAGGTAGTTGGTGCTAGAGGTTGTTGTGATTGGGAAGCACCAATGTTTTTATTATTAAAAATACGATGATGCACTCGCGGAATTATTTTTTTCGAACTCCTTTCCCTCACGATCCCTGGCTTAACAAGTAACAAGTAGGAGGCTGACTCTAAAGGTGGAACCTGGCGTTAATCAATAGGCCATGTCCCCAAGCTCAAGCCACGGCGTATTTTTTTTTCTGTATGTAAATCTGTACCGAAGGAATCTCTGTTGTATTGTCCTTAACCCTGTTCTGCCTGTGTGCTAAGTTGATAATTGGGGGGGAGACCCGAAATTATCCCTTGACAAATTGATTAAACGGAACGGTAACTACCTCTCGCTAGGCTCTGTAGGGTCCAGGTAAGGTTAAGAAAGGGCCAGCTTGCGACCAAATAACCCGGGCTTGATCTCTGCCGCCTTTGACCAATCTTAAAACGTTTCTTCCTCAAGGTCGGTTTTAATGAACTTTGGATTTCGATAAAGAAACACGCCTAAAAGAAATATAAAAAAGATACAAGTTAGAATCACAGCAGTGTGAAGTGATCAATAGTTGCTCATATTAACCTCAAACTTAATCACATCCGACTTTTGGTGAAGTTGAGCATCTCGACCGACTCATTGAAAACGCCAGTTAGTTGATTGAATTGAACGGTACGGAATACATCGATTTTTGTTGCGGACGCGGCGTCGCAGATCTAGTCCAATTTTAGTATTGGACACTTGCCACGAGTTGATCTTGAAACACATGCACCGCCACATATACATACTTCAAGTCATGTACCTCGTACCTCCCAAAAACATGAACAGGTGCCTAAAATTGATATTCAGCCGCATCTAATATGCATTTAAGCGTACTCTTTAGAAACGTCTTAAGCAGTCACAGCTTTGAGTTCAACTCAACTATAAGCCAACTTACACAATTACCGGCACGTTCTGTCGTACAATAATTTCAGTTCAAACAATTATTAGAATGAATTCCATATATATAGGAGGCAGTTTATATAGAAATATAAGAACATGTATTCTCAATTACAACCACATAGCCTCTCAATTATTGTCACATGCTTTTTCAGGGGCCCTCTCAAGACTCTCAAGATACTATAACGTACAAGTACCTTATATTAATGTTAATAAGCTCACTTTGATTATCATCAATTGATTTAGGTACTGAAATTCCATTCTGTCCAGTTCGCATGTATACGCCATACAAGTTACTACCCAAATTCCCCAAACCCATCATGACTTTTCCTAACCCTCCAACTTTAACATGGAAAGATCAAGGGAGGGGAAAAAAAAGCCTCTTTAACTACCAAAAGCCTTGTCGTAATCAACCAGCGTAAACCGGTACCTCACATCGTTCTTATTAACCCTCTCGATCGCCTCGGCGCACCCCTTCTCCGAAACGGGTATCGTCTCCACCGTCGGGAACAGCTTCTTCTCGGCGGCGAGCTTCAGCATGGCGAGGCACTCGGGGCGGGAGCCGATGTGGTTGGCGCCGAGGCTGGACCCGTTGGCGGCGAAGATCTGCGCCGTGACGCCCTCGAACGGCGCGTCCGGCAGTCCCACCTGGTGGAACCGGCCCCCGACCTTCAGGATCGACACGTACGCCCCCAGGTCGAACTGGTCCGTCACGTCCGCCGCGTTGATCGCGAAGTCGAACGCGAACGCCAGCGGCTTCGCCCAGTCCTTCTCCCCGCTGCTCACGAAGTGCTTCGCCCCCAGCTTCAACGCGTCGTCCTTCTTGTTCGGCGAGTGCGATATCACGGTTACTTCGGCCCCCAGAGCGTTCGCGAACATCACCGCGAAGTGTCCTAGCCCGCCGAGCCCCACGATCGCGACCTTTTTCCCCGGGCCGATGCCCGCGCGCACCAGGGGCGAGTACACGGTTAGTCCCGCGCAGAGCATTGGTGCCGCGAGGTGCGATGGGATGCTGTCCGGGATCGGGAATACGAAGTACTCGTGCGCGCGGATGTGCGACGAAAAGCCGCCCTGGGAAAGCGTCTCGTTGGGATCCGCCTCCTTCGGGTACGGCGCGCCGTAAGTATCTAAATATAACCTGTGTAAGTATACAAGCATGCCCATCATACCGTTATGTACCTAGGTAGTGCTTAGTTCTGTAGGTACTCACCGACTTGGCTAGGGCAGTAATTCTCGTTGTCGCTCTTGCACTGCGTGCACTTCAAGCACGACCAGATCTGGGCGCCGACACCGACCCGGTCGCCGACCTTGACGTCCTTGACCTTGGAACCGACTTTCACCGCCTTGCCCACGATCTCGTGGCCGACACACAGCGGCGTGGGCGCGTCGCCCCATCCACCGGTTACTGTATGCACATCGGAGCCGCAGACGCCGCAGCACTCGATCTTGATGTCGATGTCGTTGTCGCCGAAGACCTTTGGTTTGAACTAGGAAATGACCTGAGTTAGAGAGCCATATTTCATGGAACCATTCATATGTATATGACTGCGATATGGATGTGGAACTTACAGTCTGTCTCTTAAAGTCCTTGTATTTACCTAACTCGGTAATCATAAAACCTTCGAACTCGTCGGGGTAAGGCATCTCGGCGGCTTTTGTCTTAGACTATCTCCTTAGGTAGGTACTTGCGGATACACGGTTGGTATAGCTTATTCGATTCGACTAATAGCTAACTAAACCTTTCTGGATTGATATGGAAATCGAAGCCCGAGAAAGAACGAAAGAAGTGCATTGTCTCATACTTATACTCCTAAAACAGACAGCACGGCAACGTATAAGACAAGGTTTGAGGGAGAAAAAAAAACCCTAATATCCTGTCCATTCAAAATGACGAAATTGATAAGTAATTAAGATATTAAAGCTTATAAATTTCGCAGAACACAATGCCACCGAGTAGTGACGTAGGTGAAGAATTAGCTCCCACGTTTTGTTTGCTGTTTTAGCTGGTTTTTAGCTATTTTGCTGCCACTTATTTCCTGCCCCGTACCCCATCTATGACGACGAGAATATGCGACTAGTACTTTGTGCGGGTTTGGTGCGGCCTGTGATAACGGTAAATGTTGGGAAAATAAAGAATTCGAAAAATGAAGATATTCGCAATGGCTAAGTTTTATAAAACGTTCAATTGCTTATGGTTTAGCATTAGATGGTCATCAAGGTAGGTTATGTACCATTATCCAGTTCTTTTTGAAACTGGCGACAACTAAAATCTGTTGGATCCCCATTTGGATAAAATTGAGCTCGTCCGAGCTTATGATTGGCTCCCCAACCACTGTTCTCTGCTAACTGCACTTAAAGATCCCTCCTGCGCGTCCCATGAAGTGACTATGATATCAGTAAAACATACGTTTTAAATAGAACAGAGGGGCGTATACAATTTTGGCATATTACCTATACTTATTTTATCAAGTACCCGAGTAAATCATTACTCGATCCTGATAAGAGGTACCTAACCTATACCTAGCCTAGGGTTTTCGTTTTTCCCTACCTAAAGCAATGACCTCGGCCAAAATTTGTATATACATACCTTAGGTTAGGTAGCCATCCTAAGGGAAAAAAAAAAGAAGCTTATAAATCACAAGTAGGGTATCAAGCTTAATCACTAGTAGCCACCCCCAAGGAATCCTCCACTCGACATAAAACGATGCTGATATTCCTTCAGACTGGACCAGTTCCGCAATTCTTCTTCCTCATCTTGGGGGGTCATTGTCTCGGCACGAGGAGTAGCTCCCATCTTCTCCAACTTCATGAGTATGGCTAGGAAACCGTTAAGATACTCCTGCGCCTTAGCCACGGCAAGCTCCTTGCCTTCTGCCTCAATATCCAGTAGTGTGCTAGCAACCTGACGGATCTTGTTGATAATTGAGCATCCATTCGGCTCCATGTTGCGTTGGCTGATTGACGTCAGTACAGTAACAAGGTTCTGAATGATTAATTCCCGCTCGTTCTCCATCATCTCGTCTCGGTCGTCCTTTTCCTCCGTTTTCGCCCTCTCCGCAAAATTAGGATCCGCGCGGCGTGCGTTACGGAGGTTGAGATATCGTTCTACAAAGTACGAACGCGTAGCTACCTGTGACATTTGTATATTTGCCTTCTGAATCTCAAACTGAAGGTGACGTCGGCGCACAGGTTGCTCTGCGAGTATGCGACGCAAGTCGTTTGCGGGCTGTGTTGTGGAAATGGCAGGTGGATAGTATTCCAAGTCCCAATCGTCAAACCCCATGGTGTGGTTTTGAAGTTGTTGGAGGTTATCCGTTTTTACCTGAAGCTCGGGGGGAAGTTCGTCGGCAGACTGCTTCGCGCTCCGGAGTCCATTGCTAAGGATGTTCTTTTGCGCAGTCCAATCGAAGAAGTTGATCCCATAGCACATATCGACGCCGACTAGTTCATTCATGGTCATGTATACACGAATGTTACGATTAAATCCCGTGATTAAAGAGAGAGTGTCTTCAGGTTGGGGGAGAATCTGTTCTGAGAATATATATTCATCGTCAACTTCCAGGGGCTGCTCGGGGTAAGGTTCCTGTGAGGTGGGTGGTGGTAGTGGTATCTCATTGATGGATACTCCTAATTGAGTCATGGATCTGTAGTTGGATTAGTCTAGAAGTATGATACAACCCTATAACAGAATGATGTCTTACCTGACGCCAGCGACCATGACCCAGAAGATGCGTTTGCCAATTTGATCCTTGATGTGGTCGACGGGTTTACCGGATGAGGTGTTGGGCGACAATGCAAGACCTGGCATACTGGCCTCTAGAGCAGATAGACCTCTTGGCCGGCGGGTAGTAAGCTCCCTACAGAATGTGATGGTCTCGGCTAGGAAGCGTTTACACATCCCCCACTGCAGCGTATGCGCGCAAGCATAGCCCAGGAAATAGCTGGTTGCAGCGTCGTCAGGAGTCATCTCTTCCTTCACCATGAAGCGAGAACCCCGAGCATCCAAGGCAATAGACCGGCAGTGGTCGATCATGGCAACGGCTGAGGGGAATAGATTAGTGCTGTGTTGAGTCTTGAGATGCGACCTTGCACTTCTGGGGAAGGATGCTACTAATACACCGATCATGCTAGCCAGCAGTGCTAAGAATTCACCGCTAGATCTATCCATGCGACTGGCAAACGCGGCACGAAAAGACGGCTGATGAGGGAAAGGCATTAGAGGATGTATGTAGGTGAAGAAGTCGTCAACGAGAAGCTCCAGAATAGGCCACGGCGCAATGGCCTCGGCATCCAGGCCGACTGGAGCATTATGAGTCGCGATAGAAACCAGGGTTTCGGCAGCGTGATGAGGGGCGGGAGAGATATCGCTACTACGGGCTCGCTTCGCAGCCCTGGCCGCTTCGGCATGCTTATTAGGCGGTCCACGTCGCTTCATCTCTCTATTGAAAGTGCATTCAACCTGGAGATCGGAGCATGGTTTGCAGGGCGGACCACTTTCATCGCACTGAAGTTGTATTATGAGCACCTTGGACGTATACTATTCGACGGGACAGAGGCATAGAGGAGCTAGAGGGGCTAGGGGAGACGGGAGCAAACAATAACAATAATAAAATATAAATATAAAAAAAGGCGAATTGCATACCTTGACCTTTCGCTGACTGCACATATCACAGGCCCGTCGAAGGCGAGTGACCTTTTGCGTAGCCGGTGTCACGGGCATAGGCGGCGCAACAGGCGGCGGCTGCTGCTGCTGCACGAGAGGGGGAGAGAAAGATCCGCCATCCATCTGTAAAGTAGCGGATTGCGCGTACTGCTGGGCTAACTCGGCGGGATCGGGAGCTGCAGATGCTGCAGATGCTGCAGATGCAGCTTGCAAGACTTGAAGTCCATGATGAGCGACGGTCGAGGCGGCTATGGGCGAGGGGAGGCGATCGTAGTCTTGAAGTTGTTGGTGGTGATGCGGCGGGGTGGTTGGTTGAGGAACCTGAACTGGTTCGGTAGACTCTGGATCTGGAGGTTCTGGGTATGATGCCATCTGAAGATCGTCAGGTCCTGGTAAAGAACCTGTGGAAAAGGACTAACGACGGCAAGTTGTCGGCGGATGTCCGGGGAATCTTCGTGAGATGCGGTGCAGTTTTTTTTTTTTTTTTAGTTGGGCTGGTTGGTCAATGGGGGTGGATGCGCGTGTGCGCGTGCGAAGCGCAAAGAGGGTTAAAAAAAAAAAGGAAAAACATGGGGAAAGGAAATGGGAAATTCGATTTGGACCCACTGATCTTCGAAGCCGCTTCCCATAAGCGGGATGGTTTGAGCTTATCTGGTTATCTTCGATGCAGGCTTAGCTTAGGTGCTAGAGGTACGTACTCTCACATCCAAGTGCCTTGCATGTATTATACTTCGGTACCTTCTCAGTGATCGATGCTACCTAGAGGTACCTAACCTCCCCATAATTGATTTTCCTAAGGGTGAGGTCCCTCTTCGTGTAATTATTTCGTGTAATTACTTCGTGTAATAACTACTTCGTATACTTCGTAAACGCCTCAGAACTTTGAAGTGTCAGAGTGTACATAACGCGGGTATATATTCAGACCTCATACGCCGCCAATGCATGTGTTTCGTATAATAGGGGTTGCGCTGTGGTAAGGCTGCTGCCAAAACTACGACCTACCTTATATTTGGTTCAAGTTCAAAGCTCGTGCATACTTCAACTACCTACGTACCTAAGGTAGGTAAGCATGTAGGTTAAGTACTTCCATCAACAATAAATATCAATAATAAATTATGACGGAATCATATATTTATGAGCCTTTGCCCACGACAAGATCTACGGCCTGCACTCGATTTCAAGACCATCGGGATTCAGATGCAGGACATCGACTACACCAAGTCTAAGAGGTATACGGGGACGCCACCGAGGGCTTTATTAGAATGCCTAAGAGGGGCCTGAACATTTTGCTCCTCAGCATAAGGCCCCTAGGTCACGATGACTTCCCCACCTGCGTGGTTAACTTGGAGATGCGCCACTTACCAGCGCAATTGCCTTTGGATGAAACCGGGAACTGGCCCCTCGATGGCAACCTATTTCACGCCAGCGGTAAAAGTTTAGCAAGCCTCCCAAGCTATTTGCCTATCGGCGAGCTCCAAGTTAAGGGAATCATCATAGGGAGCGTGCAGCATATAGTCGTGTCATCTACAACTGGAGAAGATCCCGATCTGGTCGGGAGACACACCTTTTCCCTCAATCATGTCGTGAGTGGTTCCTGCGGCTGAGATCGGCCGGGCCGGCAGACATGCACCAAGGCCAGGAAGTTGCTACAAGCTCTGTAGTCAACACGCTAAGATTATCCATGATAGGCAGGATATCCCCTTCGGATCTGGGAAAACTCGTAGACTCATTTCGTTGCTGGATTGACATTTTCATGTATCCTGACTGCAGCCTTGTCACGGCTCAGGATATCGAAGCAGCTGCGCAGCTAGACCCTAGCTCGGCCGACCATTCGGAGGTCATAAACAATGCTCTGCGCACTGCAAAAATTGGCTCTTCAGACAAAACTCTCTCTGATGCGGTTAAGAAATACATTTTGAAAGCGAAGACGTTTCATTACTATTGCTGCTTTCGTTTGGCCAACTGGGGTTTTCTATCCCTTGAAACAGGCCACATTGGTAGAGCGTACTTTAACTGTAGAGAGAACGATAAAGATGCGCTTCTGGCAGGATCAGATGTTCCCTTTGTACTCAGGGAAGTTAGGCGTGATCGCTACCAACTCGTCGCACCCGCCTATGTTTCCGGAATTATGGATGGCGAACTGTGGCCCGAGGATGAAAGAGAAGTAAAGGATATGATATTAGTATAAGGAGTTACCGAGGAATACTTAGAGGTATTAAGTTATGTAAATTCTAATGGTTAAGATTATTAGGATCGAGGATATCGGCAGGCCTATGAGCAATGAAGATATCAAATATACCTGCACGACTCTGTCTCATCACTAGAATCGATTATAACGTCGCAGCGCTACAAAAACTCCCAAATTGGGCTGGTATTTTAGTAATATATAAACCACATCTATCTTACCCATCACCAAAAACCTGAAGTACCTATTTTTAACAGGTGTTCTGTCCGTTGCCTGGGAAAGTTCCCTCCTTGTAAGCGCCGTTGGGATCATCGAGGCATTCAGCTGGAAATACGTTAGAATACTTAACATTCCCGTAGAGGAAGAAATGAATATGTGACTACATACCAACAGTAACAATCTTCAGGTTATTGGTCTTAGCCCAGTTGATCAGCCAGTTCGTCAGAGTCGTAACCGTGCTCTGGTACGTCTCGTGCATGAGCGGGATATGTCCGTTTCCACCGGTGCCCGCCTGCATGAACCTCTGCTGGCTCTGCTGCGGCGTCTGGTTGTTCCAGTCGCCGGCATCCACGTCGTTGGTGATAACGGTGTAGTTCATCTCCCGCATCACGTTCAGGACCTGGCCGCCCGTCTCCAGGAACGGCGGGCGCATGTACTGCGGCTTGCGGCCGAAGATGTTCACCATGGCCTGCTCGACCTTTTCCATCTCGCTCCGGAGCTGCGCGGCACCCATGCTTCCAATGTGGCCGTGCGACCTATTTTGACGAAGCATTAGCGTTCAGGAGGTACGTTTCAGATATTCCGTAATTGGAAATGGCGTTAGCAAGGAGTCATACCACGTGTGGGACGCAATTTGGTGTCCGGAGTCAAAGGCTTTCTTGACGGCGGCTCTTTGGTTGTAGATACAACCTGGTATGGTTAGCTCCATATGTTTGGGGAGAAAATATAGGGTGCGATAATCGTACCATACAAAGTGCCCGTCATGAAAAAGGTTCCTTTAACACCAGCCCTGTCTAAAGTATCTACCAGCGACGAGGTGAACTGGTATGGACCATCGTCGTAGGCCAGCGCGAGAACACCAGGCTTCGAGCACTTGTTAATTACGACACCGGGCGTGTGGGCACGCTTGAAGACCTCGACCGGGTTCGGGACAGCTAGAGCAGAAGCGCACAGCGCAAATGAGAACGCCGTGATCACAGATTCGAACAGCATCTTGGATGGGTAGAAATGAATAACTAGTCAACTAGTTCAAAAAACGAAGTGAATTAAATTAGAGCTCATAGATTAAATCTTGTTAGGAGGTAGATCAGCTGCCTAGATATATATATTCACTTCTAGTTCAGACGACGACGGCTAGATCGGTTGGAACCTGGTAATATCGTACGTCTTAGCGCATATGGTAAATAGTACGACAATCTCGCCTTAATACCAGTTTCCAGACCCTATTGTGGAGCATCCGCCACAACATCCCAGGGATAATCATTAGCAAAACGTGGAAATCTTTGTAGGTTTCATATATCATGCTTCCAATACCCCGGCTCGGCGCTGAGGGGGTGTATGATCTTTGTGGGGAATAGGGGGTTTCACGTTGCGCCGAACATCGTGGAGCCTTTTAGCCGCGAAACTGTATCCTTGACTAGTTCAGGAACGACAACTGGACTTCGGATTTACCAAATTGGGAACGGATAAATAGAAATCTTACGGATAGAACTTACTTTCTACGGCTCATTGCCAAGAGAACCGCAGCGATTCTTTTCTTGCGGCAATTGCAACGGTAGCCTTGGAGGTTTCAGGGTTCTTACTACCTACAAAAGCGACTTGATAATATATTATATTATTCAGAAAAAGTTATCCGATTGCCAAAGAAGTTTACTTAATATGTTTCTGCTAGGTCTAAACATTTATTCAATCTTTCAGGCCGTATCAGGCTTCGGGAGGAGAGGACTTTAAGCGCGGGACAACAGAGGAAGGCATGTGAACTATTGGTCTGTACAACGTCGGGCAAGTTTAATATTCGGCAGGAACTGAAAATCATATTAATAGCGACCCGAAGTTATGATTTGATAAGATTTGATTTGATCTATGCGCCCACGTTGCGTTACATTTTGCGTAGACGAGTGGTTATTAAGAACCTCCAAGGCTGTATAAGGTACCTACCTCACTTACATTAGGTACCTATTAGGTAGAAAGTTGAAGGGAGTAAATAGTTGCTTGATTAATGGTTAACCTTTACTACTTTATTTACTAATATGACTGGTACAATAGCTACAAATAAACAATGAAGCTCATTGTTCATTTTCGTTCGGTTGTCACTTCTAAATTGGCCCGTTGCTTATGTCCTCGATTTTCCCATCGAGAGTGAGATCGGCCGAACTGCAACTGCCATCAGATATTAGGTATAGTGCTCTTCACCATCCCCATCACCAACAGTATGAAGTTGTTCTGTAACCAGTTGTAAGCTGCCAATGAACCCACGCTATAAGGCAAAAATTATTGCTAACTTATTTTAGCTTTCAAAGACTCCAAGTAAACTCAGCTTCTGGAGCATCGCTACAAATCCTCCTATCTCGCTTGTGTCATCCTAGCTAATCACTCGATGTGTATGTTTGTAGATAGTGTACCAGTTATGTGGGTGGTGTTCATTTCTTGAGGACTTAGAGCTGTCATATCACATCTAATGGTCCTTGTTCGACTTCGGTAGCCGTATTGGTACGGTGCGCGTTCTTTGCATAGGTAAGAAACTTCGACACATCCCACAAACTTTAAGCTCGAGCTTTGCTTATAAGGCTTCGCTCAGTATCCTTCTGCTTCGATATCACGCTGTTTTTGGGACCGTGTTTGCTTGAATGACAGGTACTCGTGTGGTTGGTGTATGCATCCGGATTAGGTCGGGTGCGGGCGATTGGAGTGCACTGATATTAAATTATGTACGTGTTTGAATTTCATTCATATATGGAGGCATAACGAGGCAAAAATGTCTGAACAGATGGAAGTTAGTAAACAATTGAAGGGTTCGGGGGGTATCAAGGGGTAGCCGATAAGTAGAATGCCATGGGAAAGAAATTTGGAACTGATACATCAAATTATCAGGATAATATGCATCCGCGAGATTCTCTCCTGGACCTAATCTAAGATAGGCGATGGATGTATTCTTGCAAACTTGCCAGTGAATAGTTGGGGTGGCATGAGAAATTTGCTTGGGTTACTGGGTCTGGCAGCTGGTGCCTAACCACCGCACCTGCCTGCAGCTCCTTAGCGACAGCAAGGTTGAAAATAGTACGTACCTGTACGTAGCTGCCGCAGTTTCCTCGGGAAGAACGACAGGAAGGTTATAAGGTCAAATTGCAAACCAACTTTCAGCCGACCCCGCAAAAAGGAAGTATCCCTGGGTGACTGGAGGCTAGAGAAAACTGCACCGTGGTGTCATATGCTGGACCGGTATGCAAACTCCGTGACTTCGACAGTACGACATTATCAAAGTAGTTTTTCGTAGGTCCTGTGTTCAACACCCAGGCCGAGCTTTTTTTGCCAGTCTTTTTAACTTTTCTTTTTTTTTTTTCCAACCAGCTTACTATACTGACTGCCCTTTACATCTTTTTCCACCTTGCCACACGCGCCCTTTTTTTTTTAATTACCATAAACAGGTACTCTATTGTGTGCATCAAATCATGACAGATAACCTCTTCGCTTTCAAGTACAAATAATGAGGCTATCTAAACTTCTACCCAAGGCCATACAAATAATTTGAAATATATTTTTTGGACACTCGCATTTTTGGTTCGGGTTACTCTGGGAATATGACGACTTTGTGGTCCAATCTCTACGATATATATCGACCCGAACTCCCAAAACAGTACGAAATACTGCTTTATAATATCGCTATCATGTGTACGAGCTTGTTAAAAAGCTGGTAGAAAATAAACTTGACTTGGTTGTGGTGAAAACTTGTGGTCATACTGCCGCTTGCAAAATTGCCAGCCGGCTGGAGGTGGTAGCAATTCTGCATTGTGGAATTCGAAAATAGGTAGTTTAGCGCAAAATTAAAGTCTATCCTACGGAAACGAACCTTTTTAAATTTCTCAACAGGTAGGTCTACAGGATATAATACAGTCTTCATATATGCCAACTCATTGAACTACCTTACCCCTATTGCGTTAGATGCATAACACGGGTTGATACTGGTGCTTCATATTTGCATATTTTGTCAATAACGATATCATGATGTTATTCTCAACTATTATCATCCATCGTCACGTCACCATGATATATTAAGAGGTGTATAAACCCCAGCGCTGCTAAATCGAACTACTTCATAGAAGCTAACTAAAGTAAAGAATGGAACAGCAGTTTTCGGAAAAGCGTCAATAATTATATGTGACGTTTTGCTAGATTTGAACATATTTCAGAGAGCTTTGGATCGACACCTCCACCACCAACTGCCGAAACAACTCCTCAAGTTGGAGATAGCTAGGATATACCTGTTCCACAGCAGCAAGCCATCTAGTAGCCAGATTTCTTCCTTATATATACCGAACTGTGGACGGTAGGTACCTTATATATATATATAAAGAACTAAAGTCCTCGTCGATTCAAGACATGAATAAGAGGTATGTAAATAAATAAATACCCAACTTACCTTACCTAGTTCCACGATTAACTTATACCTACCTACCTTAGGTACTTATAAGATTCTCACAACACAACACAACACAACAAGCAAACCCACCCGCAATGCCCTCCTCACCAGACGCCACCCCCCTCACAGTCCGCTGCCAATGCGGCTACATATCCTTCCCCACGCCGACCCCGCGTCCCACGACGCTCTACCACTGCCACTGCGTCTCATGCCAGCTCCAATCGGGCTCGGCCTTCGGGACATCCGCGATCTTCCCGACCGCGGGCCTCTTCCCGCTACCCCCCTCCCTATCCTCTCGCCTGAAAGTGTTCCGCCGCCCCACGAACGCGGGCCGCTCGGCGGAGTGCTACTTCTGCCCCGAGTGCGGGTGCCGGGTGATGCACCGGATCGTGGGCGCGGACGGGACGCCGCGCGCCTCGGTCAGCGTCAAGGGCGGGTGCGTGGCCGGGCTGGAGTGGGAGGGGGCCGCGCATATCTTCGTGCGGGAGGCGGTGCTGAAGATCCCGCGCGAGTGGGAGCAGTATGAGGGGCTGCCGCCGTGGATTAAGATGGATTGAGTACCTAAGGTAGGGGCTTCGGAGGAGTTACCTTGTAGGGAAAATGACTGAGCGTACTTACCTACATAGGTACCTACGATACCTAGACTTTAAATACCTGTGAGGCGGAATTGGATGTGTGTAGTTAAGTGGTGTGAAGAATACGGCTAGGTTAGGTTAGGTTAGGTAGTTTGTGTTTATCAAGCGATTGAGGGAAATGGGTGTATAACTACCCCTAACTACCTGTAAGAGATAAAGCAGAGAGAAAAGAAATATATTCTCCGGTTCAATTATATACTAGGTAGATCTTCAATTATGACGCCGTGCCAACGCAGGGGGCTGTTCGAGCTCGGGCTCGGGCTCGGGATATGAGGTCATCGATCTGCAGGAACAAAGTCCTAAGGAATTATCCAATGAACGGGTCAGAAGCCACTTCATCTCACTGAACATCCCTAAGAAATTATATTCATTTATATTTATTAATATATTCTAATTTATTCATCCATTTACTTTCTCTTTCCATTTTATTTGGTTAGGTTAGGTTAGGTTATGTTAGGTTAGGTACCATACAAAATGCCCCTTAACAATAAAAACCCTCCCTGGGCTCTCCGCCAGCGTTCCAACACGCTCTTCATCCTCGCGACCGTCGCCGTCGGGCTCTTCACGGACCTCTTCCTGTACGGCCTCGTGGTCCCCGTGCTGCCGTTTATGCTGCGCAGCAGGCTATCCGTACCCGAGGACGAGATCCAGTCTTACGTATCTAACCTGCTGGCCGCGTACGCCGGGGCTTCCGTCGTGTCCTCCGTCCCGGCCGGGTGGATCGCCGACCGGACGAGTTCGCGGCGCGCCCCGTTCCTAAGCGGCCTAGCCGCGCTACTAGCGGCCACGATCATGCTGGCGCTGGGGAAGAGCATAGCAGTGCTCTTCGTCGCTAGGGTGTTGCAAGGGATCAGCGCGGCGGTGGTCTGGACGATCGGCCTCGCCATGACCTTGGACACCGTCGGTCCGCAGAACCTAGGAAAGGTCGTCGGGTCCATATTCTCCTTCATCTCCGTGGGCGAGCTGATGGCGCCGGTTATCGGGGGCGTGCTGTACGAGAAGACCGGATACTCGGGTGTCTTCGGCGTAGCTGCCGGGGTTCTAGGCCTGGATTTCCTCATGCGGGTCCTGGTAGTGGAGAAGAAGACGGCAGAGAAATACAACATTGGCCTGGGATCGGGTTCCGAAAATAGAGAGCATAGCGCGCGTGAAGACTGCGAAACAGCCCCAGATGACGCCCAAGTTGAGGACGCCTCTGATCGTGAAGAGAGCACCGAGCGCGACTCATTGTTGCCTAATAGGAAGCTTACAGACGATGATATATACAAGGTCCGACAAGAGCCTAACAGAATCATTCGGGCGTTTCCCTTCTTGATTTGCTTCCGCAGCCCGAGGCTTCTCGTAGGATTAAGTTTAGCTTTTGTCCAGGCCTCTCTTTTAGCCCTATTCGACGCTACGATCCCGACGGAAGCTCAGAGCCTCTTCAACTTTACATCGCTGCAAGCGGGGCTCCTCTTCATTGCCCTGGACGTTCCCTACCTTATACTGGGGCCTGTGGCAGGGTGGGCGGTAGACAGATACGGCACCAAGATAGCTGCCGTCGTCGGGTTCGGATACTTGGTCCCTGCCCTTAGTCTGCTACGTCTTCCATCCGACAGCATTCTGTCCGGAACAAGTAACATCATATTATATTGCGCGCTGTTGGCGTTGAATGGCGTGGGCTTGGCTATCATTGGTTCACCTAGCGTCGTTGAGACGAGTGATGTTGTTGAGAAATTCAATAAGGCCAACCCCGGATTCTTCGGTGTGAACGGCCCATACGCCCAACTATATGGCTTCAACTCGCTGTTCTTTTGTGCGGGACTTACTATTGGTCCTGTTATGGCAGGAGCTCTTCGTGATGGGATGGGATACGGTAATATGAATCTTATATTTGCTATTATATCAGCTATCACTGCTATCCTGTCATTTATTGTTATTGGGGGAAAACCACGCTGGAATCGGATCAGTAATGTCTTAATATAAGCCAAACATATGTAGAATATTGGTATGACATTGTGATAGAAGAAATAAAATTTAGCTCCAACTGAGCATCTTTGAGGATGTTTGCACTATTGAAGCAACCTTTCCGTACTCGAAGCTAAGATACATGAATAGTACGTAAGACAATATTGAACCGAAATAACTAGCCTATACGGACTGCTCAAAACTTTTAGGATACGAAAAGTGCTGCTGAAGCTAGAAGGTACTCGACCTTAAGATTTATCCTCAACGGAGACATATTATTCACAAAAACCAACACGATATTAAACGAGAGCTGTGATTATCTATCTGAGCCACTAGTCCAAAACCCCAGGCAGTCGTCTTGACGAATATATTTAAAATCATATACCAGAATGATAATAGCGAAGGAGATTATAAAATCTGACAGTAGCTAGCAGAAATTTGGGGTATCAATCCTTCAGGACGCAAATATCCGGACTGCCCCAGCCCTTTCGAGAAAAAAAGGAAAAAAAAAAAAAAAGAAAAAAGTCTCTGCTCTTGTCTAACTAGCGAAGTAGCAGGTTAATAAAGCTTTTCGAAGAAACTTTATGCTTGCAACTGCGCAAAGAGAATATGCGAAAGACCGTTATTAATCCCCCCGTCTTGCGATTCCCCTCATCTTGAAATGAATGGGTATCAGGTTCGTGTCATCAATCATCAACTGAAAAAACAATAATTGCTAGAGCCCATATCTTGTGTAAGTCCATGGCGGCCGACCTATCCGAGGCAAAAGGAAAACGAGAGGACCTTAAATGATCATCCATGATACGAGATAGATGAGGTAGTCGTCTGCCATTCAGTGAATGAACCCGGCTGGCCTTTCATTTCCCGCGGTTGAAATCAAGTTCCCCACCCGCAACGCCAGTCCGTGCCGTCATAATATAATCCAGACCAATGTTAGATGCAACAACAAACAGTGCAGAAAAACAAATAGAAGATGCTATATTCGTGAGTCAAGTAGCGATCGTGTATCATGCAGAGGATGAACTCTAAGAAAATATAAGACCAAGAGAAATCATGACTCTCGTAAACCTGCGGGTCGTAGCAGGATAATAGTACGGTATGCGTACTAGTTGTGTCAGAAATTTGTAGTTCCTCGGGTACGGGTATAGCGTCAAGTCTAGCACGTAGACCGTGTACCGTCTAATACGCAGTCGTCGCGTTTCCCTCGCTTGTTGCAACCGCTACAAGTGCCTGCAATCGAAGCATGTTATCTCGCTCACCAGGATTTTGCTGCCCGGGAGGGGGATTTGTAGTATTTTCTCTCGCTGGGAAACCTGTGAATTCGCTTATGTTTGGATGAACCATCCGGTCCACCCGCGCCATCTTCTCAGGAGGAGCATCGGCATGAACTGTTACGGGGCCATTATACCAACCCCGCCGTTTGGTTTCTCTCGAGGTAGCGATCGAAGGTGCTGACATAGTGTGCTGGTGATACGCTCTGGAAAAGTTAGCAGCGCCTTGCGGTCTGCTCTCCATTATTACGGGTTCGTTAAACCGTACAGTAGGAGGATTTGTTCTCATTCGGTCCGCCTCAGCCTCTACCGCTTGATTTGTTTCACGGGCCCAAGTTCCTGCTGGGTCCGAGGCTGGTGGGTTTGATGTGATATCCAAGCGAGTCAAACCTCTATGCAAACCCATGTCCCAATGAGCCGTATTGCGCCTATCATCCGTATCTCCGATTTGGGTTAGGGGAAGTATAGCTCGCGGAGGGGGCACTTCGGAGTCAACCTGCATAGCAGACGGATTTTGCACAGCCGGAGATACCGGACGATGGGGGACAGGACCAAATGATTCAATTCCCGGTAGCCGGACTGGAGTACTTTGCTGCTGCGGGACGGGAGCAGGTACGGGACTCTGAAATTGCGATGGAGTCACTACGTTGCTCAGGCGGCTGCTGCTATTAACCGTGTTGAAGTTAGTTGAGTCGGGATGCCACGTGCGACGACGCCAATCCTCCGTCTGTGACGTAGACTCACGCCTCGAGGAAAATATTGAGGTTGTGGGAGATCCCAGTAAGCTTCCGGTTGGAGAAAAAGCACCAGGATTCGAAGTGTTTACGGCACCAGGTCCGAAAAGAGAACGTCCCAAGGGGGCACCGTGAGGAGACTGAAAA
Source organism: Daldinia bambusicola (assembly GCA_022478815.1). NCBI lineage: Eukaryota > Fungi > Ascomycota > Sordariomycetes > Xylariales > Hypoxylaceae > Daldinia > Daldinia bambusicola. The sequence continues at coordinate 117,885 of MU284153.1, forward strand.
GGAACGCCGCTTGAAGGCACACTTAGGCGGCGCCCTGGGGTCCTATGTCCAGTGTACATACTCTGAGGTCGTGGATGAGACGAGCTCGGTGATGCCATTGCAGATCCCCACCGAGGGCTATTCTGCCCGGTTGAGAAGGTTGCCGACGTTGGCGTACTAAAATCACTTGGAGATGGGGGTCGATAAGAATATGCGTTTTCGGTACTATTGTGGTAGGTTTCGATAGACAGCCGAGACCGTGGATCCGCCATCACTAGAGGAGGCGGTCTTCGGCGCACGTCATCACGAGCACTGAAAGTTGAACCGACGGAACTGATGCTCGATGTAGAAAGGGATTTTGCGTGGCCTCGAGGAGGGGAGCCCATGCTTCCCGCTGTTGCAGCCCGAGTTCTCCCAGGTTGCCGTACGCGGTCAGTTCGAATCTGTCTTTGAAATCTTGTACCCGTCGCAGCAAGAGAATCTATTGGTATATCTTCGTTGACGTGTACAGTTTGTGCGTGCTGACGCAAATTATCCAGCCGTGAAAATCGTCTCGAGCAATGGCATTGGAATGGACGTTCTCCAGTGTGTTTCCTAAGGTTGTTAGCCACAATTGTTATCGAAGGGAAAATGTCGTAGGATCTTACCGAATATGCCTAGCCAAATGTTCACTTCTTGTAAAGCTTAAGTTACAAGGCGGATACTCCGTACAATAAAATCGTTGCGACTTCTTCTTCTTGTTCGATTTGCTTCCATCCGCATTCACACTTTCTTCGTCCGATCCTGCGCCATCATCTCCATGATTTTCTCCATCTAATTCGTCCATCTCGACATCTTCGGAGTCTCCTCGCGACTTTTTCGAATGCTGTGAGTTCTCTCGTTTAGGCATTTGCTTCGGCGTCTGCTTTTCATCAATGCTTTCTGGAATTTGGACTGTTTGGGGAAACGGGGACGTTGGTAGCGGTCGCTGTGGAAAGCTGGCCTTTGTCGGGGTTGGTGTTGTGGGCGACCGCGCCGCTCCATCGTCTGCTTTAACTTCTATCGCCATGGGTGGATTGACAGGCCGAAAAGTAGCCGCCATAGCACAGTTCCGAATATTCCGCAAGTAGTAGATAGAGTATCCGTCAACCCTAGCAGGCAAGCTGATAATTTGTAATTGCTTCTGAAATCCCAACGATACCGAGTCTAGATATTCAAGGCAACCCTTTTAAGACAGGTAGTAGGAACGACAGGGCTGGGTGGTGATAGTTTAAAATGACAGGAGAAAAACGCGGCGGTCAAGATAGTAGGGAAAAGGGGAAAAGAGAGAGGGGGGGCGATGATGAAATGTCGATATAATTCATTCGCAGTTTTCGTTGTTCGCGGATCAACGGGTATTGATATTCTCAAGATGGTTTGTGCTCCCAGTAATGTATGCTAAGCTGCCGGGAATTCTCGGTGGGGAGGGAGTTCGAGTCAGGTCGGGCGTGCAACGGCTGAAACTTGAGACAGATGGACCTTAAAACGGAACAGGCTCAAGAATGACGAATGACTGTCCTTGGAATGTTGCGATTACAGGTCGAAGAGAATTCGAAGAGGTACCTTTTTTTCCTAGTCGAATGCAATACGAATGGCATCGACAAAGAATATATGTTTTTTTTCCTCTAGTGGGTTATTATTATTATTTTTTTATTTTTTTTGGCCAGTTATGGTGCTTCTATTGAGCGCGCATTCGTCCGAACGACGAGTGAGAACAAAGAGCCAGGGACAGTCTAGGCCAGGGACTAGCCAACCACTGAAGAGGTTGGGTCCAGAAGTAGGAGTTGGGGTCGATCAAGCTGAATAAATTCGTGCGGGTCTCCGATTTGAGAGCTAACCGAAGAACTCGTCCCAATAATTTTTTAGGGATAAGTGAGATTACCTGAGACCTTGACGTGTTCAGTAATGGTATTGATAATGCGCAAGGGAAGGGAAGAGAAATAAGGTTGGTAGAGTGGCAAGGGATGAGGCGAAGAGAGAGGGGATCTGAAGCGGAAAAAAATGTTGGAGGGGCGATGAAGCAAGATGATGAGATAGGTAGGAGGTAGACGGGAGGAGGGATGGTTGGGATGGTCGGCTTGTCAGTGATGACTTGTGATGGGTTATGGGCTATGGGTTATGGGTTATGGGTTATGGGTTATGGCCCAGAGATAGATGGGGTTCCCTAGTCAAAGTCGGGAAAGACTTTAGTATGTATTTAACAATGTAATGTGAAAGCAGGTATATGTATAGGTATGTATAGGGTATATGGATCCATCATCCATGTATGTTCATGTCCATGTCCATGTCCATGTCCACGTCCCATGTAGTTAGGGTATGGATAAGTGCAATAATATGTTAGGTACGCCCGCGTATGTAAAGTCTACTAAGGTACGGATGGGCGTAATAGTGCTATGTATGTGTGCTATGTGTGCTTGCGTATGCGCGGAGCGCGAGTGTGTAAGTAGCATGGAAGATATTAGGTAGGTAGGTAGGTAGGTAGGTAGGTAGATAGGTATATACAGGTATGCTAGGTATGCTAGGTATGTTATGAGGTAGCCATGCTTATTAGACGTGCTTCGCCCACGCTACCTAAGGTTGTTTGTTATACAATAAAATGCAGCTGTGTGTGGGTTATTGCGAGAAAGACGAAAAAAAAAAAAAAAAAAAAAAATTGTAGAGGAAGACGACCTAAGGCCTCGCTCTTTTTTTGACAAGGGACAAGTTGACATTTGAGGAGGCTTGGCAAGTATGAAAATATGCACGAATGAAAAGCTATACGAAGTGTATGCGTGTATATGCGGGTGTGTGTACCTGGTAAAGTGGATAGAGGGGGACGAACTTACAGAGGAGTGGATATCTGATGTGGTTATTATCGCTACTATCGTCGTAGTTCATTCGTTAGCTATGTGGGAATGCCCATTCAAGTCGACAACAACGATACGCTAGTGAGGTCATCGAACGACGGAAACACCTTTCACCTAGTCAGCTTTGTATAGCGGAGTCGTACGGGATTTACGGCGGGGTCGGCTTCGCGGTCATGCCTCTATTCGTCTCTCTTAGGTATTCATGTCTCTTTCTCTCTCTGTCTCTCTCTCTTTCTCTCTCTTTTGATACCACGCGAGAGACGGAAGATGAAGGTATGATTTTCTCAACCAATCAAAAATATGAAGTACAAAGTAAGAAATAAGAAAATGGACGGGGTAAATTTACTGGATGGTTTATAAAAGCTGAATAGTGTCGTAATGCCTTATTAGGTAGTTGCGAATTAGGTCGTCGACGATCCCAGCTGTGTTAGTGAGAGGTATGGGGGTAAGTATCATATCAAATCACAAAGAATGCCGGTTTTCCTCTTTGCTCTTTTCCGAAGTGGGTTGTTGTTTTATTTTTATTTTTTTTTATTTTTTGGTGGGATGGATCTGAAAAAAGTAAGAGAGCTTTCAAAAAGTTAGAGGGGGTGGATGAGGGGCAAATAGAGGAAGGAAGGAGGGGTTGTTGCTTGTGCGCTTGTGAGTGTGAACCTATCCCGTTTTTATTTTATTACTCCACTGTTGGTTGCGTCGCTACCTTACCTTAGGTAGGTACGTGGTAGATAGAATACATGGGTACAGTACAGGGACACAGGGACACAGGGGCACAGGGGCACAGGGGTAAGCTACCATGTTATGCCTACTAGGTAGGTAGATAGGTACCTAAACCCGACCTAACTGACCTATTATAGTAGCTGTATTGTCCTAATCCGTCTCCCTGTCGTGTGGTCGCACCTGCGTACCTAACCTAAGGCAATTGGAAAACCCCCTGAGAGGTACAATACCTACGCAGTACCCGTTCTCTAAACCGTAGCGCTAGGGAAGTCAGGACAGGGACGAGACAAGGCAAGCACTTAGTCAAACAGGGGTATACTCATTCTATAAAAAACAATGGTTGCCCCTGATTGGTCCTGACTTTAGCGCAGTCTTGTATTCCAGGGAAACTGTCCCCCCGGATTCGGGTACAATGGGAGAAAAGGAATCATGGGATCAAGTTTACCTATGGATGTTCCTTCTGAATGCGTTCTTCTCACATAAACCGTTCGCACATCTGTTCGCACATCTATTCATTGCCTTAGATTTTGTTCACTGCTCATCGCACATCTCATGTTGATCCCCCCGTTCTCCCAACCCCACAAGTAACCGCCGTCGCAGTTATCATACATCATGGATCTTTTAATCTCGACCTGTTGGAATACTAGTCATGCTTAGCTGCATTAGTATAAAAACTTGTCGTGTCGGCGCCTCAGCTTTTTGCAAAGCATAAGGTGAGGCACGCCGGACTATAAACTACTAGTATAGACTACTATAATCACTAGGCGCACGCATGCATGGACGCATCTCATCGGCGATATCTCCATCGTCGTCCAAATCGCAGAATAAGATTAAAATTAAAAACAAAAACAAAAACAAAAATAAAGAAGATTTTACTGTTCCTGATTTGTCCCGAATACTCGTCACACCCGTGGCGAGCGTGGTCATCTGTTGTATAACCGATCTGACTGCTTACCTATGTACTTATAGGTGAATATCACCAAAGCATATCCGAAGACAACCGGCCTCTGCTCGGTCTTAACTATATTACAGCCTTGGTACTGGTGGCCGAAGGGTAACTTTCAACAACGATATTGTCAGACGGTGCCTCTTAGGCTCCTACTAGGCCGACTAAAACTTCCGAACTCAGTTCGTTCTTTTTCTTTTCTTCCATCTTTTTATAATCCTTCCACCAATTTAGCAAGAAAGTAAGCTTGCTTGAAACCATAGCTGTACCGTATGTGTTCGATTGAGCCTACGTGCGTATTCAGTAGGTACTTAAGGTTATTCCCATTTGTCCCTGCGTCCCCTCCTTTTCAAGCCCTGTACACGTACTTTTTGAAAACCTATTGGCTAACCAGACGACGCCGTTCATAAGCTCAATTTAGATAGTTAAGGGGAGTTACATTCTTATTTTATTTTCTTCCTTTTTTATTTTTATTATTTTTGTTTTTATCTTTTTCTTTCTTCCATAATGTGAACTTCTTCAGAAGCAATGTCTTATTCAACAGCCGGGTCTCTGCAACCCTGAGGAGAAAGCTGCTGTAAGCTAAACATTTTCAGGCTAGGATCTGCGTCATCTTGACGCTCTGACGCAACGCCTGCCTATCCAGTATCTACATTCGACATACTCGACGGCTCTCCTCCAGTTTTTTATTACCGGGGCCGTGTCCATCATACTGGCAGACTGGACGCAGTTGCGTTAAACTCGGTCAATGTTCTCGAGCTTAGGTAGATTGTCCCTGCGACACGCTTATGTACCTTGGTTAGGTAGGTACTTAAAGAAGGATCACATCCTGCCAAGAAACAATCGTGTCATCGGGATATCGACTAGAGGTTCCCTCGGGTCCACGGAGATCTTACAGGCTTTGCCGCATTCCTACCATTTTATCGCATCCGGATTGACGGTATAGTATGGAATGCTTGACGGATAAGCGTCCAGCTGACTGCCACTGTGTACTAGGTAAATCTCAGTAATTTGTACAAAACAGCGAGCAGCGAACAGCGAATACCTACACCACTACCTGTTACCACCATCAACCTTTCTCCACCCACCTCTCGCTTCGCTCGGGGCCTTTTCTTTCACTTCTTCCCTTGCCTACATTGTTTTATCATGTTTTTGTGTACCTGTTACAGGCGTACCTTATGCACGCGTTTCAATTTCCGCCAACTCGCAAGCCCCTGGCGGTTTTTCCCATTGCAAGATACAAGATACGCTGACATGTCATCAAACCTTCACTCCCTTGCCCTACGGGATTCTGGTTATGCGTGTGCGTGTGTGCGTGTGTGACAAGTGTACAATGTCTCCTTTAACCATTATCGTGGTTCTTGTACCTGATGATCCACAGCCCGGTTACCACGTATGCATCATTATTATCTGCATTAGTCATAGTACACAAGTTCCGCCCTGCTATTGTGACACCCAAATGTAAGACTCCTAACCACGATCCAGCTCCAGCGCCAAGGATGGCGGTTGCTCATATTCACCGAGGCTGAACTGTCGGTACGGACAAAAACTTGATTATGCTTGGTATCTGACTGATACATAACAGGCACAGACACTTTTGGAAATACGAACTAACTAAGTACCTAGCTTTACACTTGAGAGGTATCTTTTATAAACAGCAACTGTCAACGCGTTTATAAGGCCGGAAACCTATGGAGTTACATCTCAGACTTTGGCACAAACTAGCTCATACATAGTCAGAAGCAATCAATGCCCAAGAGGGGAGTAAAATGTCCGACGACCTTTTCCGCGCCCTACCTTAAGCGACTAATAAGATGCTGCGGTGGGAGACGTGGGTAGAGAGGCCAGACCCAGACCCCTCGCTTTCAGCCTTCACACCCCTTCCCCCGCTATGATCTGACGCTATCGACAATCCTTTATCGATATGCCCTACAGCTTAGCCGGGCTAGTCGGTAATGGATGCAAGTGGCGTCATGTTGCTAATCTCAACCCAGTACGTCCAGTGCATTAGGTTAGCTGATTACCTACCTGGTACCAAGGCCGGCCAGGCTACGGGGTATATTATTTGGTTTTAATTATCTCTGATCTTGCTGATTATTTCCCGCATTTTGCCTGGCTTCATTACCCGGTTGGGACATTTGCAGCAGCATAATTAACTCAGAAGCAGGGCTGTATAGCAGATGACTTACCAAGCCCGTTCGGCCTATGTAAGTCCAGACCTGTTATCGCCGGACGCCGTGCGTGCGTAAGCTCGTCAGCCCACGACCCTTAGATACAATGCTGATACAAAATCCTTGTATTGTATTGTACAATTGCACATCCGTAGCTCCCTACCTGGCGAATAAAATATCATCGATCCAGGACCCTGCCAAGGTACAGGGCTGAGATGAAATGCAGCTTATACGTACCGACGACCGTACACACTAGTGCATCAATGCCACAACGGCATTATAGGCGACGATATTGAGCATTTCTGTGCCTACCACTACTGTGGGGGCTTAATTTTGCTGTCATTATAGGCGGGATTCCGCTTCCTGGGCAGGCCCCGGCCCCGCTACCCCGAAGGAAAGCGCTGCAAACTGCCAGGTACCTGTGCGCCCCGTACTTGCCCTGCGTACCTGCCAAGGCTGTCGTCCGGTATTGGTTCGGCCGGACTCGGCAACCTTTGGGCGGTCCGAGGTCAACTGTTTCTCCCGGTCATCACCGGCTGCCCTCCGGTTATCCCACCATACAACCAAGTACAGACGTCAGTCAGTCACTATCTTGATCTCACTTTATGTGGAAGCACGATGTCCTTGTTTTCATATGTCTATACCTATCATTCTTAACGCAGTATATTTGGAGTTTCGACGTGTTGGACACGATACTGTCGGGCAAGTAGCCCAAGGTTTGTTCGTGCTACCTAAGCAGTTATCTGCGTCCCATCCAGCTCGCGGACGGACGAGCGGACCTTTACATCCTGCCGGCCTTTATATAAGTTGTGACCTCAGCTCATCCATCCGATTCGCCTGGCCCTCCGTGTGCGTTGCCGTCAATGTGTTCCCCGCCCTTACCGTACTATTTAGCCAGTCGTGGTTTATTATACTCCAGGCAACTCATAGACAGCCTTGCACTAGGTACTAACAATGCATATCCAACCTACCCATTTTCGGCATTTGAACCGCGTGGCACAGTGTCTCCTGATATGGTTAAGTGATTGCCTCATTATAGAGAAATGGTGAGACATCGGGGCTTTTGCTTCTCAGTTCACCTCACAAACCTACATCCTTCCGGGCGCTTTCGAGGTCGCGTGATGCCATTCTCCCAACGACTTCCTGAAACAATTTCTCGTATCGATGTTTGCTAAACACAAACGAGCTTCACAGCGAGGATTTATTCTAAATTCGGCACGTCTCCCTCCAATATCAATTCGTATTACGAAGCCTTGAGGGTCTCACCAAATATTCATGTACCGTCTAAGGCCTTTTAACATCCCTTGTGAGCGTACCTACCTAGGTACTTAATTAGGCCACATGGTCCTCGAGAATTCGGTTTGAGGAGGGCTGGTTCGGTTCCGAGTCGAGATTGATAATCGAGAACGCTCCCACAACAGATATCTATCTAGATAAAGTATAACAAATGAACTTCAGTACGTCAGGATCTAATGTGATATGTCCTCTGTTGATCAGCATGGGTAGGGATTATCCTTCCCGGGAAGACAAGCTAGGTACTCCCGACCTGCATCAACTATTATACGTACTAGCAGTACACTTCCCATGTGTAACGCCCCGGGAGCCCGGATCGCTCCCAAAGCCACAAGGGGAACAGCATACATATTGCATATATCTAAGGCGCTAGGTAAGGCACCTACAGCGAGGTGACAATCATCCATTATCTGGAGGTTTTTTAATACGTGATGTATCTACTTACCGCCTGTAGGGTTCAATGAGGATGTACATTCAAGTACCTTGGAAGTACATAATGTGGGAAGTTTCTCAGCCGCATAAATTCATACTACAGTCATTATAGTCACATGCGCAGTTAATTGACATGTACGTCAGCAAGGTATCTATACCTTTAGAGTTTCTACTTTTAGAGAAATACTTAAATACTTAATACCTATATACATGTAAGGAATAAGAAGAATATGACGGTCCTGTGCGCGGTACCTCTAAAATAAGATCGGCCTGCAGGATGCAAGGCACGATACATCCGTAAGCGTAGTAGTAGTAGATGTAGCCACGTTCAAATGATGGTTCCCAATGGTTCCCTTACAGGTTGGCTTTCCATCCACTTTACCCGCATACGCTTACCACCGGCATCTTTATCTCTCGCCGAATTCCACGTTTAAAAAGGTCCTTTCTTATCGCCGTCCCTATCGTCCCTATCGTAGATCGACACCTTTCAAGTGTTATATGTGGTGTGTGTATGGATATAAGGTAAAGCAAATGAGCCTTACTTATAACTAGCAATAAGTAACCGTTAGCCAGGAACATTATAATACATAGGTACCTCAGGCAACTTTAGTACCTAGCCCACATCTTTCTGTTCGAGGTGCATGTCCATGTCCATATATCCCAGTTTTACATGCATACACTTTACTGTTAGGATCATTCTTGTCTCCACTCTCCCTCTCCTTGCCGATTCATGTCTCTTAAAAACCGCCCAAAGTTAAAAAAGATAGTCTTACTTCTGTTATAGTTGAAATCGAGGCAAACTACCTTTCATCGAAGCCAGATCATATTGTTTATTATTTTTCATATTTTCTATTACAATACCTTCCTTGACCGCCACTTGGAGATGACTCAAAGTATCCATCATTATTGTGTCTCCTGTCTCCCCTTTCCCCCCTTTTTTATTCCATTTTTTTTATTCTGTTCTATTGCTGCACGTCCAAACAAGCGCAACATTGCAGCATGGTAACCTCATCCAGAGATCCGGACGGCGCCCGACGCGTGCCTGATTCTGACGTATGTAGTAATTCTGCGCGAGTTCGAGGGTTTGCTTCTCGCCCAGCTAGCCAGCCAACCCGCTGCCGCCGTTCGACATTGCTCGCATATGACGATGTCCTACTATTGACACTACCTAGCATTAGCTTAGGTACCTAGCTCATGCTGCTACTACTCATTACCACTCCAACGAACTATGCGGGCCCTCCGCCTAGATACTTCCTTTCGCGCGACGTCTAAGTATTCATACAGCTAAACTGCATACCTCCATCTATATATGTGGGAAAGCAACTTAGGCACCTCTATTCCAAACGAGTTGCATTTGATATTTCTATATTGCCATGTATTCCCCACCCTATTTTTCCAAGCCCGGAGACCTTTTGAGAAAAGGGCTGACAGTCGCTTCTTCTCCCCTCTTCCTCCTCCTCCTCCTCCCTTACCACCCCTCTCCCCTTTTATTTTTATTCCATGTTCCACAGATCGCTTTCTAATGCGATCTAACCCAATGGTATCCCTCGATACTAACGTATCTATCACCCCATTTCGCAGATTTATATGTACGTGTGGCGTGGTACACAGTAGCGTGGTCGGCATGCAAGTGCTAGGTTCCGCATCCTGAGGAAAAGGAACCTATCGTAAACAATTGGGTTACACATCTTCATCTCAATATTCTTTTTCTTTTTTTTTTTTTTCTTTGGAACTCTTTTTTTCGCCCCGAGACCTACCATGCGACCATCGGATTCGTCGGCCGACTCCTACCTATATCCCGCGAGACTAGAGTCCGGACGGCCCGGAGTCGATTTGGTTTGGGTTCGTTGGCTCTACTTTTCCCTTTCGCGCGCTCTTGTGACTGTCCAACATTTACTCTATAGGTAAAAGTTGTGACGATGTGGTGGCGGTTACCCCGTTGAATTATTACGGTACCGTAACCTGTTTCTGCATACTACGCTCGCGGTTTTGGCCGGCATCTCTGCGGGGTTTCTAGCCTCACGACGGTTGAGATTTATTAGCCAACGAAAGGGAAATTGGAACTTTATAGAAGTGAGGATAAGAATAGCTAATCAAATTTAACGCATAATTCTATATAAGCCATGTTACATTATTGTATTATCACACATATCTAGAAAAGTCTTCGGATTTCGTCAGATAATATTTACGCAATATAGAGTATTATGCGTTACAACCAGCAAAAAGTTATTGGTAAGCGTAGATTGGATATTCTATATATGTCATCACTATTCCTGCCATCATAAAATAGAGTCAAAACGAAACGTATATATTGTCCGACAAGACTATATCAACCGCTATCAGACACTAAACTTCAAGATATGATATTCAGTCTCAATACAACCTACCTAATCCGATCTCACCTTGAGATGAATAGAAAAAGTAATTCGACCAGCCGAACTCAATTATTAAACATTTTTATATCTTCTTTTTATAGGTAATCGTCTACTGATAGGCTTTTGAAAGGAAGTAATAGCTATGAGCTTCTCCAAAATCTTCTAGATCGGAGTGCAACTTCACAAGTTGCAACGTCATATCTTAGAAGTAGTCACCTACATCACCTCCTTATGGGGAAACTATACGGCAGCCAGGCTTCCTAACTAATGTAGCTTTATGGCATCTATTAGGTAATTATTATCTATAAGAGTAAGAAAAGCACACCTACCCATATGAGAGGTAGAAGAGGCAGGGGCAACTATAAATCACCCCTATGCAACGCCGTATACCTCTAACCTGTTATTAGGTGGAGCAAGAAACATAAAGACAGCTTGGAGATTCCTTGCGAAACTCTAATAGGATAGTACTGTGAACAATATCTGCAGAAATATATACACATAATATACCTTCTAGCTTAGATGCTTCTCTAGGGTCCTAACATAGGTACCTAGGTAACTCTTACTCTACAAAAATACAACATCCTAGCAGACATATATCTGCTTTCTATAATGAAGCGAGAAGTCTATTTAATATCAGGATGCTATACACCAATCACACAGTCCCGCATTGCAATTCATTCTTTCCAAAATTCCCGCCTATACTTGACATCTTTCAGCATCTCTATCCGTAACTGTAATGGTACGATCATGTGGGCCCTTGCTAGGTAACTACTCGTGCACATAAGGTAAGTATTTACTCTCCTTGTGCGTTGCGCTCGACCTTGCCAATCTCTGGGTTCTTGGAATCAGGGTAGTTGGTATCCTCTTAGGCATTTCATGGCGTCGCTGTTCCTTCCCTCGTGGATAAGACTAGTCTTCCCCTGCATCTACGTCGTCACAACTCTATAGAATCTAACAGTCGCAGGTAGGCCCGACTAATCAAGGTCTGTATTAGTATCCATAGTTACTATCTTCTCATATCGCTACATCCCATAGCATCCATGAACTCTATCATGGGTGACGCTCAATTAGTACGCTTTCCACTTCAGGTAGGTAGCGCTTTGTATTCGTCTTCGGAAATCCATCTGCCGTAAGTCCCAGGATAGCTACACTTACTCAGTTAGGTACGGTTCCTTCGTGAGTGTTGAGGACTAAAGACGTGCCTTCTCAATTGACACTGAGAGCGAGGTAAACTCAATGAGCTGGCAGGGAACGATGGGTGGCCAGTAATTGGCAGCAACTGATGCCTGGGAAATTACTACAGCACCTTTTATAGTTACCTTAGGTAGACAAACTCCTGGTAAACGTTAAAGCTATTTTAGAAAGGACGACAATTGTACAAAAAGTCTATCCCTTGAAAATTGGGCACACCCACGACATTTCAAGCAACTACCTCAACTACTTAATTTTATGACTCATGGACAAGGGCGTCTGACATAGGAAGTCTTACATGTCACCGCACCTCCCACAAATAATATATCTCTGTACTGTTCCTATCTTTCCCTCTACTCCGGAAACCAATTACTATAGGTCTAGGCTTCAACGTAAGAAGTGGACTTGCCGTATCATGTCCCCAAGCGAATGCGCGTCCAGAAGCTTGGTGGGAGGAGAGATCTCTCTACTGCAAGCATGCAACACAACTTCAACCTTACAACTTCAACCAACACACATTATCAAGTACAGTTTGATCTTTCCCGCTTCTATATGAGTGGTTAGGGTTATGTATGAGTGTGCCATAGCGGCAGCAACAAAGGCTAATATTCGACAATAGGCAGCAACTATACAGCTATATGCAAGAGCCTCTCGACATCCGAGGAAGGTAAATATACATATAGCAAGCCTCCATTGCTTCTGTTAAGACATGAGACTTGAACTTTACAGTTAGGAAGGTTGGAAGAATGTACGAGCCACTTCTCTTCATTACTCCCCTTCCCACCCTATAAATACCCCCTGTCCGTCATCGAGTCTTCAAATCTCCCCACTCTCATTCTACCATCATTATATCTGCGTTCCACCAAAAACCAACACCAATAGTCTTCTTTAATTTTTCTTCAAGTGCTTGGACCACCTAGGAAGATAATGCCTAGCTCAGAATAGATTGGTTTCTAAACCCCAAGGGGTATCCTCTTCGTCACCATCACGTCTCGAATCACGACTCTTCTCAAGCCAGATCTTTCCAAGGCCTAGGGATGTCTAATTGTAAGTGAACTCGATCCGAATTAGCATCCCCTTCAACAACTGATATTATGCTGGCAAAGCTGGGTCATTATCGCTTCATCCAAGGGCCATAGATGGGCGCCGAGTTTCTGGACGATGGAGATCGACTTCTCGCGGTTCCGACGAAAGTTCATACGAGGTCTACTCAAACTGACCACAGGGGTCTTTATCAGAGCCTGCATGGAAGATCTCGAGCTGTAGATCAGGTCACGTCTTGGGAATCCTTTTGAAATCCTGGATATCTGACGTAAGTGCTGAGTCTCCTTGTTGCCCCTTGCGATATCTGCCTAGCCTACCTAACCTAGGTATTTCTATTGACACACTTCCCAACTTTGTAATATCCAACTTGTGTGTTTACCTCGTACTAACGCGGTTCTGTTTCTCGCAGTGCACATCCGGGCTGCCCCCCATTCCATCCTTCTTTCGTCCCTCTTTGATGGACCAGCTATTCGATTACGCAGAGCGGTACTGCAACGCCAGTTTGACGAGTGGCGTGGAAGCCGAATAAGGGCAGCCACGATAGCTGCGAGTATTTCATGTTAAGAGTTCGGAGAAGATAGCGATTCTGGCCTATGTATAGGAGAGATTCATCAGAATATGCGGAAGGTAGGCATTAGGTATAAGGAGCTCATGATACGCCTCGACACGGGTGGAAGAGAGGACTCATGTGCCGAGAGACCCAAAAGAGACAGCTATCGGACAGCGAAGACAGCAAGGGTGGCATGTGCGTGGCAAGAAGTGGACTTTGGCAAACCGGGCCGTAAAAGCAATATCCACCCCTCCTACGGGACGATTCTCGCGTGGCAAGGGATGAATTCGGGGTTAACCGCAGGCCGGTTGGTCACCAACAGCATATGGGTTTTCCGATTTTCCTGTGGTCTTTCTAGCATATCAACTCGCGACGCGGTTGACGATAGTGCTCTTCCGCGAGGCAAGCGGGAAGCTCGGAGGGGAATGTGTCTAAGCCATGAAAACCAAAGTAAGTTGCTTCATAGAATGCTTCAGCAGATGGAAGGGTTCTCTAAACGTGGGACGAGTTCTTCAGACGCTAACATAACGGAATACATTAGTTTAGTAGGTGACGGAACGGAGGCTTCTGGGTGGTCATCAAAGACTCAGGCAAGCTATCGCTTTCTGGTGATATATGTCTCGCGAGCTATCATAGGAGAGATTGTCAATACGCTCCATGGGCTCTTTGTATGTTTGAGGAGTCTCTCCTTCCTTGTTTAATAGGCAGGCGACAGCGAATCTGATCGGGCCTGGAGACGGGGAAAATTTTCTCTTCCCGTTGACGCGAAACTCCATAATATAAACGCGGCAAGGGACGTGAAAAGAGGAAGCCAATCCGGCCAATAGCCAAAGGGCCACACTATCTGTCATTATAGACGAGACGCATGGAATAGAGAGTGTATAGCCACAGGCTTCAATGGCACGTTGTTTGGACTTACTCGGTGAAATAAATAAATTGTTTCCATCAGGTGTTTTTTTATTCAACGTTGTGACAGAGGACTTTTCTTTTCTAACTTTAGTATATGACCCTGTTACGGACGCTATTTTGGTTAAGATGAGAAGTTTGGAAAGTGGCCGAAGAGTAATAAAGTACGATAGATAGGTACCTTAGATACATCCATCTATATAGGATAAAGCGCCAATTATGAACTGTGACATCAAGTTTAATATAGGAGGCCTAAGCCGAGCCACTTTGGCATCACTGTAGTGATTGTTATCTTACCTGCCTACACAAAGTGGATTGACATTAAAAAAGACGCGATATACTAACACCGGCGTTGGTTACCTTAAGAACGTCGCAAAGGAGTATCTCGGAGTCTCTCGCTTCAACTGACGGATTCATAAATAGTTATACTCGGATAAAACTCAACTATAATGAATAAACACAGGTTGGAAGTTCTCTTTCAGTATATGTGGCTTCCTCTCCGCTAGGTCCATTATCAACTGACCAAACAGTCCGTTGGCCCATGTAAACCACTGCCGGGTCCAATTGGTCGTATCGAAGCTATCGACGCTCTCGTGTACCAATCCATACCCGTCGGTAGTGCTCAACACTTCTTTCACTGCTGTTATGATTTCCGCGTCATCATCCGAAGTCATTGCTCGTACTGGAGAGGTTTAGTGGCATGTTTCCAGAAAAATGCAGAAAAGGAGAGAAATAACCCGGATTTGTACTTACTAATTGATGACATGGGCCATGCTGCTCCCGGTCTGATATGCGGACTACCGATAGCTTTGAGATATGGGCCCTCGCACCACCATGGGTTATGTCTGCTGAGAACAAAGGCTCGCGTGTTCTGATAAATCGTGTCGTTCTTATCCAGGTATCCTAGAAATGGCGCCGAGAGAAGCGACGGTACATTGGCATCATCCATCAAATTCTGGCCGCCGAAACCGTCAACCTCATACGCGAATATCTTCTCGCCATTGGGCGCAGTCACAATACCCCATTCATTGATCGCATCCCTGATCTCAGTAGCCATATCTCTCATCTTCTGCGCCAACCCCTTTGGTGCGTTCGGTAGCCGTTCCATGATATCGGATGTGGATTCCAAGTACCTCGACAACATCATATTCGCTGGGATTTGGAAATCATATGTGGCAGAGTCGTCGCTCGGGCGGAACGGCGAACGCACCAAGCCAGTTCTGTTCACTGGGTTTCCGATACCATTGTTTCCCAAAGTACCAGAACCGGTCATGGTTTGCGACTGAAACGTGTATACGGGAGGAATCCATTTCCCGTCAGGTCCATATGTAGGCTGTCTCATTTCTTCCGACGTTGCAAGGATAGACTGTACGGCGTGAATCCATTGGAACTTGCCGAAGAAATCCAAGTCGCCCGTCGCATTATAATAATCGTGCGAAAGCTGCAAAAACCCACCAAAATCATCGAGTTCAAAGTTGCAAGTGAAAACTATATTGCGATCATAGGATGGCGTGACAGAGTAGATGCCCCCGTTTCCCGCCGGGGGGATATTCGATTCGGGCGGCGGCTGAAAAGCATTGCAATAAGGCGATATGATCAGATACCGAGCCTGCATATTGATAGTCCCACGAAAAACAGAGGCGATGTCGTCGGTCTTTTTCTTCAGAACGGTCTTATAAGGGGCGATCTGGTTCGCCGAGTCGCGAATCCACATCGCGTCGATGTCGCCGGTAATTACGAAAGCCAACTCCTCCTCGGAGTTATTAGCAGCAACTCCCTGCCATTTGATAGCCGTGTCGAGCGTGTTCGGGAAGGTGTTTTCGAAAAGGCGTGACAGATCCGGATCGACAATAGCGCTTTTCGTTTTGTTGATGGCATCCTCGATCAGGCTGGAGTTAAAAGTACGACATTCGGGAGAAGGTCGCTGATACGCAAGCTCGTAAGAACCGGACGAGAGAGGAGGGTTTCGTGATTGAGAATAACTCGAATAGCTGGGACAACTCTGGCCAAAGACAGGTCCAACGGCTAAAGAAGCCGACAATATCACGTCGCCCAACCGCATTTTCCCCTTTCGCGCTATTCTAACACCGCGAAGAAAAAAAAGTGACCAGGAAAGAAACCACGAGATAACGAATAAAAAAAAAAAGAAAAACTCAGGAGAAATAGCAAGAGGTTAAATAACCCAGAGAGGAGGGAATTGTGTCCACACGGCCCATAAGGCTGGGCTAATTATTATGAATTGTTCCACATCCATGTCTTATTTTATGGTGCAGGCACGATGGAACCAACAGCTAAAAGCCAAGAGTTTTGGAGGTGACATCTTATGGGGTCTGGAATCGTCGTTTGACAGAGGAGCTATTCCGGCTGAGACATGGCGATGTGAACAAATCCTATTAGCACCTAAGCTAATTGCCTAAGGTCAGATATGTACAGCATAGTAAGCTTTCTATAGTAATAGTTGAAACGACTAAAATACTTTTAAAATTCTTTGACTGCGACGATAGAGAATCATTTTCTTATATGGATTGTTCTAAACTAGTAATATTTATAAATGGGACGATTGAAAATGGGATTAAACTAGTGTAAAAGAATGTGTAAAAGAATGGGTTTAAGAGAACGGATGATACTAGGTACGTATTATACACTACCTGGGGCTGTTAAGACTGTATGGATTAGGTAAATAAAAGCCAAGACATTTATAGTATTACATAAGGTAACGAGACCTATCGATAACAGGTACGTACTGTACACAACCTTACCCATGCTCTTCGTACCTACCTAACCATTCTGGGTTTTCACTCGGCATCTCGGGATGACGTAGCCAGTCTTGCTACCGGCCTCTTATCGTAACCTATTCTGCCCATTTGAGTTATCGGCCTGCATACCGATCAACAAAAATGTGGGGATCACCTGGTCGCTGAGCGACTTTTTTAATTCTCACTGCGATCAGATCCGAAGCTCCGGAAGTACACTAACTACCGGAACCCTCCACTTCCATAAGCCTCGCGTTTTTTTTTTCTTTTTCTTCTTCTTTTCTTTTCCTCTTCTCTTTTTTTCTTGTTGTCGTCGCGCCTCTCGTTATTCCGTGATGGTCTCAATTTTATAAACTTCGTTACGATCCCTCACGTACGAAGCTTCCTTAATCCTGTCCCGCCTTTCAATCCCCAGAATAACAACATAAGACGACGAACGGTTCTCCCCCCCCTCCTCCCCGGCGCGGCCCATTCCGGACGTTACCATGTTTTTCCTCAGCCCCCGCGATGGCTTCCCCAAAGGCGACAATGCGACCGACGCCATCTTCCACGATATCCATTTTAATGCCTCCACGTTGAATCATTGGAATTACACGTATTACCCGATCAATGGTACCCTCTCGAATGGATCCTGGTGCATGCTTATGAATCCGCCTTACACCCCGAAAGGCATTCTGATAAATGGTACCTTCATCAACAGCACTTGGTGTTACTTGGCGACAGATCCTATTGGAGACCGAGCGCGTGCTGGTATTGGCTTTGCTGTGGGCTTCGCCTTGTGTCTGATTTTCGTACTGGTCAACCTGAGGAAGCATGGCGAATTACATCTCCCCGCTGAGAAGAGGTTCTACCCGATCGGAAGGAGATGGCAATGGTACTGGTCGATATTCGTTTGCGCCACCGCTCTCGTCGGTCTTTTCACCGGGATCGATGTCGACCGATACCATGTTGTGGAGCTTCCGATCGTCTTGAACGTCTTCTTCTGGTTCTTAATGCAGATGGGTACCATAGCAGTGGTCTGGGAGGGTGTTCGCCACTGGGGTAGCTGGATGGAGCGTCAGTTCATCGATCCGAACCCCTTCGTCTATGAGCAAAACGACAAGAGAGGCATGTTTGAATTGTGGCTGCCCATCTTCTTCTATTTCTGGCTATGGCTGGTAAGTCGCTAGTGGTCTATAACTGATGAACAACGTGTTAATGAATTATCTAGAATTTCTTCCTCGTCATTCCACGAAATTGGGGCGCAATCGAGCTGCAGCGATCTCCCGAACAGACTGTTGAAAATGCCGTACCAGCAGCCACCGATGGACGTTTCAAGGCAGCGACATTTTGTTTATTTGTTGCTTGGTGCACGATTCTTGTTTCCGTATGGCACTCTATTCGGCATTATGAGCCACGAAACCGTGGGTTCTTCAACCGGATCATCGGATTTTTAGGATATATGCCATTCCGCTTTACGTTGATGATACCCCTCGCTCTAGCCGTTGTCGGGTACCAAGGATTATGTGCCTGGGACTTCGGCTTATCGCCTTTGAACGTCAAAACAAGCCTATTAGCAATGTATCTTGGAGGCTATGCACCAGCTTTCATCATCCTTGTTATACAGATCATTGCAGGTTTTATGCGACCAAACGAAGATCGCGAACTTATGCGCCAAAGACGCGAGCGAGGAATGGCTCTGGACCAGGAGCTAGGCCTTGTTCGTAAGCCTGCTTGGTGGCGCCGAGTCAATGGCGATATACCGTCGGGCGGCGTGCGAGACAGAATTATGCGAAATGTTCGTGAAGTTGGTGGCGGACGGCCTACTGCTAGGCAAGTTGAAATTCTTGCAGAACGCAGGGCTGCCGACATGGAAGCCGAGGCTGCCGCTCCAAATAGTAGTATAGAAATGAACGAGATCCGACGCACGAATAGCACTCGTGCTGGAGCTCCTCCGCCACCGTATACCCCTTACGGAGGGAAATCGGACCAGCGGAGGACCGAGCGAACAGTTGAGCTCGCCGCTGGTCTCCTATTCCCCGGTACAAACAACACTAACCCCACTGGCAGAGGTAGAGGTTTAGAAGTCGCCAGTGAACAAACCCGAAGACCGGGGACGAGCGAGAGAAGTTCCAGTACGGCTAGTGGTGTGTCCACTAGCGGACCGCCTCAGCAGATTAAGAGTATGTTGGACATATAAGTTACGGATATCAACTTTGAGAGAATGGTTTGGATAGTATTGGTCGGTCTTTGCTCGGGACTCATTAATGACTGGATGTGGCGTTGGAATTGGATATTCGGCATTCATTGAATACATGTCTTGAGCTGTAGTGTATGAACTTCATCTGAAAGGGAAAATGTGGGGGTATATGCTCGAAGAATTATTATGATGCAGTCTCTAGGCGATATATTAGTATTTAGTATTTAAAATAATCATAAATACCTAACCTTTGGAACAACTAGCAAGCCATTATAGTAAGCAAGAGTTGTAAGGAGCTTAGAGTATAGGCTAGGTATGTTGGAGGATTTATTCGGGTTATCGAATAAGTTAGAAGACAAACGCTGAAGCCTATTCCACGAATCAGCTCCATGATCAGTAACTGGCAACTACAAGAACCATGTTATTACTAACCCTCGGTATAGATTTATTCCATGAGCCTCGCCGTTGTCTGTTGGAACCTCTGCTTATGTGTGCCTGTGCCTCTGGTTAACCCGCGTCGGCGTTCCTAGCACGCACGGTCTTCGCCGTTTTACGCAGTCAGCATTACGCTATACCGCGGAATGCAGGTTATTTCTCTTATTATCAAGAAAGCTGTTGACGAGTGAAGCAATCTCTGGTTTCTCAGTACTTCTAGAATTGCCTAGAGACTTTGGCTCTTATCATACGGGTACTGTGCTAAAGAAACCCATCTACTTAACCGAGGTTACAAACAGCGAGTTGTAGTAAAGTGGCTCAACGCTAACTCGCCTTTAACCGTAGTTCCTAGTTTTTCGTATAGTCACGGTTGTGTTAAGTATCAGGTTCTAGGGATGTCTAGGCTGTTGTTTACTTCATCGTTCTCAGTGCCATAACTCCGATGCTGTGAAAGTTTTCATACCTTGGTTAAAGAAAGTATTTGTCGACTCCCATAAAGTTTGATCTACCCATTGGCTTCACGAACAGTATATTGGTAGTAGTTAGCTCTCTGAATTGCAGAGTAGTTAGTACATATAAAGGTTACGATTCATGAACTAGGTAGTTGCGGCATATAGTCACTTATTCTACTTGCCACCAACATGTTTACCTTTATCTCTGATTAATACCCCGAAATTCATAAATCCGCATTACGTTATTACAATCAGCTTTACTATACCTATAGGTATATTGCTTATAGACTCCCTTACAAGCTAACCTACGATCGTCCCTCGAGTCAGCGACCTCAACAGGTCAGTTAAAAGACTGACCTGACCTGAATTTGAGTTGACCTAGCCTTCATAGGCTTTAATTTTACAGTATCTATAAAGGTCAGGCTCGGTTTCTTTTTCTTTTTTTTTCTTTTTTTTTTTTCTTTTTTGGATAAGGTGTAAGTTTTTAAGGTACCCATATAATTTTTTAATAGTATTGGCGTGTTTGTTTATTAGGTATTACTTCTTACTGTAGCAAATATTTAGTGCCTCGGGCCAGTCCCACGATACGACCAGGTAAGCCTCATTTACGGGAAAGCCTGACCTGACCTAGCTTGTTGAAGTTTCTGCCTCGAGTGACTAAGCTACTTGTACAAAGTCTCACACCTACCGCCAATAAGGACCAGAATAGGGTAGTGAGAGGCATAATCGTGTGTTAGGCAAGGTATAACACTGAAGTTTAATCCGATATCTTTGGTACTATTACCTATAAGCTTAGGTATACTTTACTATTTCCAATAACTAACTCATAACTTCCAACCAAACTCTGGGTAGGTCTTATCTCTTTGTGCCTTCGAGCATAGTAAATTCACTTTCCCGCCTCGTCTACAATATCTGCATTAGCGATGATGGCCACCGGTGATCCGGGCTGCCCCCTCTCTTCTACCACATCTGCATTGGCGATGATTGCCACGGGGGATCCCGGCTCTTCTCTTTCGTCAAGGACCTCTGCGTTGGCGATAATGGCGACGGGAGATCCTGGGTCATCCCTGGCGATGTTTGGATTAGAGCTTCTGTCCCCTAAGATAAGTGTGTAAGTAATGTTTGTGTAGTCGATTCACAGGAGCCAGGTTAGGTACCTATCACCCTAGAAAGGGCGGCGCCACTAAGTCCCAGAAGGACGAAGAGAGAAGACTTGTAGAACATGGTGAAGAGTTTTTTGTCTAAAGAATACTAGCTTATATCGTATCGGTAGCTTTTATTTCAAATGCTAGTATTGGAAACGATAGAGGATGTTAGGAGAATCTCGAAGTAAATGTTGAGTTTGAGAAATATCCATCTTCTTATACTCGTTAGATTCCTTGAAACATCTAAATATGACAAGGAACCGCTCCTTTTGGGGATATTGTAGCCATTGGATGTGTCAGGAGTCTCGCCTGAGACTCCTTGAGGACAAAGAGACTGTTTGTATATAGCTTTGGCTTCAAAGCTATCCTAGTTAGAGTTCCTTGCGGAACAACGAAGTTGTTTCCTCACCACATGGTCTGCGACGTGACAGGATGCCATGGATGTCGACATATCACCAGACCTACTAGGATCAGTAATGTTTCTGTATGAAGTCCTGTAGATTACAAACGATCTACAAAGATATTATATACCATTATGTAGATCAGGTGATACACGGCATACGACGCAGGGGGTGTTATAATTCTGATAGGGTCATGGATTGGTGTACGGACTGTTGTTGGTCATTGGTATTGTCTTACATGCAGGATTGCTGGCCATTTTACCTTTGTTCCGAAGCACCGAGTCCGAATAGCGACAAGCGATTACATCAGTCAACATGGGTATACAACAGTAGTTACCCAGCTAAGGCAATCTCTCCAATAGTCAAGTTGGGGGAGGCAGCCCTTATCCTAGACGACAATCTGTCCATCCATCTAATACTCTATTGACCGTCCTCATTCCCTCTAATCCACGTTCCCTCTCACTTCCTTAGCACGAACGCAGCTTCTTCTCAAGAAACTATTCCAGAAGTAACAGTAAACATGGAGAAACACTTAGAAGAATCCCAAGACCCGCTACTTCGTCAATCTACGGAGAGCATGGGGTACTTTGACAACCAAAGAACCAAACGGAAATATGCCTGCCGTCAGTCCATACGTCTATGGCTGAAGCTAAATGTAGTTTCCCTAGCAGCATTCTTGCTGTTACTTTACATTGCCGTATTATTGACCATTGATGTCACGATGAAGAGTATTGAGCATTCTTCTCGCAAGCGACAAGCGATTGGGGACTCAAGTATGGCTCCTCTCTGCTAACTCCCTTACATAAGTACCTATCACTCACATTTTCCAAAAGCTCTGTTGGGAAATATGCCAGAGTTCGAAGAAAGAGCAGAATGGACTCCGCCTCCGCACCCGTTTAATCACGGGCCATCGGACGAACTCGACGCTGCATGGGCCGACCTGCTACACGGTTAGTGACCTCTGGCGCATCCCCTCTCATTTGTCCAATCTGCTAACTTCACTCAAGCTATCAATATCAAGGTTTCGAGTGACGAAATGGGCCTTCTTGGCGTAAATAAGAAGAACCGAGTACAAGTAAACGGCGGCGATTACATCGGCTCTATGGGCGTCTATCACCATCTCCACTGCCTCAATAACCTCCGCATGATCGTGCACTGGGACTACTACGAGCCAAAATATATCAATTCCCCTTACTATGGGCACTTTGGCAAAGAGCACTCAGGTAGGTACCTAAATACCTACTTATCTCAACTCACCATGATTGCGAAACAGTTGCCTGGAACTATCTAATATCTAACTAACCGTACCTATTTATCATTTAGATCACTGCATCGACGCCCTGCGCCAGGCGGTAATGTGCCATGCGAATACTGCGATAACTACGTTCGAGTGGGTAGATGAAGACAATGCGCTTCACGGAAAAGAGCAGAGGCTTGAAGCCTTGGCAACATGTGCCAAGTGGGACAGCGTGGACAACTGGGCACGCCGGCGGTTGCTGATTCCGGGGAATTATACCTACCGACCGGGGCCTTTTGAGAGGAATAAGCCCAAGGATAAAAGCGTCGGATAGAGAGCACGAAGCAGTAACTATGCCTTTAATGGGTCGTAAATTAGATGACTGACTGACTGTCTGAAGTTCTCTCCCTAGCTATATCCTAGATTAAGGGGGGTTTTAAGAGGCTGTCGTCTACTGATTCCGTAAGGGGAGATTGAGTTAAGGTCAGAAGCATAAATTGCGTATATAAACGGTAGTAAACAGCGCGAGGTGATATTCAAAGTGTCTCCTATCACCATGTGAACCTACTACAATCAAGAAATGTGACACGGTAACGCCTTGTCGTACGTGTGTAAGCAAATGCCATCATTCGCATAAATAACTGCAACAAGGAAAAAGAAACACATAAGTAAGATCAAAAATCAAATAGCATAAATCCATCATGCATCATAAAATAGCCCACCACAGGTAAAAAGAAAGTACCATGTCTTAATGCACCCTATCCCCCCGCAACGGCGCCTTCCTCACGACCGGCTTCTTAAATGCCTTCCCCTTATACCAAGCCGGCGGCCCCAGCTCCTCGGCAGCCTGCGGCAGCGCCTCAGTCCCGTTCTTCGCAAACAAGCTACCGGTCGTATCCCCCGCCGCCGCGCCCGCCCTCTGCCCCGTCTTCCCCAGCGCCAGCAGCGCGAAATGGCCCCCGACAACAGGGCGCGCGCTGAAATGGTCGATCTGCAGGGGGTACTCGCCGGAGCCCACGACCTCGTACAGGTCGGAGAAGGGGAGGTTCGTCGAGGTCTCGTTGAGCCAGTACGCGAGCGCGTTGACGAGCAGCCTGCGCGTGGCCGCGGACGAGGCGGCCGCCGCCCAGATCTCCCAGTCGGACTTGGTGTAGTGGTGCCGGTTGTCGAGCGGGACGCCGAAGGTCTGCGACACGCTGGCGTACCACGCCGACTGCATCTCGTAGACGCCCGGGCTCACCAGGCCCATGTTCAGCAGCTTGTCGAAGAAGATGTTGTACAGCAGGCCCCAGCTCGAGCGCCACTGGTACGCGAGCAGGGTGTGCTTGCCGGCCGGGTCGATCGCGAGGGTCTCCCACTGCGCGTAGTACGACGTCGCCTTGTCGGCGAACTTAGCGGCGTCGTTCGCGTTCCCGACGACTCTGGAGATGGATGACATGGCTTGCAGGCCGACGATGCCTTTGATGGCGAGGTTCGTCTGGTTCGCCAGCTCGCCGGCGAAATCGTCGGTGCTGAGCTGTGCCGCGGGGACCAGCGAGAACTCGATCAGATACTGGGCGAACTGGGCCAGTAGCTCGTAGTGGGTTACCAGCCAGTTCGAGTCGCCGGTAAACTTGTAGTACGCGTAGGCCATGAGGATGAAATTCCCGCTGTTTTCGACCGGCATGTACTCGTCGGTGCCTTCGACGTGGCCCGTCGCAAGAGGGAAGTGAGCGCCGATGTCGTGCGTCGAGTAGGAATTAGGGTAGAGGTTACCCTCCTGCAATTCGCATAATGGCTGGAAGATGTACCTGAGTAAATTTGGGTTTGCGTAAAGGAAAAACGGAGACGTTGGGTAAAGGACGTCGACGGTGTTAATATTACCATTACTGGAGATCTCCTTCTGGAACATTAGTGGCTCTACGTTATCGTCTGCGCTTGAACTATTGGGTACCGATGGAGGAACAGCAAAGACGTAGGCCCCCATAACCTGTCGAGCTGAAAGTGCTACAATCGCATAGTACGATTCAGCTTCCGAGACGAAGGGGACAGCAACGCCGGTAGCATTTGTTGGTTCAAGGAACCCGTAAGATGAGCTTGGGTCGAATTTGTATTGTTGCCCATATTGGTCCGTTCCGTTTAGAACATCTTGTGCCGTATAAGATGAATCATTGGTAAAAACGGCAGGTGTGCCATTATGATAAATTGGGGGTTCGTTCCCTTTGTAGAACGCATCAACATCCGCTCGGAGCTGTGTCTCAAACTCGTTGGCGAGCACCGCGACAGTGTCGAAATCGTCCCAGTGGAAACGTATCATGTCGTTCATATCACCATAGCATTTTTCCCACCACGGTGCTAGGTTTGATAGTCCAGTCTTGTGGAGGTATCTCACAATTGGGTTTTGAACCGAGCCGATTGTATAGCGAACTGACGTCTCTATTACGTTGCCCATATCATGGGCAAAAGCGTAGACTGGTTCTTGGTTCCCAAAGCCGTGAACTGCTGAACCAGCGTCGTTATTGAGAGCGTGGTTATTGATAAACCCAAATCGAACACCCGTAGCGGGTCCGCTTTGGAATGAAAAACTGGCAGCTTTACCGGGGCTTGTGGTGAAAGTGAAGTTGCCCCATCGCGGAACCTGAGCAGCCTCAGCAAAGAGGACAGGGTACCTTGGGCGGAGGAGCCAGCTGCTTGGACCATCAGTCAAGTTTCTCGTTCCATTCCCACTTCGAGAACCAGTGCGGAACTCCTTGATGATATCAAATTCGTTCCCCAGTCCTATCCACTGAGCGTTCACATCAGAGTAGAACTTCACGTCATGTGGACGTCCATCGGTTGATTGAACCGTGGTAGTGAGATAGCTAAGGGGAATGGAGCTCCGGCAGATATCCTTTGGTACGACTGGTGAGAAGAAGCTGGCAGTGATAATCACCGGGCCAGCCAAGAAAGTAAAGTTCGAATACTGAGAGTCGAACCTGACTTCAAGAGGCTTCGACGTGTTAAAGTTCGGCAACTCCGGAAAGTCATTGATGGAATTTCCCATGTACTCAAACGAGTTGCCGTCAACAACGACAATTCCTTCCCATCCCAACCCCTGACCGAACCAAAATATCGGGTTCCGGTTGTTGAGTGCCCCCTGTCTAGCAGTGGAAGACCAAGCACTGGTGTACGGAGATCTGACGGCGAGGGGAACTGCTGGCGGCCTCAAGGGATAATACTTTGGGGTATCTGTTGCAGCGGTATTGTCAGGATAGATGGTGACATTAGTAAACGGGCTTCGACCTAGGGTACCAGGTAGAACGGTAGCAAGGGCCCAAGTGGCACTTATAACCAAGTTCCTTATAGTACACATTGTTATAATAGTGCACTGTCCGTAGACATAGAGAACGGGTTTGACCAAGTTTACCTTTTGAATATCAGTAGTCGAGTTAGACCTGTAGCTCGAAGCGCACCATGACATATATATGACTTCACCTATGCATATAATCTAGCACCCACTTTTCTCTACTTAGAAACAAAGCAAAGAAGAGATATCCATTAGATGAACAGGAGGACTGTTCGGAAATGTATGGCTCGTCAGTAATAGGAAGTCTATGTAATTCAGCGTGAATCAACAGGAGAACTAGGACGATGGATTTATGAATGATCGGCAAAGAACTATACGGAACAGTTCATCATATGATGGACCGAGATACAGCTGCAAGTAATATCTCGGCGTAAATAATGTCTTGGTGATATCCCAAGGAATCTTCGGAGTGATCGAGAAGATAAATGACGACAACCCTACTGAAAGCAACAAAAGATCTTCAAGGCCCATGATTCCGGAGATGTATCATGTGGCTTATGTTAATTAATATTTGGTAGGTAAGGAAACAATTCTATTAATCAGATGAAGGATTGGAGGAGTTGGGGTTGTAACGGTACGATGATTGCTACTTGTGAGTGTCTTTTCGAAGTTGAGAAACTGAATTCGAGGTTACCAGCGTGAGGTGTATGGGCAACGTTGTGCCTATTTTAGCACTCGTCGACTGACATTTTGGATTCTGACCTAAGGCTAGGTACAATTAAGGTACTTGAGCTGACATTGCTTCGAACGTTAGTGTATATGTATATGTAGTGTAGATCTAGTTCCAGATATCCGGGATGTACTAGGCACGCAGCTACTACCGTTATCAGACGCTGAGTGGACAACAGTAAGTCCTTTCAACGTGATTGGCTAACCTTGCTCTGAATTTGCCCATTTAGGTAATTGACTATTTTCTCTATAAAAGGGGCGGGAAAAGACTAGTCTCTGGACGGCGTATACGGTTCACACTTGTCAGGTTATTATGGAGAGTCGGTGCCCATAACCCGAGTTGTACGCAATATAGCTGCAAAGCTCTCACGCTTGTGTACTCATCCGAAGTGGACGGCCCAAGCAATCTTAATCCTGAAAAACCTGGTTAGCGAGTTAGCAAATAATTAGGTGGGTAAGCGGCAGATCAAACGGCACATTAAGTAGAATACAAGCTTGTGTTATACGTGAGCGACATACTGGCCTGGGGTTTCCAAACCAAGAAAATACTAGATAAGCTTTATAGTCTCGAGATACGTCAACTGTATCTTGCCCTTAAGGTAGCCCGCAATGCGTTACACCCGTGTTCACTACGTTATATGAGATTTGGGTCTTATCGGAACTACACATTCCACATAACCGGCCCGCGAACCCTACTAACGGCAAACCCCGCGATTTAGCAGCCTTACGAAGGAACATTAGTTCAAGGTAGAGGTTTTGACTTGTCTTCGGTATCTGGCTTACCTGCTATCCATCCTTAAAATCGCCTGATCTGTATGCACCTGTATTGGTCTACCATTAGAAATCAACGCCACGATACATATACGTTGAGTCAAAACACCTGATGATTTATATTCGCTTATTTAATTAAAAATTCTTGGTTACGTCTGTTTGTAATTGTTTATCTGCGTGGTGAGGTAGGTATTAGAATGAGTTGTTGTTCGCCCGTTCACCCAACACGGTTTCCATAGGCATTGTGCGTCTTATGCTGTGGTAGAAGTACGCAATATCTTTATGAAGTCCACGTTAGCCGCATGGTAGATGTATGACACCATGCTCGGATCAATATAAAACTACTAGATGTATTACCTCATACGAGAGCACCACATGCCCATGCTCCGCGTTCTGATGCGGGTGCGCAGCTAGCACGTGGTCGCAGCAAGTTTCCCGCTAATCCAACGCTTTGGATGCGACCCCAAACAATGATATACTCAATATCGTCCCAATATTCTTATTCTGTTCCACACTCAGCAACTGATGTAGAAAGCTGCCATAGCTCTTAACGAGGGGTTGGTGGGATAAAATGTGAGAAAAGTGTACAACTCGATAACATGAATGAAGTATATATGAAATTACCGAAATTACCCCCATGGCTTGCGGACACCATTGCATACGAGCATGAGTACTTTGGCCGCTGGTACCTTGCCTGATTCCATAATTAAAATATGTCAACTTGGTATTATGGGGGCAAGGATTATATGGAAGTATAGAGTAATCGCTATCTGTAATTGACTAATTGCTATAGACAACATGACGGTTGTGCAGAGATGAACACAAGGTGAATGCCCGGTCGGCAATGATTTTTCGCGGGAATTGGCGCAATTCAGCTGATGTATTTTCTCTCATGTTGATGATCTACGCTGTTGAGGCCTTAAACAGGTCAAGAGGAAAGTATGGGAGCATTCGCCTACTTTCTACCCATGCCAACTAAAAATCCTGTGATCGCAATATCCGGAGATTTGGCATGTGCTTTCAGACGTGGGGAGACGGTTGTGTTGCTTTTCCAAGGAACGAGCCGGTTTTCATTTATGATAGATGATGTTCGCTGAATCGGCGGCTGGAAAAAAGAGGAATGCCGATAAAAAACAATTGACCAACTGCTGACACAAGCCGTGCCAAGCTTTGCCGGCATGATATTAGGGCGAGAGGGGGGACTCGTCAACTTCGTCTAAGCATTCGCCTATTGTCAGATTGATCGTGCTGCGGCTGAAATTTCAAGGCCACAATGCCGACGTCCCTTGATCGGTTTGTTGCCCTTCATTGGGTACTCATGCTAGTCTTGTGACTTTTCGAACCGTACTCACTTGGGCCCTTGACTTCACCATCATCTGAGAACAATTTCGAAGGAGAAATCACAGGACCTCCACGGCTGGAGACATCGAGTAACATTAAGATTGCGACACATGCGCAACTTATTCCCCATACACTACTGATTCTGTGCCCGGGCCTCAAAGCGATTTCGGAGGTCGTTTTCTTCAAAGGCAAACCGTGCAAACACCCTTGAGTAGTACTTTCGCTCCCTCAGGGTTTCCTCGTCAAGGATGATCATGTGGGTGCATGGAGGTGGCCATGGGTCCTTGGAAGCACCGCTTCGTGTGCGGTGATAACACCCTAGGCATAACTTGTGATCCTAGAAGCTGCAAAGTTATGAGTATGGCAATATAGTGTCATTTTTATATGAAACCGATGAAGTATGATCTCCGATGAAACTTTCTGCTACTGAGTAAGTGATACCATTCCAAGGCCTATTGGAATGTATATTTTGGAGCTGTACATTAAATGATGGAGAGGCAGTTCATAGTGAGACATATGAACCATCGTAACAACACTCTTTCAGCCGATGCGTGGGTAAATTTATTAGACCCAGTGCCTAAGTATTATGAGAGATGCTTGACTTCGCCTGTAATATCGCTGCGTGGCGCTTGGCATGGTATTTCGCATCTTCCTTGTGTAGGGGATTGTATAGCATATCGCATTCTTTGCATTCGACGAATCCCTTGTCCTCAATTGAAAGACTTAATGTTGTCTGAACTGTAGTGACTTTGGAAGTCTTCTTCATACTTCGTTCGTGCTTGGTATCTGATTGTCTTTTTGGTTTTACGACCGGGAGATTCAATGTTGCCGAGGAAATTTCGGATGAAGCTGGTGATAGGTTACTGGATAATGTGAAATCGACGTCAATCTCATTGCCTCTTTCCTTTTCGTTCTTTCCCACCACATCATCCATTTTTGATTCTACTGATGCAGCTCGAGACACTATCCGAGTGGTGAGTCTTCGTCTTTTTTTTGGCTGGAGATTGGATATGGAAGGGGATGATGGGGGTGTGCTTGTTGGATCAGCTGGTTCGGAGGACGGTTCCGGCGAATGTGGTGTGCAACTTGACGATGATGGAACCACTTTAAAATAGTTCATAATCGTGCCTTTCCTCGCAGGTTGGGCAGGAGGAAGAGTGGGAGAAGGGGGGGCTGTGGTATCATAAGGTAACTGTGTTGGTGTCTCATCATTCGACAGCATAGCCGTGCTGACTTTTTCAGTACGTCGCCTTTTCGGAGGGAGTTGTGCTGAATCACTTGATGAAGTACGTTTGCCATAAGTTCGGAGAACTCGACTGCTAGAATTAGCGCTGCTATCGCATGGAAACAATTCGAATATACTAACGTTCGTTGGGGTTTCGTCGCGGCTCTATGATATTAATGTTAGTATACTGGACTTTCAACTGGATATGGATATGATATGCGCACCTTGGCTCGGTTGGCACCTCCGAAATTGGAGATTTCATAGCTGCTGCCATGTATAAATCTGTTTCCCAAAGCGACACTATTTATAATCGATAAGGTGGCTTCTTGGTTGATATTAAAATCTATTTGATTGTACGTAGAAGTTTTTCAATTGCGAATGATGATGCTTAAACAATCTCCAATACGGACCTTGATATCAAGGGAGACGCGTAAATTGATACGAATTCCTTAGACGCGTCTCAAAAACGCGAATGTGGGGTGCATGTACGCGGTACCTGTATTTGTACATTAAAATACGGAATATGTTAGGGTCAATCCCTGCTCAACTGTCAGCAGGTGACATCACTAACTGAGCAGCCGAGCAGCCGAGCCGCCTATTTTTTTTTAAAAGAATGGATGGATTTGTTTTGTATCACAAGCGCACGAGGTAAGATGATCATACTAAACCAAGATGTATAGTATAATTCAGATGAGATTGCATCTTTTTCTCGGCTTACGTCGGCGCTTTTATCCTTCGGCGGAGGTTGGTGTCAATTTCAGATTCCGCACTCTCCGGTATAGGTGCTTTGATAAGATCCTTCTTAACACTGTCATCTTCTCCAACTACCCATGTTTGAACAATCTCTTTTACTTCTTTCTTCTTCTTCTGGTGTTTCTCCCCTTCCGCCATTCGCCACGTGTAGGCGGAATAGACGGCAACTTCGGCGATAGCGACAATAATACTTCCGCCTAAACTCAAGAATAGTCGTGCTGGAACACTCCACCATCTAGCAGCTAACCAAAGCGCGGCACCGGACCCGAATATACTAACAAGGAAGTTAATGACCAAGGTTATTTGCTTTTGTATATCTCCGTGTTCGATGTCTTCGCCAATGTCTGAAGCTCGAAGAGGTCTATTAACTTCGGCAAATGATTGTGCCATGGGATCCGAAGGAAACCTCTGGGCGAATGATTCTCGTGGCGGAGCTTTCTTCAGCATGCGCTCGTATGACCTTTCCTCTTCTTCGCGACGTAATCGGGCCATTAGCTCTTTATATTCTTCGGTCTATGAGTATTGAGGTTAGTAAATATTGATGATGATGGTGATAGTGATGCGAAACAGGAGACTGACCGGTTCTGGCTTTGGCGGAGGTGGAGGTATATAGACCGTCGCGCCTCGAAGTAGTTGCTCTAATTTTGTTGATTCATCTTTTTCACTCTTCAAGCGTTTCCAAATATCGATAATTTGCCCGTGTCTGATAGGCTTCCCAATCGAAGGGTCCTTTAACGAGGGTTCGCTGTTTTCTGTTGTATTAGAATTGCTTTCTTTATTCTGAAGACCCTCATCTTCAATTTCGTCTTTGCGCAATCGATTAATTGCATCCACAATGGAGGGGGTCATAGTGAGAAGCACCATTCTACGAAATAGTGATGACGGGAATACCGGAATACGTTTTTGTAAGAAGCAGCTTCTAGTGCCAAGACTACCAAATGCAACGAGGTAAAGCTTACCATCTTGTACCTGCCTCAGCGCGGTGTTAGTGATAGCTCCAGCCACATACATAGGCATGTAGATCCCCCTCCCCCTCCACTAGCCACATTATCGGTTGCATATCGGCTTAATTCAACAACGAGAACATGGCCTCGGCCTAAGTGAATTTTTAATCGTGTGTAGTCAGCTTTCTAGAAAAAAAAAAAAGAAAAAAAAAAAAAAAAAAGAAAAGAAAAGAAAAAAAGATCACATAAATCCAACGGGGCGCGATCTGGAGCTTACATTCGTTACTATATCGCCGATGCTGCGAATACCCAAATTCGGACTTCCATAGACCAATTGGGCTCTTGGATTAACCCCAAGGCCAGGAAATCGATCATTATGCAGCTTCGAACGGGAGCTTCGGTGCTCTCCAAAGCACGCGCGGCCGCTGGTCGATCTTCAGTCTTTTCGCCATGTTCGGATTGCCGGAGAGCGACGTCTTTAGATCTTAGGATACGGATATCCAGATCGCTATACCATAGTAGCCCCAGAAGATCTTCAGCATGGGCCGCCGCAGTGTCCGTCGCTTCGAATATGGTCTCTAAGGCCGTTACTAGAGCTACCAAGTCCGATTTACCTATAGACCCGCTCCGGATCGTCGCCAAGGAAATGAAGCATTTAACAGGAAATATACGGCAGCTTTTAGGTTCGGGACATCCTTCTTTAGATCGAGTCGCAAAGTATTATACGCAGTCCGAAGGGAAACATGTACGACCTTTAATAGTCCTACTCATGTCGAGAGCTACATCGTTATGTCCTAAAGCTCCGGAGTCTTCCTCGCCTCAGACCCTAGCCGCAATTGACTCTTCCATATCTCCTCTCAATGTCCTCGCCGACGCCAACCCCTCCTCGCCCCACGCAGACTTCTCGTCGCAACCCGGGTCGGAAAGCGATGTCCTCCCTTCTCAGCGCCGGCTAGCCGAGATCACGGAACTCATTCATACCGCATCACTCCTTCACGACGATGTTATAGATCATTCTGTCTCGCGACGAGGATCCCCTTCCGCTAATTTCGAATTCGGGAATAAAATGGCTGTTTTGGCTGGTGATTTTCTTCTGGGGAGAGCCTCCGTGGCTTTGGCCCGACTGCGCAACGCTGAGGTTGTCGAACTCCTAGCTACGGTGATAGCAAACCTGGTAGAAGGCGAATTCATGCAGTTAAAAAACACTGCGCGCGACGAGCGGAATCCCCAGTGGTCCGAGGAAATATTTACGTACTACTTGCAAAAGACATATCTTAAGACGGCTAGCTTAATCTCTAAGTCATGTCGCGCAGCTGCGCTCCTCGGCCGAGCGGACGCGGCCACTGTTGAGTCCGCCTACTCTTACGGAAAGAATTTAGGTCTTGCATTCCAATTGGTTGATGATATGTTGGATTATACCAAATCCGGGGCTGATCTAGGAAAGCCTGCTGGAGCCGATTTAGAGCTAGGTCTTGCGACTGCGCCCTTATTATTTGCGTGGAAGACGACGCCCGAGTTAGGCATATTAGTTGGGAGGAAATTTGGGCAAGAGGGCGACATTCAAAGGGTAAATTAAATCATGAGCCTAATAATTTTATGGCAACCAAGTATGCTAACTCTATCTACAGGCACGCCAGCTAGTTTACCAAAGTGACGGCATCGAGCAAACGAGGGCGCTCGCAGAGGATTACTCACAACAGGCCATCGCGGCTCTTAACAATTTCCCGGATAGCGAGGCGAAAGACGGCCTCGTAGAGATGGCGATGAACACGTTAAAACGCCAAAAATAATATCATTTAGACCTCTACTACCTATTACCCGCACACGTAATACCTATCAAGGTAACGTTCGACAGCCGTGGAATCAAGAACAGTTGTGTCCCTGATCCGAACGCAGCTAAGGCCAATAGGCCAATCTCGTATCAATCTGTAGAATTATCGTCTTCGTGTATACCTACTTAGACAGAACCATTAAACTCAGCATTGGAAATTGGGCATCCATTTTTTTCGGATTCGCGCCTCATGCTGTACCATCTCCTGTTCATGTGAGACTCTACCTGTTCCTCGAGATTACTCTCACCAGGATTGGCCTGTTTATGTGTAGTCTTTAAAGGATAGAAAAGGATTTTGCTCAGGGACACGTTCCATGGGTCTAGTACAAGAATAACTCATATCGAACCCGAAGACATGCGAGTCATATTCCGGAGCGATCATTTCACAGCATGCATTGATGCTTCGGCCTTTAATTCATCAGCACCTAAAAAGACAAACACGCTCTATGCAGCACAGTAAACAGTCCCCGGGACTTTATGGGCATTTCATTACGAAGGTGTAGATGCTATAATACCCAGTTTAAACTATATCTAGATAAGTCCAATTATAGTGATACGCTGATTAGATCAAACGGTATGCTGCTATTCTAGTAAAAAAAAAAAAAAAAAAAAAAAAAAAAAAGGGGCACAAGTCCGTACCAGATTATCATAACCAGAACCTCAAATTCAGGGGTAAGGAAGATAGAAACCATGGTCTTATAACATTACAATCTTTTCGCGGGACCTCGGCTGCCAGTCGCTTGGAATATTCAGCTCCGCCACCCCGCAGCGATGGTAGACATTATCCCCATAACACGCCGCCACGAGCGCTAGGTAGTGTCCGTTCGTCTCGCGCGCGAGGACCAGAAAGGAACACTCTTCTTCGGGTAGGAAGTGGTATTCGGCGGAACCTTCGGAGAAATCAGACCAGGAGTCTATCAGGACTTTGGAATTGGGCCCTTCCGTTCCACTACCATGCACTTCTTCCCCCCTTAACACAAGGCACGATATCACTAACCGACTATGCGAAGGGTCGTCGTCCCACTCCACCACTGCTTCCGGTCTGTCGAAGTATACCACGCAGTCTAGGTCCACGGGCCCCGTGATCGACATCCAAGACCAGGTTGGTAAGCCGCCGACGCTCCGCCGCTCTTCTCCTTCTTCCTCGTCCTCTTCTTCGTATGACAGTGTGGTTTTCCACAGTAACCCGGTTACAGGCGACGATTCCCAGACGCCGAAGTGGCACCTATCCCGGAACGTAGTCGAAAGAAAGTCCACCACCCCGCTGATCGCCAGCGGTCTGTCCTCAGCATAACTGAGCCGGCGGAGCGTGTACTGCTCGACGATCTCCCGCCAGATGCTGTCGAGGTCGCCCCCCTTCGTATCGACGAGCAGGCCGTTCTCCTCGGCTTGGTTGCGCGCCACGCTGTCGATTATCCGCCGGGGGTACACGGTCGACAGCTCGTAGTCGATCGCGCTCCACGATCGCTTCATCACGTTCCTCGTCCGGCAGCGGACGAAGGGCTCGAGGTCGCCGAATACGAGGAGTCGCGGGGGTAACAGGGCTTCTTGGAACGTCCAGCCTCTCTTGTTTAGAGGGAACACGTCGGTTTTATGTGCGTGCACGGGTGATATGGTGATGCTGCTGGGACTTTGGGGATCGGGGCTGTCATCGGGGCTGTGGCAAAAGGGAACAGTGCAGATTGCATGCCGCTTATTAAATGTTTTGGTGTTGCTGAGAAAACTTTCGTGAACTGAGGTAGACGTAGCTGCTGCAATAGTGACGAGAGCATTCTGATAGATGGTGCACATCTGACTGATTTCTCTTCTCTTGTCCTCGGGATCATCCTGAATGATGCATAGCGCATCTATCCATAGATATCTCAGCCCTAGAGATTGGGTTACCTTTATTGCGTCTTTTATCGTTTGGGGAAGGGAATTATTGTCTAGATTAGTAGCAAGGAATACGTCGAGGTTGTCCTTGGTTAGCTGCAATGGTTGAGGGCCTCCCCAGCAGTAGCTCAGGGCTACGTATAATCCTTCTATGGGACCCTTTCTTGTATCTACTAAGCGTACTTCTGGAAATGGCTTCTCACATTTGCCGATTTGCAGCAGGCGTGACGGAAGTGGCCTTGGCCCGGAGGGTTGGCATTGAGGATGCAATGTGCGACAGCATTCAAGCATCGACTTAATGCTGTTAGACCATTCCTTAGTCAGACCATTCCATTCAAAGGGTCGGAAATTGGTATATGATGCCAATGGACTATCTACAACCCGACGGTTAGCCACACAAGGGAGAAGTTTATCATGTCCTCTATAAAAGCCTATTGGGTTTTGACTTGCCCTTAGAAACAACGAGTCTTAATGGCCGGAATGCTTGCCACTCAGTACGTCCTGCGTCCGATTCTACGGTTATGAATATTCTGTCAACGCCCTCGACTTCGATCGAGTTATTATCCACCGTGAGAGGCTCTAAGCTGGCAACCGCTCCGGAAATTCCCATGATGTACTGGTTTCTTATCGGCCGCGTAACAACTACCCAGCACGCCGCGAGCTCGGATTGTCGCCTGGGTTTTATCCTCCCAGATGCATTGTGGACCAAATCGCGCAAGCGTCGCGTGTTGAGCACATTGACAGACCCCCCGATGAAATCTTGGTTCCAAAGATAACTACAAAACTTGCAATCGGAGCGGTCTGGGAAAGTCCCAAGCCTTGAGTGCACGAATCTATTCGTAGACAGAAGTTGTGTGAAGCCATCTTTGGAGAACAATGCTTCGCATTGTTGACACAAGCTGTGCTCATCCATGGCCATTGGGGCTTCTGTTGTCATTTTATGGATAAAATTAAGCAAGATGGTCACCCTGCATTTTGAATTCGGCCTCTCTAGCTTCTATAAAGGGTTTTTATACCCTAGGAATTTGTATATAAGTGCCTAACAAAAGTCTAGTTATGTTCTGATTCAGATGCTTGAAA
This sequence comes from Daldinia bambusicola, assembly GCA_022478815.1. NCBI lineage: Eukaryota > Fungi > Ascomycota > Sordariomycetes > Xylariales > Hypoxylaceae > Daldinia > Daldinia bambusicola. The sequence goes on from MU284153.1 coordinate 154,766, forward strand.
GGTACCTAGGTATCTAATTAGGTAGTGACTAGAGAGAGGGTCGTCTTACGTGCATGTTCCTTTACTACCTTAGGTTTGGTACCTACATGCATAAAGTGTCTCTTCTATTGGATTTACTTAGCCAGGGGGTACATATATGTAGGATCCTGATGCATTGGTTAAGTACTTAATAAGAGGCATATTTATGTAGTTCGGATCCAGAGTATATCTAGGTATTGTGTGATACTGACGTCCTCCAGGTATATTCTATATTCCAAAACTCTTTACCCTCAAAGCCTTATGTTGTCCAAATGCCGCAAGATACATTCGGATCCATACTAACTTCTGACAGGTAGGAATAAGCCAACGCTCACCAGACTATGTTGGACCTCAGAAGGCCTTCCTAAATTTTAAACAACTACCTACATGAAAAAGCGATTCTTGTAACCAGGCCGGCAACTGTTGGGGGTCGTCCTCCATTATGATGGAGCCCAGGATCGTAGTTCCCAGCTAACGAAGCTTCATATTTATGTTTGGTTCTATTCTTCGAGGTAATATGGCCATCTTATTCAACGACAAATCCTCTTATCGTTGTGATATTAACCACTAGGTCTTGTCCTTAGACCACCGTCCCATTTACTTATTCTCTCTTTTTTTAGATTCTTTTCTCCAACCAGTCGTTCAGCTTTGCGCAAGATGAACTCTGGGGTTCTATTAAGGCTCATCGCTAGGTCGATTTCCCTTTGGATTGTTGCGTTGGTCTAGAAGAATATTCTGCACAATTAACCCTGTGGCAAATTGCATAAATGCATCTGTGTACTCATCAGTTGCGTCATGTCTTCGAGCAGGTCTCATCATCCCAGCATGCCTCTCCAAAACGTCCAGTATATTCTCTCCGTCACGGATGGGAAATGTCCATGCCACGTCTGCTGGTTCGCCATCTTCCCAAAATATGACGGAGAAATATTTGGGGTTCTGAGCTGTGGTTGGTTTTTCTGGTTTTTTAGAGACTTTCTCAGTTGATGTCCCTGCATGGGAGATAGGAGCCGATTCTTCGGGGTTTTTGAATTGCACATGAATCGGGGTACGTGGGTTACTTCCCATCTCCAGGTGTGAAACGGAGACTATAGATGCAGCTTGTGTATATCGAAATGTTGGGTGCCCGAAGATGGGGTGTGTAGCTTTAGGATTCGATGTGCGCGTTTGCACACATCTTCGAAATGCATTAACGGACGTTCTAAGCAGCATCCTGAAACTGGTTGAATAATTAATTGCACGGATTCCTAGACTCCAATGCAGCGGTCCCAACGGCTGAAGGACACAAATATATCGTTAGTTATGTACTTATCTGGCTTGAGGTGAGCCAAGTCAATTATTCGATTTCGCAGGCTTAGGTAACTGGTGATGCTAATGCTTAGGGATGAATACTATGTAGGTAGAATATGGTATGGCATGTAATTGGATTAAATCTTAATGCCCGAACTTGTGTCCGAGTTTACGAGGGGTTTGCCCGAACAAGTTCGGGATTCGGGCAAGTCTTCATAATGCTCACTTTTACTTGCACGTCTAGTATACAGAATAATAGTAATAATAAAAGTTATTTGACTTGGGCAATTTAATATATTAAAAAACAGGACCTGCCCAAGCTAAATTCATACAAGCTCAAGCAGAGTCAAGTTCAGCTCGTGTTTGGCTTGTGGAACTCGTTCAGTGGTTTCTGTTGCTTCCTATGCCTAAGCGGGTGGAGAGTAACGAAGGGACTCAATAAGCTTCACTCCAATTATAAAAATGGAAGGTCTTCCACTCCTTTGTGAGCCAATAGCTTGGCCATTCTTTCAACTTCCCAGTCACATAACTATTGTATTCGTCACCCATGACAAATGTTTCTAGCCACGATTCTATGCCGTCGGCATGGCAGCTTGGGCACTCTATACGCCTACATCGCCTTAGGCATTTATTGGGATGCTCGAACGCATTGCACGACCAGTGCCAAGGCCATTCTAGGTGAACGTAGAAGTTTCTCATCTCTTTCAATAGTTGCAAAGGCTCTAGAAGGCGTTTGTGGGCTTTAAATACGACGTCGTAATTGTTGCCCGTTAGCGTCATTTGCTCTTCGAAATACGTGGACTTAAAGTCTTCAGAGTGCTTGAATCCCATGTGGATTATGGTTGTTAAGGCTGCAATATTCGCGTGAGCCTTGAGAACGTATATGGCACGCGCCCACTGGGCGTAAAGCCAATGGGGCTCCTCTGGGTATTCGTCCGCATCAATGGGTTGAAATACGATCTCGAGACAACGCAAGGAAGAGAGGATGCTCGGGTACTTATATCTGAGTATAAATTGCGACACCGATAACTCTGCTGGAAATGCATTACCCAAATGCGTAGAGTGAGTTACATAATAACCACTGACAATAGCGGGATGGATAATGATGCGGTTACAGCGGTAGAAGACATCGCAGGCATCATAATACATGGTACGATTGACCAGCATCAGGGATTTTGGTGTATTCCAACATTTGCAACGCGGAGAGTAACAGCTGTGATAACGACGGCAGAAATCTCCTGTATAATTATTTGCCAGTGAAGTCCGTGGGTCGCAGCCCAGATAGCAACATTTGTCGCAGACACGAGTCTCAACGCATTTCTCGTGGATGCAACAGTGCCAGGTGCAAATGTGAAAGCCTTTATTTGGATTCCACTGAACCTGGTTACCTGGCGCAACTAGGTCAGTGTATTCTAAAATATTTCGTCTGATCTCTGTAGGTAGTTTCATGTATGGAAATGGCCCCTTTCGTATGTTTGGCGGGGCACCTTTAATACGACGAGCCATCTCTTCGGCAAATTCAGTTATGCGACTATCCTTGTCGCCATGCAGTCGGAGCTCACACTCAGAAAGGACTCCAGGGAAGTCCAGTAAGGGCTGAAGGGCTGCAGACATCCATTCACTATTTTCTTCCGCCAAATCGCATATTAGATACAACTTTAGCTTTCCTGGTGTTGCATTGGAGAGTATGTGTCGTGCAGTAACTTGCCAAGCAGCAATCTGTTCTTGGGTAATAATGCAGTCCCTTCTGGGTAAAATGTCGAGATGCACATGCAAGTAAATGTAGAGTTCAGAGAGGCTGGAGCAGCTCCGTGGTGATAACCTGCGAAGGAAATCAAGATCTGAGTCGAGGTTTGTCTCTCTAATTATAACGAGGTTGTTGGCGAGAATCAGCGACATGGCTTCTTCATAGATTGCCTTCGAAGTCCGAAGGATATTATACGTGAACCCCCCCTTGATAGGATGGTGGCTAGAAGTCGTACGCCGTGGATCTCTCCCGAAATGAACTCTGGTTCCGCAGACGATACCGGCATCAAGTAGAATCCGTTGCCTTAACGCAACCGGAAGGTCGAGAAAGGTCTTTGGGTTTTGTGCCATATTAATATTGTCTATAGCAGCACAAGGACTGGTCTTGCAGAGAAAGTCGAGAAGAAAAATCTCGAAAGGAATGAGGAACTTATATCTCCAAGGTGCTATGTATTTGCCACATGATTTGACGTTAATAGGTATGATGAACACTTTTATTGTGAATAGTTATCTTCTACTTATCACAAATCTTTACACTTCAGACATGTCAGGATTCTTCACTTAAGACTCCTTGAGAACAAAGAACATATTTGTATATAACTTCGGCTTCAAAGCTATCCTAGTTAAAGTTTCTTACGGGACAACGAAGCTATTTCTTCACTTGATGTTTTGGAACATGACAAAGCACCTAACATTATACCTTAGGTACCTCCTAGGTCAGATTCACTCATTCACTCATTCACTCATTCACTTTCGTAAACGTTAATAGGAGGTTTTCATATCCTATTTAATATTGGTAGGTACCTCATCTAATGATTAGGTACCATTTACGAAAGGAAGCATTGAATCGTCAGATGCCATTAGGGGAGTAAGTAGGTTAAGTACAACAAGGCAGTCCCCTTTCATCGCTCCCATCGTCTGCACTAGGTACTAGGTAGTGATCCTAAGTAAAACAAAGTACAGCGTTCGAGTCATTGCGAATCGGCGAGGATATAAAGGATTTTTTTGAACTCCCCAATTCAAGGTCACCACAGTCGTGCAAGAGATACTTTCGATGATTTTACTACCATCAAAGGGAAAGGGCTGGTGATACTTCTCCACGAGCGAGTACGCATAACCAAGAAAGATTTTATGTTTCCAACTAATTGGACTTTTCTTTTTAGCGAGCCGGGGACAGGTATAATGCTTACTGTAGGTAATTATGAACCTACTTGGAGAATGGCTTGCTTCTTTAGAAGGTGTCATGCTGATTTCATCAGAAAGTATGGCTCAACATTACCCGTCGCCTTTGTATATGGTATCTGGAGGAGAGCTCAGCATAAACGTGAGCATTGTTGAGAAAAAGTTGAAAAGCGTATTCGAACTTTGTAAATGATGGAGGGCTATTCTACTCATAGATGAAGCGGACGTGGTCATGTCAAAGAGAACCTCAACAGAACTAGAAAGAAGTGCAATCGTTGCTGGTAAGCCATTTCACTGTTACTAAAAATTGACATGTCTGATCGTGAAAAAGTGTGGCTCAGGCTGCTAGAGTACTATGAGGGCATCGTATTCCTCGCCACAAACCTGGTTCAAAATCTGGATAGTGCATTTATGAGTCGCATACACCTCGCTGTCAAGCTGGAACTATTAAACTCCGAAAGGCGAACCGCAAGATGGAGAAACATCGTCGAATTCAACCAGCAAGTGATGGACACGAGAGCCTGGAAGCCGGAGATATACACAATTCTGGGGAATTTCGAGGTCAATGTCAGTACCTATTTCATTGATTCATATTTAGAATGTAAATTGAGGTTTTAGAAAGAAGCTAATACGTATGTTCACTGAGAATATAGGGACGGGTCATCAAAAACTTGCTCAGAATAGCCATGTTCTACGCACGGTCGAAGGGCCATGATCAAAAGTTATCTCCTAGCCATCTTGTCACTACTATGAAAACAGAGCTGGCAAGTCACAAAAATATCGAAAACGTGATAGAAAGGATAAAAGAGCTGACAATTTTATCTCAAGAACACATAAGCGAGAATGAGGCAGAGAAGCCGCTTTAAGGAGTCTGCTGTGATACTGTTTTTAGTCGCGCTTCCGGGACTGTAACTAGCTGTTTATATTTTTTTATATTTTATTTTATATATATATTTGGATGGGAAAATTATTGGCATCGCCCGTAAGTAGTCGCCGTATCTAAGTAGCGGGGGGTATAGAGCCATATCAACCTTAACTGTTTCATAGGTATGCTTTTATGGAAAACTCGACTATGTGATAGTATAGTCAGGTACGAAACCTAATACACCTATGTCGAAGAGCCATTCGTACCAACGAAAACAACCAACACAGCCGCGTATGCCGCCGTCACCGACACAACCTGGAGATTATCCTTGAGCACCGCTGCTGCAGCAAAGCCACCTATGAATACGAACACAGTTGTCGTTATGAGGGACGTGTACGTAGACTTCACTAACACCATTATCAAAACAGGGACGATTAGAAACGCGCCTCCTATAACGGAAACTATGACTCGCGTTACGAACTCTGCGGTTCGCTGTTTCTGGGTCATCTCGGCCCGCGTGCCACCAATAGCTGTTGCGTGTTTCTCCAAGGGGGGAACAAGGTTGAACTTGGGTCTCTTGCCCCTACCACGCATATTAAATATCTCTTTATCAAGCTTTTCCGTCGGGATTTCCGAGAGGGCTGCTTGAAGTACCGCGGCATCTACTTTCCTCTCACTTCTAATGACAAAAGGATCGTGTATATCCCGATCAACACAAGTTTTGATGTAGTCGTTATCGCGAGTTGCGGCGACTTCGATATTAGTTTTGAGCGTTCTAGGGCGTAAAAGCATCGTGAGAGTCTGCCTACCGTACTTTTCCAACAATTCTTCCCAATCATCGGGAAGCTCCTTAAAGAAATGTATCTTCATGATTCGGTCGGTGAGTTTTATTTGTAGTTTTCGCATCCGCATCCGACTGAGGGCTGCTATGCTAAGCTTTATCCTCACCCGGCTCCTGTTAGCGTTCCTGCTTTCGACATCTGAAGGTCTTCCCAGGTGCTCTGGATCATTGACACGACTTCTGAATAGGCAATTAGAAATATATATCTGTAGTTGCATATTGGAATAAAAGAATCCTGCTTGACCATTATACCGCTTACCTTGGCACATGCTGTACAAAGCAAATTGGCATCTTCTGGGGATATATTTCAAAAATATCCTTTTGGAAGTGATCGACGAGAAACTCATCATGCTGTATTTGTGCGTCTATACACGAAAATATACCATTAGGCTTGACCTCAAATGAGGGAACAATTTAGATAATGTTTTACTACTTATTCTATCCTCCTCCATGATGCTTCTCAGCTTGGTAGTGCCTACGTTTAAGGGTGTATCTTCGTGGGAGTAGTCGACCCCTCTCCAATTGGGAGATCTGACTCGGCTACGGTATGAGCTAGGTAGGCACCTAACTGGACCTCTAAAACTGATGATTCCCTCTAGGTGGTATAGGTACGGGATAGTTATGTCAATCCACCGATCATGTCATGTCGTCTCTGTGATGCTGTTTATATCTCTACTAGTATGGAAGGCTGTAGTTCTACAGTGTATGTTTTAGGCTCGCTACCCGAGAACTCAGGTAAGGTACCAAAGGTAGGCTACGTTTGAGTATTATGGTGACATAGAGTTTCGATACCCAGAACGGGGCTTATCGGAGGACGTTTTTTAGCATTCCAGTAAAGCCAGCGGGTTGTGGACAAGCTGACATTTCGCATCATGCAGTCAGATGAAATAATAAAATTTTCATTTAGCCACAGACTATTGAACTCCAATAACTTAAGCTGAAGCTATTGGAAAATTTTCCATAATATTTGGCCTTCTCCGAGGATACTACGTTAGGTGCAGAGTTACACTTCTCTTTGAAAAATTGGTGACGTGTCGTTCGCAAGTCAATCCCATAGAACTATTAAACGAAGATATCTTGAGCATCTGCGACGGTATATTAAATAGAAAGTTCGAAAACAGACGGACACGATAGAGCGTTTTCATTTTGTGCACACTTGAGCTGCGCTAGACTTTAGGGAAAGCATCAACGTTTGATGCGACAATGTCCGAAACAACTATAATTTTTCTATACGATTTCGAGAAGAAAGAGTTCTGTCTTCAATTTCAACGCCAAACCTATGCTAAAGCCTACCAGGCCCAGAATACGGAGGCACGTATCCTTGCGGAAAACCCATATCAAGCCTGGCTGCCCTGCACTCGAGGCTTGGTATGTGTGCGAAGCTGTTCTCTTGGCATGGTAGCGATGTTCGAGTCACAGAGCGCCGCTGAAAAGTGGCAAAAACAAACGATCCTAGGTTATGTGGTAAAACTTGGACAAGACTCAGGCGTTTGCTTTGAACGTGGTTGGAACTCACTTGATTTGGAGAATAAGATTGGCATTCGTGATGATAGCCCGCCGATACCGATGCCGATACCGATGCCGATGCCGAGACCGACGCCGATGTCGAGGCCGATGATGATGCCGATGCCAGAACATATCAAAGTCCCCGTTAAAGAGAAAGAACCAGTTCATAAACGGAGAATTCGAGTGGAACCACAAATCCATTCAGTACCTTTCAAACCCCGATTGCCATAGAACCATTATAACTAAGGTACCTAAGGTATTGTTGATGTTGTAAAGGATTAGATTATGTAGGTTAGGTTAGGTACTTTACATGGGGTCTACTATTAGAGTACCTAACGCTTACAAACGACGTGGGCGCTAAAAAGGAGGGGCATTGAGGCTTGAGCATACACCACCTGGTACATATATGGCGCAACACTTGGAAATACAAGGTACCTTGCGCTACACAAAGATACCTACCTTAGGTACGGAATACCTAAGGTATTGTACCTAACACCCCCTGGAGTTCAGGCAACGAATGGAACCGTAATGCAGAATATTGAATGTTGAATGGTGCCATCGCAAAGGTTTCACTCAACAACCCCTCAAAAAAAGAAAAGAAAAGGAAAAGGAAAGGAAAGGAAACAAAAAAGTAATAACCATAATTCGTGATGGGTGACAAACCTAAAGAAATAAGCACAAGCAAATTGCTTGACGACTACTATAACCTTGGATCTTATAGGCGAAAGGTAAGCTCGAGCAGCGAAGAAGCTCGAGAATGGTTCAATCGCGGTTTGATCTGGAGCTACGCATTCAATCACGAAGAATCCGCCAAATGCTTTGAGCGCGCTATCGCGAGTAATGGCGACTGCGTCTTATCTTATTGGGGCCTGGCTTATGTCTTGGGCCCGAATTACAATAAGCCTTGGGAATACTTTGATGAAGATGAATTTGAAAGCGTTATGCGACGCACGCATGATGTGGTCGAGCAGGCGAGGGCAAGGGTAGAAAAGGCTTTACCTGTCGAGAAAGCACTTGTCGAAGCTCTGGAATACCGGTATCCGCAAGAGCACGCAGGAGATAAGAACTGGCCGATATGGAATCAGGGGTATGCCGATGCGATGGGAAGGGTCTACGAAGAGTTCCCAGATGATCTGGACGTCGCCACCTTATACGTGGATGCACTGATGAACTTGACTCCATGGCAACTCTGGGATCTTGTTACCGGAGAACCAGCATCGGGAGCCCGCACATTAGAGGCCAAGGAGATTCTAGAGCGCTCAATGGCTCAAAGTGGCGGGGCTCAACACCCAGGTCTACTTCATCTCTACATACATCTCATGGAGATGTCTACGACCCCTGAAGCAGCCCTGGACGCGGCGAACACACTTCGAGACCTCGTTCCAGATGCCGGTCACCTCAACCACATGCCAACGCATATCGACGTTATAGTCGGCGACTACCAGAACGCTATCGAATCTAACCAGAAGGCCATTATCGCAGACGACATCTTTTTCTCGAGAGAGGACCCCCTGAAATTCTACACACTGTACCGCATGCACGATCTCCACTTCCGCATATATGCCGCCATGTTCGCCGGCCAATTGAAGACCACCCTGGAAACCATCACCAAGCTCGAACAGACGCTGTCGGAGGAACTCCTGCGCGTCGAGTCGCCGCCTATGGCCGACTGGTTAGAAGGCTTTCTCGGAATGCGTGTGCACGGCCTCATTCGGTTCGGACGATGGCAGGAGATTATCGACCTACCCTTTTATAAAGACGAGGAGCTCTACTGCACTACGAATGCACTGAGCCACTATGCGAAAGGGGTAGCATTGGCTGCCACGGGCAAGATTGACGAGGCGTCGAAGCAGCGCGAGCTTTTTGCCGAAGCCGTCAAGAAGGTTCCGGATTCCCGCATGGTGTTCAATAATAAGTGTGTTGATATCCTGAAGGTTGCGGAAGCGATGCTAGACGGCGAGCTGGAATACCGGAGGGGTAATTATGACTCAGCCTATTCACACTTGCGTATGTCGATGGAGCGAAGTGCTGCCCTGCCTTATGACGAACCGTGGGGTTGGATGCAGCCGCCGAGCCACGCGTACGGAGCACTACTAGTCGAACAAGGCCATTACGACAAGGCCGTCGAAGTCTATGCTGATGATCTTGGTATCAGCGGTAAGCTCCCGCGCGCATTGCAACACCCTAAAAACGTCTGGTCGTTACACGGCTATCACGAATGCCTTGGAAAGCTAGGGCGGATTGAGGAAGCTAGAGCTATAAAGCCGCAGTTGGATGCCGCCATAGCTGGAGCCGATGTACCTATCAAAGCATCTTGTTTCTGCCGCACGAGCGTATTTTAAGGATTCGATAGATACCTTTTTATGAAGTTATGATGATCATGACACAGTTGATTAATTATGGTATGGTAGCTACCTAGCTATACAGTTAACATTCATTACCTCCTATTCATTCATTAATCCTATCCAAATTAGCCCCTGACTGCTCAACCAACCCCCTATTTTTCATACCCCTTTTCTTTCATAATCCCATGCATCCCAAACTCTCTAAACTCCAATCGCCTTCGCAAGCGCCTCGCCAACGCCCGCAGAACTAACCGGGTTCTGGCCCGTAATAAGCTTCCCGCCGTCCTCGACGACGACAAACGGCCCCTCCGCGACCTTGTACTCCGCACCGACCTCGTTCATCTTGTCCTCGAGCGAAAATGGCGAATGCTCGAACAGGCCGATCCCGCCTTCCTCGGCGTTGCTAAACCTCGACGCCGTCTTGCCGGCGAGCAGGGGTTTCCCGCCCGGCAGCGCGACGCCCGTGAACACGATAGGCCCGTGGCACACGGCGGCGGCCGGCTTCCCCGCCGCCACGAACTCTTTGATGAGCGCGGTCGGGTTCCCGTCCGTGGCTAGGTCGTACATGGGCCCGTACCCGCCGGGGTAGAACAGCGCTGTCGAACTCGTCCGCGCGGCTGGGGAATGAGGAGAGCTTCTAGGTGTTTTCCCATAGGGATGACTGGCTTTTCAGGAAGGAAGCGGAGGACGCGTCCGATTTGAATTGCTCTACGGATGAGGGGTCGAGTGGTGTCAGGTTGCCTTTAGGCGAGGCGGTTACGATCTCGACGCCTTTTCCCGTGAGGACTTTGTAGGGGTGGGCGAATTCGGGCTGTTTGGGGAGTTAGTTTAGGCCTGGTACTTATGGTAAGTGTTCATGGAGTGAATTATTGGAAGCCACTTACTAGTTACCGACCGGCTTCTTTCTTCGCGCTATCGATGTAGCCGAATGATGTTAAAACGACTAGGACTTTAGGTGCCATTTTATGTTTTGAAGTATGTGAGACTTTTGCTATGATGAAGTGGATATTGGAGCTGGTGTAAGTCAGGTTGGCGATGCTCAAGTTGTGGTACTCTTGTAGCTTCTATAGGTTGATATAAGATGTCTCTCTTCTCTGTTACCGCCTGGATCTTGAGCTTATATATCTACGAGACTACTACCATATCACATTTCTTCGCCATAGTCACAGTGGCCTACAAGATCTCTTGTTTGATGCAATCAACAAAGCTCATAGAATGTGTATGTGTACCATACCGGCAAAATGTAGGTTTGTGGAATGGTTCCAAATGCGGAATGATTTTGATTATTCAGCATTTTCTAGGCTTTTTATTGGTGGGGGAATGTTTTAAAGAGTGGGGAACGGCCAAAAGAGGAGGGAATTACCAAAAAGGTGAGGTATTGGGGGCGGAATCATTCCATATAGAGTA
>MU284154.1:0-154818 GCA_022478815.1 Daldinia bambusicola
ATATTTAATTTAATTTAATTAATATTTAATTTAATTTAATTAAATTAAATTTAATTTAATTAATATTTAATTTAATTTAATTAATATTTAATTTAATTTAATTAAATTAAATTTAATTTAATTAATATTTAATTTAGTTTAATTAATATTTAATTTAATTTAATTAAGTTAAGTTTAATTTAATTAATATTTAATCTAGTTTAATTAATATTTAATTTAATTTAATTAAGTTAAATTTAATTTAATTGATATTTAGTTTAATTTAATTAATATTTAATTATTAATATTTATTTGAATTAAATTGGGGTGGATTTGGTTTAATTAATATTTAATTAAATTTATATAATATTTAATTAATTAAATTATATTTAATTTAATTATTATAAATTGAATTAAATTTAATTTATATTTAATTTAATTTATATTTAATTTAATTTTATATTTATTTATTTATTTAATTCATTAAATTAATATAAATTAAATTAGGTTTAATTTATATTTAATTTAATTTTATATTTATTTAATTCATTAAATTAAGATAAATTAAATTAGGTTTAATTTATATTTAATTTAATTTAATGTTTATTTAATATAATTTAATTTAATTTTTTAGGTTAAATTAAAATGAATTAAATATAATTTAATTTAATTAATATTAATTGTAAAAAGAAATTAAATTAATATAAAATATATTTAATTTAAATTATAAACATTTTATCTTAAATATAATAAAGTTTTATTTAATGTGATAAAATTTAATTTAAATACAATTTAATATAAAAATATTTTAATTAATATATTTTAAAAATATTTAAATTAATTTAATTAAAAGAATTTAATTCCATAAAAAAATCAATTTTATCATTAATTCAATTTAATTAAAAATTCTAATTTTATTAAAAATTTAATTTTATCACTAATTTAATTAAATTATGTAAAAGGGTTAAATTAAGGATTAAATTAACAAAGGTTTTTAAAACCTAATTAAATTTTTTAACATATTTAATTTTTATATAAAAACTTTATTTAATTAAAGGTTTAATTAAGAAAAAATAAATGTTAAATAATTATTACACCTTATAAATCCCTTATAATATAAACCGTACTTATTAACGTAATTAATAATTTTATTATAAATTAAATTTTATATTTAATTTTATATTTTTTAATTAATTGAAAATATAAATTTATAATTAATAATTTATTTATATTAAAAGATATATAAAAATTTTTTAATAATATTTATTATTTAATAATTAATAAAAAAAATATATTTAAACTTTAAATTTTTAATTAAATTAATAAATATTTTAATAAAATCTTTTTATAATATTATAATAAGTTTTTTAAAAAATTAAATATAATTTTTATTAATAACTTTTTTAATTATTTTTAATTTTATAAAAATTATTATTTTTTATAAATAATTAATTAAAAAATAATAAAATAATTAAAAAAAACACTTATTTATTATTTAAATATTTTATTTTTTTAAATATTATATTACATTAATAAAGTAAAAGTTAAATTACTTTTAAAAAAATATTTAAAAAATTTTATATAATTAAAATATTAATTATAATATAAAAGTTATTAATTTTTTAATATATAATAAAATTACCTTTAATAAAAGTTAAATAATTTATTAATATATTATAAATATACTTTTTAAAAAAATAAATTAATAATTATAATTAAAAATATATAATAAATTTAACTACTTTTATAATTTATATTAATATAATAAATAATAGTTTTAAAATAATATAAATAAATTTTTAAATTATTAAAAATTTATTTAAATTTTTCCTTATTTATATTAAATATAAAATTATATTCATTTAAAATATTTAAAATTAAATAAATTTAAATAATAATATTTAAAATTATATTTATAATATATTATAAATTAAAAAAGTTAATATAAATTATAACTTTTTAAAAGTTATAATAATGGTTATTAATAAATATAATAATTTATTTTTTACACTTTTTAATAATAATAAATTTTATAATAAATATAATAATATTATTATTTTAATTAAACTTATATATTAAAAATTTATTATCCATTAAATAAATTATATTAAAATATAATTTCTTTTAATAATTTTTTATATTATTACTATTTATAAATTATAAAATTTTACTTTAAAATAAATTATTTATAATATCTTTAAATGTAAATTTACTTTTAATTTATTATATATTATAATATTATAAATATTTATTTTATTTAATTTAATATTTAATTATTTATTTAATTATAATTATATATACCACAAAATTTTAATATTATTAATATAAATAAAATTTAATAATAAAAAGTAAAAATAATAATAAAAATTAATAAAACTATTATATATTTTTAACTTATAATATCATATAAATAAATATTAAATAAATTCATTATTTATATTTTTTATTAAATTAAATAATTAATATATTCATTTAATAAAATATTTAATAATTTTAAATATATATATATTCATTAAATTAAAATTTAATAAATATAAATAAAATTAATAATATTTTATAATAAAATTATATTAAATTATCTTTAAAAACTTAACATATATTACCCATTTTTTTCACTTTTATTTTTTTCAAAATTATTTCTTAAAATACTTTAAATTAAACTATTATTATTTTTTTTTATATTTATTATAAATAATAAATTATTAAAAGAAATTAATATTATTATTTAATACTTTAAATATAATAATATATATAACCTTTTATTATATTTTTTTATATTTTATAATAAAAGTATTAATTATAATTTAATTTATTACATTATTTATATTATAATAAATAATATATAATTTAATATTTTTACTCTTTTTTTAATTAAAATAATAAACTTTAATTTACTATATATTATTTATTTTAATAATAATATTTTTTATAATAATTAATATTACTTTTATATATTTAAATATTAAAATTATAAGTTTTTATTTATATTTATTAATTAATATTTATTAATTTTTATTAATTAAATACTTTATTATAATTTCATTTTATAATTAAAAATTCCTTTATAATAACATTTTTTAAATATAATATAATTTAATTATTAATTAAATTTTTTTTATAATATAAAAACATTTTTTAATAATACTTTATAATATAATTTTATTTTATAATATTTTTTACCAAATAACCTAATTTATTATTACCCTTAAAAAAACCTATATCGTACTTATTATTAAAAACAATTAATTTATTTAAAATAATATAAATTAATATAATTTAACATTTAATATTAAATTAATAATTAATAATATTATTAATATTTTTATATTATATAAAAATATTCATTAATAATTTAATAAAAAATATTTTATTATAATATTAAAATTAATTAATAATTAATATAAATTAATTAATTATTTATTATAATTAAATATATTTTACATATATAAATAAAAATATTTATTTTATAATTAATTATTTTAAAAATTAAATAATATTATTAAAAAGTTTTTATTTATATATTTTATTTAATTTATTTTTAATAATATTACTATGTTATTCCTTGAAATAAAAAGGTTTTTTTTTACTATAAAAATATATGAAAAAATGAATTTCGAATTTTTATTTATTTTTAAATTAATTATTCATATAATATTAATTATAATTACCTTTTTTAATTTATATTAAAGATTATTATTTAACTTATTTAATTTAAAATAAAAGTATATTTATAATAAAAAAGGTAATAAAAAAATTAATAAAAAAAAATAATTTAATAATTTAAATTTATTTTATTTATTAATAAAAATAAAATAATATATATTAATAAATTAAATTACCTTTTTAATAAACCCAATTTTAATAATTTTATAATTTATAATTCCGAATTTAATAAATTTATTAAATATATATAATTTAATTAATCCTTATTATTATCTTTATTTACTTTTCTTTTATTTTAATTTATCATTAATTTTAATAATAATTTTAAAAATAAAAGTAATTATTTGGAAAAAAAAAATTATAATAATTATATAAAAGGTAAATAAAATAATAATAAGGTAAATTTATAATATATTTTAATTATAAAATTTAAAAAAATTTAAATTAAATAATTATTTATATAATAAAAAAATATAAATTTATAAATTTTATTTAAATTTTATTACTTTAATTTATTAAAATAATTTATTATTAAATTTAAAAAAATATAAATAAAGATAAATATTTAAAAAAATATAAATAATTTTAAATATTTTATTTATAAATAATAAAAATTTAATATTATAAATTAAATATATAATTATATTAATAAATAAAGATTTAAATGATAAAACATTTATAATTATAAATAATATAATTTATTAAAATTTAATTAAATATAAATATATTATATATAATATATTAATAAATAAAATTTATATTATAATATATAATATAAATATAATTATTTTAATAAATATTATAATTATAATTATTTTTAAAAAATTAAATTTATTAAAAATATTTATTATAATTTATATAAATTTATTTTTATTATATAAATATTTAATTAAATTAAAAATAATAAAAAAAATATTTAATAATTAATATTATAATAATATAATAATTATATAAATGTTAAAAAATATATAATATTTATTAAATATATAATAAAAATAATTTTATTAATATAATAATAAAAAAATTTTAAAATAAAAATTTATAAATTTTTATTAAAATAAATACTTTAATAATATAATTATAAAAATAAATAAAAAAAATTAATATATATATATATATATATATAAATAAAATTTTTAAAAATAAAATTAATAAATAATATATAAAATATATAAATTTTTTATATAAATTAAAATTATTAAAAATAATTTCATTAATTAAAAAATTATAAATATTAAAAAAAATTATTAATAAATAATTTTTAATTAATTAATTTAATATAATTATTTTATAATTATATTATTTTATAAATAATATAATTAATAAAATTAAATTTTTTATTTTTATATATATAAATAAAATATAATATAATTTTAAAAATATTTTTATTTTAATATTATTTTTTATATATAAATTTAATTTATTTAATAAATTTATTTATATATTAAATAATTATATTATAATTATTAATTATTTATTTTATATTTATTTTTATATATATTATTATTTTTATAATTAAATTTTTTTTATAAAATATAAAATAATAATTAAATTATAATAAAAATAAAATTAATAAATTATAAATATTTAAAAAAAAAAATTCATTAAATATATATTACGCTTAAATACGTATAATTATTAATTAACCATTATATATAAAATTAAAAAAGAAATTTTTAAATTAAAAATGAAAAAAGTTGTTAAGGACCGAACGCGGGTCGAACGCGTGACCTTAGGATAGTTGTTATACTGCTTAACTGCAATCCCACGCTCTACCGCTGAGCTACCGGTCCTCCACTGTGTTATTCAGTCTTATAATCACTGCCTATATTCATAATCCTTTCTAATTGAAACCTGCCACTAGCAAGCCCTCTTTCTTGTTGCAATCCAATCCCCATCGGAAGTATTTTTCATATCTCACCTACCATGTTAAGAGAAGTCCTATTGCTTAACTAAGCTGTCATCCCATGATATACCTTCATTAATTAGTAGGATGTTCTATCTGAGCATTTGAGCTGCGCCGCTGGAAAATGGCCCGTCTCTATGCACATGTTTTCTTCCCCCATATCCCCCTTTTTTTTCTTCGCACTTGTATGGTACCATTATGAATGTATTCTCAATCATTCCTTCGGCAGTCTTCTACGCTAACCATAGCTTATATTTCCGTCGTTGACCATATAGTATTATATTTCATGGTTTTATATACTCTTTCACATGCCGCTTAATACTAAGAGCTTTGAGCGAGTTTTTGTCGCAGTGGTAGGTAACGCATTTGTCTTCGTTTTGAATATCGCCGCTTATACTAGCTTTATGCTGCAGCTATATTGGCATCGAATGCTCTCGTGGTTGGATTGGTCAGTCGTACCAACAAGTCCCTCTACTAGGTATTTATATGAAATGCCTATCGTAGTGGTGTGTACGCTCACTTGGTTTGTCGAGACTTTCCGTTCATCTATACTCTACTTGTTTCTTATCTCTTCTTTCATTTCGCTGTTTGAATTTCCGATATTTCAAATACTTTACTTGCTTATGATTGGGCCTGCCATTACAGACGCGCTTCATGGGCTGTCCAGGCCTTATCTTATTATCGACTTTCATATGCTCAACTCATAAGCATCCATGTACATATTTACTGCTCTTCTCATTCGTCGTATAATATTTGACCTGTCTAGGATGCGCTGTGATGTAAAGCAATTTCGACTTTAACGGTAGCTGTACTCACCTGCGTGAACAGAGACTTTTGCCGGCAATTCAGAATCCGCTTGCTATATTTGCCGGGTCGTAAAAGTGACCTTACTTGCCACTTAGTTCATGCGTAAATTAGATACCCTTGTCGCCGGCAAAATAACTATAGTACTGCAAATGGAACCTGGTTCCCCATGGGGAGCGATCTGTATCAGTCTTTCCCCATAACAAGGTAAGTTTTCAACTACCGTGGCATGCTGTCTATATAAGAATATATTACCTCAAGCCAGGCTGGGCGGGCAGTCAGATAAGTGGCTGGGCATGGAACCTCACGTCTCTGCAAGGGCAGAACCGCACTTATAAGAGCGAGCTGGACACCGGGCTGCGAGACTGGCTCGGCCTACCTCTGCACGCCTCTGCTGCCAAGACAAATACGCCGCCGAGATGAAGTCGCTATCCATCGCATTAGCGCTCGCTGCGCCAGTTAAGGCTGGTCTGCGATTTGGGTGCTCGTCATTGACCATCCAACGTCTTGATCCTGTTGTTGAGCCAGGAAATAACCCTTCGTCCCATGTTCACCATATTGTAGGTGGAAACGCCTTCAACGCCAGCATGACTGGCGATGTTGGAGCGAGGGCCACCTGTACCACCTGTGAGATGTCGGAGGACTTTTCCAACTACTGGACCGCAGTGCTATATTTTAAGCACCCGACCAACGGTAGCTACCACCGAGTTCCAGTGACTAACAACGCTGCTCTGGCTCCCGGTACCAAGGGTGGCATGACTATCTACTATACCCAGCATGATTTTACCACCGACGACTTAAAGAACCAGCCCATTACTGCATTCAAGCCAGTAAGTCTTCTATACACGTGACAGGGCTTTGGATTTTAATATTCTATAGGGATTCCGGATGACAGTCGGCAGCCCGGCAACCGACACTTTGGACAAGGCCAAGGGCCACATTGGTCTGCGGTACAACTGTTTACAGACCACTCTTAATCGAGGTCCGGAGATGGTGGACTTCCCTACCAGGCCCTGCCCGGGTGGTATATTTACAGTTCACCACTTCCCAGCGTTAGTAGTCCACTGTTCTGGTATAGGTATTTATAATAACAAATGTTAGGTGCTGGGATGGCAAGAACCTTGATAGCCCCGACCACCAATCCCACATGTATAACACCATTAAATACGACGGGTTTATGAATGCTCCGCCATGTCCTGCATCTCACCCCGTCCGTATGCCTCAAGTGACCTATGAGACGGTCTGGGACACGACCAAGTTCAACAGCATGTGGCCCTCAGGAGCCCCTAACCCATTTGTGTGGAGCTTTCACGGAACCAGCGGCTACGGCACTCACGCCGACTACATGTTCGGCTGGAAGGGCGACTCGTTGCAGCGTGCTATGAACAAGTCTGAATGCTTTTATGATGGCTGCGGTTCTATCACGAAGCAAGTCATGGCTACGGCCAACAAGTGCACCGTCCCTGATATGGTTGGCGAGGAAACTGATGGATGTGAGTTTTTAACTTCCCCAGTAATAATTCCCAGGCACTGACTTGTTACAGGGCTAGACCACCTTCCGGGTATGTCGATGTAAGAGGGGCACATAGGTAAAGATGGTATAATGGAAGTGGTAGCGGGGCCCCACGATTGAAGTAGAAGCTCGTTCGTTTCGTAGTATAAATCTGTTGGGACATGATCTGCTTTGGCTGAAGAAAACCCATTAGGTACCTTAGGTAGTTATTTAGAAATTGCCCTTTGCGTCCTGAGTACCTACAGCCTTCCTGTGAAGTACACGTAGACTCCATGGCCCTACGAACCCCAATCCGCCAGCTAATCATCTAGCGAGTTGGCTTGAACAGGATTCTGCTATCAACGTGTGCCTGCACAACTGACAAGAGTATAAAGGTAACGTATACTACTAGGTATTACCTACCTAGGTATATCATTCGATGGATTCTTTCCCTTAAGTCATCCGTAGACCTAGTACACAATGAATGAAGAGGTTTTTTTTTTTTTTTTTTTTTTTTTTTGACTCTCAACTTTTGAGCTATGATAATTTGTAAGTAGGTCAATATGGACTTTCCACCAACCCAATTACTGTCTAATAGGCACCAACGCCATAGCCAACTTATAGCCCCATTTCGAATCATCACACATGCTTACGGATTAGCAACTGTGGCCAAGGGAGACAAGATGCCGTCAGTTAGTTGACGAGGACAGCGGAATCTCCTCAATTGTCCTCGAATTCTTTTTCGTCATCCTTCTCGACGTCATCATTGATCCTTTTCTTCTGCTGACCCAGAAAACTCTTAAAGCCGCGGCTCATTTTGACTACGGCCCTCAGATGCTTATCAGTGACCGTAACTTTATCCCTGACGTCCTCGACCGCTTCCGTCTCTGCAAGGGCGACGGCCGTTTGTAAAGCGTTGCGGATTTCTCGGCCATTCCAGCGTAGGCTCTTCACATCATGGCTCTCGTAGGCGTACTCTCGTGTCGCCACGCCAATATATACCTTGTCGCCGCTGTCGCGTTCCAACCTCTCAAAGCTATTGAGCCAGATTTTTTCTCGGTCGGCATCTGTCAGCGACTTATAGTGTAAGGCCACGTGGATACGTGACGTGAAGGCTGAATCAAACGTCTGCACTCGATTCGTTGTAAGAAATAGAATGCCTCGGTGATATTCAAGCGCTCGAAGGAAGACCGAGACTAGCTTGTTTCGCGATATGTCAAGCATGTGTCGCGCTTCGAGGTACACGTCCGCTTCATCGATCAATACAACGGCACCGTATCGTTCCCCTAGCTTCAGGAAATATTCGAGGTTTCTCTCAACCTAATCCATTGCGCGAGGTTAGCAAGCAGTCTAGTGATTACGAACCCTTCCTCTTTAGCAGATGTAAACAGAATCATTCGATAATGTCTTGGGTAACTTATGGGCTAGATAGCTTCTAATATGGAACGAAGAAACATTGGTACACTAACATTATAAGAATCAATATTAAGGTCGCCACTTGTGAGCGAGAGAAGAGGACGACAGGTGAGCTCCGCAACACATTCGGCGGTGCAAGTTTTGCCTACGCCTGGAGGTCCGTGGAGAAGGAAGATTCGACCTTGACCCTTGTTCTTGATGAAGTCGTTTGGCCACGGACTGACCTGGCCGTGGGTATTGGCAAACCTACCAATGAGCGACCGAACAGTAAGCTTTACCTCCTCATCTAGTACGAGGTACTTGAACGCTTCTTTGTCGAACTCTACGTATTGAAGATGCTCAACATTGAAATGACCCCAGCGTCGATCGCGAAGTATGAACCCGGAGACAATCTTACTCAACAGTACGTAGTAGAGGTCGACTTCTGGTGCCGAATCTCTAGTTGGGTCAAGGTCCTGGAATACAGCGAATGGGCTCAGCGTCTCCTTTGAGTCCGCTTTGGTACAAGCGCCACAGGTGCATCTTGGGGCAAAGCAAGGTAGTTGATCTTTGCGCGGCGCTATGCGATTGGACGGAGGAGAGCGTGATCGTGGCCGGATATTGTTTCTTTCAGGATGGTCAAAAGAATACTGCGAGAATCCGACACCATCGACAATGACACGGCCTTCAAAGTGGCCTGTAGTACCTGTATAATCCCGGTCAAAATCCGACTCTTTTTCAACCAAAGATCCGTTATATAACATGTGATTGGGTCCCTTTGAGAGCTCCCAGGTTCTCTTCCCGAGTAGGACCTGCTTGACCATAACTTCTTGGGGAGTGGCATCACTATTTTCGCCCTGGAAGAAACGGTGCGGTATGACAGTAAGGTTTTTGATTATCTCTTCTCCATTGAAGGGATCAATGTCAAACGAGTGCATGGTACGGGAGAATCTTCCAGAGGTATACGAAATGTTCCAGCAATTGACAATGTGTGGAGTCCTATTATCGTTGGTAGATGAACCATCGACAACATTGGATATCATAAACGGAGTCCACTGATCATCGTATTTGGCGTATACGATATCCCCAGGCTTCAATATTAGCCAGAGGTTGTCGAAGGTGGCTGTGGGTATCTTGCTATTGTGTCTCTTCTCTTCTTCGCGGATCTGGGAACCCAATGTTTCTTCAAGGAAGTTTAGGAGCACGTCGATGTGCTTTGCGGTTGTCAGGGTATATTCTTCGTCATGGGTATTTGGTTGGTTAGTCCTGTAACGAGCAAGCGCTGTCTGGTGGTGAGCGAGAATGTGATACGGTGCATTGATAGTAACAGTGTTACCAAGGAGGGATGTATCGGGGTAATATCCTATCACGGCTCTTAGAGCATTGATTAGATGCACTGAGTGGATGACCATGGACTTCTTTTCGACCTGGACTATATTCATCCCTGGACTTTTATCATGTTCCTGTCTGCGAGTGCGGTGACGGGAATACTCGTTGTTTACGTCGAAGTCGTAACCAGGATCCCACTGGTGACGACGTGGATAAGGAAGATGGTCGAGTTGCGATCTGTCCTTCTTCACGGAGATCGAGACGCGAGTTACGATCTCAAGGATAGGCTTTTGCCTCGAATCTCCTCCTTGTTCAACACCATCTAACTCGATACTGACTGGTTCTCGACTACGACGTACTGTCAAAGTTATTACCGATTGGATCTTAGTTCTTATGACGAGATAACTTACAAGTCACGAGCTTCCCACCGAATCCCCTGTACTGAAGCACATACCAGATATCAGAGACCTCATCCTCGTCGATATCTGTGGCTGCGGCGCCATTGGCAGCTGATTTTGCAACGAGGGCCTTGAGTTTTGCAATGTTCTCGTCCTCACTTAAGCCTGGAGTCTTGTGGTAGGAGCTAACCTCTTCGAAGCTAGCCACGGAACTGCTGTCATCCATCTTATGAATATTTGGAGATGGGAGCTTTTGAGATGAAAAGATATAGGATACAAAATGGAAGAGATTGAGTAGGTACTAAGCGGCAAGAGGGTTAAATAATATACAATTTTCGACACGCTATATAGCAGGGCCTTGCTTCTTTGGATATGTAGGTTGCGGGGATTTTACAACGTCCCGAGGCAGTAATGCTGACCGGTCTGCCTAGAAGCTTAGGAGGTATGCAGGCTGTGCCATTAGCTGCATTGACCGAGTCAATCGTGGCGAATGCATAAGACGCAAATTTGTAGCTCTACGTTAATTTGCCCAATAAGGTGATGCGGTGGCGCCGTTATCATGTAGGCAGCCAGCGGGAGTTTAGGCAGGCAAG
Organism: Daldinia bambusicola; assembly: GCA_022478815.1. Lineage (NCBI taxonomy): Eukaryota > Fungi > Ascomycota > Sordariomycetes > Xylariales > Hypoxylaceae > Daldinia > Daldinia bambusicola. Next base: position 11,560 of record MU284154.1, read on the forward strand.
GTCTAGGACATATCATGAGTTACGAGTTACCTGGGTACAACCAATTGTCCTAGTTAGTCCACAAGGGAATACGATCAGGTATATAGAGATTTAGTAAGTATTGAATACGCCCGAGAAGAGCGAAGAGGTTCAAACCTTTAGGTAGGAATTATACCGCGCGTCTCCCTAGTCTGTAAAAACATCTACAGTGAAGTTTCCCTTTCTACGCTTGAGTCGGCATATTTCACAATCTCTAGCGAAGTTCGAGCCTGACCAAGTTGAACTTATGATAGAACGGTATAATGTGCCCTGATTTGAAGATACACATACATGTTAAGTTGCCAGGAGACTTAAATATTCCCTGAACTTCCCCTTTCTGGGCCATTCAATTGAGTCTCCTATTCTCAGAGTTTGAAGCCAATTTGAAACGTAGTTAGCATCGCCCGTCCACATAACGACCGTAACACCAGCTTGAACGACAAACGAGAGTTGGCTTATGAGTGAGCGTGCATCTACTACTTTGGTCAGCACATCTCGTAGTAGGTATATGTGAACGTGAAAATAGGCAGGTAATCGTATCATCGCCTGGATTGATAAAACTCGCGGCCTCGGCGTGTTCTGAATAGTTTACCTTCTCCTCAAGAGCTTCTCACACATCGATTCTCTGTGAATGCAACATGCGTCGAGGGGGCTCGCAATGATGGGTCGCGAATGTCGGCAAGATAGACAACTGCCATGCAGCAAAGCAAGCCTGAGTTGTACCAGCATCTGCACATCTATCAAGCACAGACTTGCATTTTGTGTCATACCACGCAAGGAGCTCCTTGTACCTAGAAGGTCTTATTGATGAGCCATCTGTACGAATTGATGTATGCATACTTAATGTCGGCCTTTTCTTGAATAGTAGCGTCAAACCACCCATTTATGATGCCTAGAGCTACTAAGCGCACTTCAGCATGGAGATCACCTCGAGAAACTGCGGCGTTCCGTTCAAGGATGTAGCTGAATCAAATATCCATCTCATCGTTTAAGACAAAGCGCCTCCCAACCATGCACATCATTAACTATCTGTAAACGAGCATCAATTTCCAAGAAAAAGGAAGCGTTAGATACATGGTGAAGCATGACTTTAAAATGGTAAGCTACAGTCAGCTTCATGTGGCGAACGCGTGTACTTGAATGAAGATCCCTCTTTTGGGACCTCGAGGACGGTATCCCATTGTGCATATCCACATCATCCCGGGCTTCCTTGGCATTTGGCCGGCAGGGCTGGAAATCGAATCAGAAAATTGCATCAGGAAATTGCTCAAGGTGAAATTTTATTACTATGTAAAAATTACTTGACGAACTTGGGACGGAACATGATGTCTAGGGTTGCTCAAGTCCAGCAGGACGCGATGCAATCTTGGCTCAATAACGTCCATCGACCTGTTATATGATGTCTGATAGTAGTCTAGTTTTATATAAATCGGTCATAATCCAAACCTAAACATAATACAAGTTTCCGTGTACCCTAAAATTATTCGATTGTCTTGGTAGCGGCCTTGATACAATCGTCAATGATGTAAACCCACTTCGTAGCGTTCACGTAATCTTCCTTGTCGATACTCTCGTCGAGTCCAGGAAACACGGCCCCTGCATAGCCGGTCCAAATTCCGGGAGCGAAAACTATATGTTTGAACCAAGGCCGATTGTCTAAACCAAGTTGGTATAGGAAGGCGCGCTCAACCTTCTTGTACTTGGTGTTGGTTGATCGGATCTCATGTAATAGCTTGAGCTTGCTAATCCATTTCCACCAAGGAATGTGTTTGTTCACTTTTTTTGCTAGTCTTTCTGACTTGGCATCGAGTTTGATAGCCGATAGTTTAAATGCATCCACGGACTGGTATAAGCGACTCAGTGAGTTCTTCAGGCTATCAGGGTCGCCCTTTACTCCGGTGCTAGCAGGACGGGCTCTAAACTCGAATACGTCTTTTTCGGTAGATGGCTTTGATTGGGAGGTCGTAAGCTTTGTCTCGACCTTCTTAATATACTCTTTTAACTCGTCGGCGTAGTTTGTCGCGTTGAGGGAGAGGAGCGGTACATCGGCGAGTTTCGCGGTGATGAGACCAAGGACTTGCGCCATTGTCTTATGATATATAAAGCCAGGATCGCCAAACTTAGACATCCAATGGAAGCTATCATAATTGCTATGATAATGGTAGATCGGGGAATTACCAGTCTCCTCATTGAAGCCGATATCAAGACTGGGTATTCCTGCAAAGTCCTGGAAGGCTGTAAAGTCGCTACCACTCCCCATTGTATTTATGTGCCCGTCCCACAAATCACGTACAGTCTGGCCTTTAATAGTCTGATTTGGAGACTGTACCGAGGCAGTCACGTCATAAATTAACTTGTGTAGTAGAGGTGCGGCCGAAGCAGAGAAAATTGGCCCGCGAACGCCAACGTCGACGTTGATGTAGGCAATATTGGCGGCTGTCAGCCAAGGCAGGTACTCCTCAACCCATTCAGTACTGCCGACCAAACCATACTCCTCACCATCCCAGCTGGCGAAGACTATGGTTCGCAGGGGTTTCCATCCCTTTTCTAAAGCCTTGCCAAAACTGCGAATAGCCTCATTTAGAACGGCGGATCCACTATTAGGATCACCTGCACCACCAGCGATCCATGCATCTCGATGATTACCAACCACAATAACCTCGTCAGGAATAGTGCCGTTGATGATGCCGATTACATTCCATATCGGCGTTATAGTATAATCCTGTTCGTTGTGTAGATTAAGCACAACGTCATCCGGCGAGGGCCCAATATTATACTCGACTCCCTTATAAGAGAGGCCGATATTCCTAGTCCAATATTGGCCGAAATCTTGAGCTCGAGGTCCAATTCCATTCAGGGATTTTAGTATCGGTAGCACTTCCAAGTATGATATCGGTAAGGATGGGATGCTTGGGATGGCTTTATCAACCGGAGCTCGGGGTACGCCTGGTTTGGAAGGGTAGCCGGGCGTTGTTGGGTCCCCTGGCGCAACACTTAGAAATTGGACACTTCCACGTTGAACACTGCTAGGGTTCCTCGCAGGACCGTTCGGATATGTGTCGTACCCGTTCGCCTCTGTAGTTTCTCCATCGTCACCCGGGTCAGTGAAGATAACAACACCGATCATACCGAGCTCCTGAGCTCGCTTAACCTTTAGCCCTCGGAAGATACCGCCGTAACGAGCAACAGCAATTTTGCCTTCAAGACTGACATTGGCTTTAATGAGATCTTCAAAGTCCCAGTAAGTACCGTAGTTCACGTAAACAAACGAGCCAGTAACGTTCCCGCTTGCGGAATAGCCATGGAATGTTGGGACACTGTCCTCTAGCTGCGAGGTCGGGTCGTCTTCGAGCACATCTTCTTCCAGAGAAGCTTCAAAGGCGACTTTCCAAATCCCGGCATCAGCGGCGTCAGCGGCATCTGTCTTGGTCTTCTCCAGAAGAGCGAGACGATGGCCAACCGGGTAATTTATGTACGTCTCATACGCTACAACGTTGGAGTTGATTCCCCATTCGTTCCATCTGTCGCGCGTCCATTCCGCCTATTATTACGTTTGATGTTAAGGATTTCAGTCTCGATTATAAGTTGAAAGTGTCTTACCTGTGACAAGTTCTTACCAGCCAGATGTGGGCCGGAGGTGTAATACCTACTCCACTCCGTGGCTTTCGATGGACTTGGAGTTTCTAAAAGGATGGTTTTGAGGTCTTCATAGGTGAGGCGGTTCTTGTGGTGACCGGGCCACCCATGGTAAGTGGTATGCTGAGGTGCCAAAACAACGGTGACGAGAAATGTGATGAAAAGAGCAATGAGCGATGAGCCTAAAGCGACAGTACAGAACCGGCGGATGATTTGATGAGGATACCTTTGTCGTACCGGGCCGACGTTAACGGTAGTAATTAATGGTGTGTACTCATTTGCCATCTTTTCATCGTGGTCGAGATTGGATTGGGCCAAGTCCATGATGAAGTTGAGGCAGGTTGGAGTTGGAAGCGGTGACAAATGAAGGCAGCGAAAGCGAAAGCTGCTTGTGGGAACGTTAAGGCTGGGGTTGCAACTTGCCACTCCGACGTAATGAACCCCGGAAATGTTGCAATCGGGTTCGGCATTCGGTTACATATGTTCCGGCCTTATCTACGTGGGGCCGAAGAACAGGAGCAGCAGGAGGGGCAGAGGGGCAGAGGGGCAGAGGGGCTGAGGGGTTACATTACATTAGGTACATAAGGTTAGTAGGTAGTACGTTCAAGCCTCACATCCCTCCTTTGAAGCAAGAACACCCTTGTTGCAGCGCAAATCATTTCCTTGACCCTGTCTTGCATGATCAGGAGGCTGGATGTTTGGCGGGTGACTTTTGTAATTTTCGACTTCCTTCAGTTGCTCAAACTTATAAAAACTGGTACGGATCATATTCTACAGCATCCGACACCGGTCACTTTGCTTATATGAACCGATCTTGGGTATTCTCTACAAAATCTGGTGGGGCAATGCAGCGGATGGCAACCTTGTTTCCGATTTGTAGCTGTGTTCTCGACGGCTACATGCGATTCAATTCAATTCAATTCAACACCCGGAAGGATCAGGCGGTAAGCAGCCAATCAGAAGCAACTTCCGCGGCTTACGAACTGAACCGTATTAACGGCGTGCTACCGTCTTCGGTCTAGCCCTCGTTATGCACACCTACATTATCTAGAGTAACAAGCGCCGATATATCCATGGCCTAGACATGTTCGGTACGAGATGTAGGTGTTGCGGGTGTCGTCGGGTAGTATTCCTTAACTCTCTCTCTCTCCCTCTTTTTTTCTTTTTCTTTTTCTTTTTCTTTTCTTTTTCTCTTTTCCCTCTAGATAGTTGATCGTTTCTATCTTGGTTGGCACTCGTGTGCAACTATTCCCCTTTCTTTACTCCAGTCTTAGACATACGTGGATGTAGCCGCTATTGTATCCGAACTCCGGCTGTCCACTTTGTCATTCTTTGGACGAGATTCTTCCATCTTACTATAACTTGGGAATTGGCCGTCTGAGTTCCCTTGGAGTACAAGTCCTCGTCTTCCAATCTCTCTCTCCTTTCCCATCTTTTGATACGCAACGACCGAAAATGACCAACATAGACCATGGCCCAAAATTACCAGCCAAACAACTGACTATATTAGGTGAGCACGAAACTTCTTTGGTTTACTTCTATTATAACGTCCCCTCTAAATAAGTCTATATTGCTTTATGTCCTCTCACAGCTGGCAATACGATAGCTCTATGCCAGAGAAACCTAGCTACCGGACGAATGTATCTTGTTTGGGATATTGTATTATTCATACCTATTGCTTTAGTCAATAGACTATGTCGATGACTTGCCCTTATGCCAGGGGCTGCTGTGGCCCACGCATCTTACCTGGTTACCCTGTGACATGTTGAAGCATACTATTTACTCCGTATGAAACCATGAAAAGGCCAGATTGCGATGGAAGTGGAAATAGGTGACGAGGACCTCATAATTAATTGATAATATCGCGTACTGCTAGAATCCGTACGCTCTCTTGTCAAACTCAATGCTAATTTTGCTTTCAGCCATCGCACGGTTCGCCGAACCGATTGCGTACACGTCCGTCTTCCCCTACCTACCCGAGATGATATCTAGTTTCGGCGTCGAGAGGAACGAGATCGCGAAATGGGCTGGTATTACTATTTCGGTCTTTTCCCTTTCGCAGAGTATAACGGCTGTAGCCTGGGGCAGAGCCTCAGACCGGCTGGGGAGGAGGCCTGCCATTCTGACTGGATTACTTTTCACAATGATTGGCTTTATAGCATGGGGCATGTCAACGAGTCTGCCAATGGCGATCACTGTCCGTATTATGATGGGGGCCGGCAACGGAAATGGTCTGTGCTTGTCACCTGGCTAAATCAGAACTTTTCATGCTAATCCGTGTAGTTGGGATTATTCGGACCATGGTTGCAGAGATGGTTACCGAGAAGGAGCTCCGACCAAGAGCATTCTCAATCATGCCGTTAGTCTGGAGCATTGGTTCAGTTTTTGGCCCAGCTTTCGGCGGCCTGTTTGCGAAGCCCGCTGAACAATGGCCTGGCGTTTTTGGCAACATCGCTTTTTTCAGGAAGTACCCATTCGCTTTCCCGAACTTGATCGGTTCCATTTTCTTCCTAATATCTCTCACCACGGGGTTTCTATTTCTCGAAGAGACTCTTCATAGGAAACGGAATTATCGGGATTGGGGCTTAATCCTTGGTGAGCGTGTCGTAAATCTATTCAGGAATCACCTCCACCAACAGGCACAGCGCCTCAGGCGACATTCTATACGAGAGATCGAGGCATCGGCATCGCTATTAGACACAGACACACCTCCGAAGACAGCTAATGTTACTATTGTAGAGTCGAGGGCCCCAAAGCCTAGAAGTCTACCTCTTCTTTCTGTGTTTACTCGCCAGAGCGTTATTATTCTTACGGCCTATACAGTCTTGGCTCTCCACTCCGTTTCGTTCGACCAAGTTTTACCCGTGTTTCTCAACTATCCATCGCAAAAGCATACACCGGATAATACCTCATTACCATTTGTCTTTAGTGGTGGGTTTGGATTAAACCACGCTCACATTGGCACTATCTTCGCTGGTGAAGGGATCATATCTGGTTTGGTACAGTTTCTGGTCTTTCCACCTTTATGTACACATTTCGGCGTGATGAATTGCTACAAGGCCAGCGTTCTTATCTTTCCTATTGTTTACTTCCTTACACCGTTTACGGTGCTAGTCGAAGGTACGATACTGCGTTACACTGCGTTATGCACCCTCCTAGTTCTTAAAACGTTCGCTGTCATTATCGGGTTCCCCTGCACTATCCTTCTATTCACAAATAGCGCCAAGAGTTTAAGTATACTAGGAACTCTCAATGGCTTTGCGACAACATTCAGTGCCCTCGGCCGAGCTGCCGGCCCTGCCATGACAGGTGCTGTTTTCACATATGGTGTTAAGCGGGGCATGATCGGTTTACCATGGTGGCTTATAGCCTTCATCGCGATCCTGGGTGCCATACCCGCATGGTCGATTGTGGAGCGCGACGGACCGAGCGACGTTGGTTCTTCATCCAATAGTGAGGACGAAGATGATATGGAGACTGATAGCGAGCTCACCACCGACGATGAGGAGTTCAGAGCTAGTCAGGCTAGCATTATGGTCATGTCAGAACAACTGCAGCCAACAGAGGATGCTCCGTTAATACAAAACATCAATAATTCGCAAGCTGCCAATCATTATGGGACGGTGGAAGCCAGAGACGATATTTCTCAGGTTGCTTCGAGGAATGGAGCTGCGGGTTAGTTTAGTATACGAGGGTCCTTCTTGATGATGGATAGGCCTAAGAACGGGAATAAATATGCTAGATGGTGTATAAAGCAAGGCGCTCTATGTGATGGCCATATAAACAAGTGTATAGATGTAGTAGCGGTAGCATCGTGATTACTGCCGTTATTGGTAGGAGGCGTTAAGGATTCGAAAACGGACTTGGCTTTAACAGCAATCCTTACTTATTAGTTTATATGGGAATCAATTCGTTGCATCACGTATCAGATAAGAGCCAAGCTATTTATATTCGCCCAACTGAACCACCGTTCCGTGTTTACCCCTAAAAAAAAAAAAAAAAAAAAAAAAAAAAAGACATGGATTCCCCCACCAAGTCGCCGTAGCTTAACCTGGCATGACCTGCCCCCTTAGCCATAAAACGCCTATGCAAATGAAGCTACCGTGCATCATCATGCAACATCAAGCTATCAAGTGGTATCATTTGGTTTTGTTTTCCGCACCGAAGACTATCTGAAAAAAAACCATTACGTCCCGACCATTTTGTAATTACCAATCTTCGTCTGTCCCATGCCAACCAGCCAATCAACAAACCCATTTTGCCACTAAGTGGTATCCAGCTTTTACTCACCCTACCAGCCCCCCTTTTCTATACTGAACGAACGTTTTAAGCATAGAGCTTCTTCTCGTAACTCTCCATGTTCACGCCGCCTTCCAGTTGTGCGCTGGCGGTACGAATCTCAAATCGTAGGGACCCGTTGGCAGCACTCTCGTGCATTTCTTTCAGGCTTCGCATACCGCAGTCCTGCAGCGAGTGTTTTAAGCCCGCTGCTAGATATGGTACGAACTTACTGACAGATCCGCGGTGCGCCACAGCGCCGGACACACCTTGAGCAACAAGGACGCTGTCGCCCTCGCTGAAGTACCGGGCAGTACCCGCGTTGCTAGCCTGGCTATTCTTACCGCCAGCACCGGCTTTCTTATCTTGCATAGCATCGATGCTGCCCATACCACGATATGCCTTGACAAGCTTGCCTTCACGCGAAACAAACGAAGTGCCCGGCGATTCAGTTGTGCCCGCGAGTAGGCCACCCATCATGACCGTAGAAGCTCCAAGGGCAAGACCCTTGACGATGTGGCCGACATTTTGGACACCGCCATCAGCGATGCACGGCACTCCAAATTTGGCTGCGAAAGAGGAAACTGAGTAGACCGCAGCTGCTTGGGGACGGCCCACGGCCATAACCTCTTGTGTAATACAAGCGCTTCCACTGCCCATTCCAATTCTTAATCCATCGACTCCTGCGGCAATCAGGTTTGCGGCCTGTTCCCGAGTCACCACATTTCCGCCAATGACATCGAGGCCGGGATACTCTTGCTTGATCCACTTGACCATGTCGATTTGGTACATGCTGTTGCCCTGACTACTGTCCAGCACAACAATGTCAAGTCCTGCATCAACGAGCTTCTTCAAGCGAATCTTATCCTCCGGACGGGTACCGATCGCGGCAGCACAGATAAGCTGCTTCGAGTCGGGGAGCTTAGACGCAAGTGGGAAGTGCAGGTTCTTAGTCAAGTCGGAACGAGAAATCATAGACACAAGGTTGAAATCCTTGTCGACAATAGGCAATTTGCCCTTTCTAGACTTGGCAAGAATCTTGTTCGCCTCAGGAAGGGTGACGCCTAACTGGGCAGTGACCAGGTCGGTCACCATGACCTTGTCGACCGTTTGGCTGAGGTCATCCTCGAATTGAAGATCGCGGTTTGTAACAATGCCCAGCAGTTTGGTTCCAAGCTTGCCAGATTCTACAAGCTTTAGTTAGCTAGAATACCACATCGAGTTTGGAGAATTAAAAAAAAAATTGTTCAGTGGACATCATCATAAAGAGCATAATTGATTCCCCATGACATTTCTGTCTATACGGTGGAACGAAAGTTAAAATATTAGGTTTGTAATCATAGGATGTGATACATGCACCAGGCAACATGAGGGCGACACCCGGTGGAGTATGGACCATAGAAAAAAAAGAGAGGGATGAGACGAAAGAGATAGAACATACCCGTGACAGGGAAACCACCGAATCCCCATTTCTCTTTAAGGGCCTTGGCTTCTTCGACAGTGGTCTCTTTGCTGATGACAACAGGGTCGACAATAAAGCCGTTTTCGTATCTCTTCACCTTCCTCACCATTTCGGCTTGAGCATCTGGTGAGCAATTGTGGTGGATAACACCAAGACCACCCTGTAGGGCCATGTGAATGGCCATCTCATGCTCAGTAACGGTATCCATAGGCGATGAGACGAAAGGAGTCTTGAGCGTGATTCTCTTGGTGATAGGGGCATCAAGCACGACTTCAGAGGCAGGGAAGCCAATGTACCCAGGTAAGATTAAGAAATCGTTGTATGTCAAGCCACCGCGCTGCTTGGTATCAATAAGATCTTCAATACCAAGGCCATCGCGAGATTGATAGTCCTTCAGTGTCTCAAGGGCACTGGAAGGGTCCAAGAACTTAGAACTGCCGTTGACGGAAGTTGAACCGTTAAGCGACGGCATCTTGACTACACAGAGAGTACAAAAGGCTAGGAGATGTGAGGTTGAAGACAATGTCGAGAAATGAAATTGACCTGTCGACGAATTGAACGATGTTCTTCTTCCCGAGTAAAAGGAAGAAGGAGAAGGGGAAGGAAAAAAAATTAAAATTCGAAGCCTTGACTAGTTTGCCAAATTTTTTTGTGTTCTTCCTGCGGGGTCCCTGCACAAGCTTTAGGTACCGTGCGGGGCCATTCTCTCGTTAATGCGCAACCTCGTTGAAACATGCCGTTCACGCGTTAAGTCTATATTGAAAGCATGTTTCCCACTAGTACCATAGATACCATGGACTTTTAGCCAATGGCTGCCCATTTCTGCTGATCATGCCTACTACATAGGTAGTAGATGTGGCTAACCTAAAGCTGCTAAAAAGGTAAAGTGTACCCGCATAATCTTATCTTATTTTCTTATCAGGATTTGTCAGTGACTTTGGCTGTTTCAATGTTGGCTGTTTGGCTAGACAAAATTTGTGGCTGGTACGCTCCCCGGTCCGTGGCGCCGTTTGCGGTTGGTCAAACCTTAGTGAGGAGGGGCAGGCACAACGGGTTGCCCCCCACCCGAATAAATAAACAAACTTCCAAAAACAGGATTACAGGTCATCGGTTTTTCTGGTCCTGTCACCCGTTGTCCGTCACCCGTCACCCGTCACCGGGCACCCGGCACCAAACGAGTCAGGCTGTAAATTAAGACCAATACTTGTTGATGTTGACTTGCATTTTAACTGTTTAATTAGAAAACCCAATTCTCTACTTTTACACCCCGCTCCTCAACAATCATTCCCGCTGTAGGAAACATCCTACCGTCTAACGAATGCACTGAAGTAAATAACCAAGCGGATCCCGTCGGATAGGTACCTGTTTTGTGTTACCGGAACATGTTTCCCGCGCTTTCCTACTAATACACAACGATACACAACCTCTCTTGTCTCGGTATCTTCGCTTTCGTATCTTGTCAGCTTGTTTACAACCCATTTCGAAATCCAAATAAAGCCAGATAAAGGTATCCCCGCTGCTAGTACCGCTGCTAGTACCGCTGCTAGTAGCTGAAGACTACGAACTGGCATCACATACAAGAATTATCTATCACTTCGACGGTACCTTAGCATATTTCAGCTCCAATAGCTGTGATGCGGACTCCAATATCGACCAGTGGTATTATTCAACTTGACGTAGAGCAACAACATCGCATACACACATAGTAGTCGACATGTCGCACAGGCCCCATCCTCTCCGTCAATCATTTACCGTTGACTACACAACTGCCAATTCTATCAACCGGCAACTTTCAACTGCCTCATCGTCAGCATCGTCTGGTTATTCGGCCAACTCTAACAATTCCGACCCTTCTGACTTTGGGCCACCTAGCGCGGCATCATCGATAACTTCCAATGGATTTGGCAAACCCGTCTCTGCGCATAAACGTGGCATGAGCGAGACTGCAGTTCGGCATTCTTCCCCGCGATCTAGTATATACGACGAACCCAAGACGAACCCAGAAAACATGTATAACTTGGCTAGGCAATCCTTACGCCCGCTCCCGCAGCCGCCTGCTGCCTCAGGACAGCGATCCGAAAAGCTCAAGACACCTCCACGCCGTGACCGCCAGGAACGTGGTCAGAGCATAGACATTGGCAGGCTTTCTTTATACGAGGAGAAAACCTCGCCTACGTCAACTCCGTCAAGCAAGTCGCAAAATGCTCGGCCTACTTCCATGGTGCTCACACGATCTGATGCTACACGCCCAAGCCTGCCTGGAAGTCCAACACACTCCTCTCATCTCACAGTCCATCCTACTACTCTCGCTGCCCCCGACTTGGAACAATTGGGTCGCTCTTCTACCAACCAGCTGCGCACCTTATCCAAATTGGCCCAGGATAGTTCCGCCGACGAATTTGCTCTTACTTCCCAGGCCCAAGAGGTGGTTGGTCTGCGTGGACGGCGAAGACTGCAGCGAGCCGGGAATGCGAATGGCTCGAGGAATGGACAACGCAGTGATCGCTATGGATTTGAAGGGCGCAATTGGATGGATAAGCAGAGACAATTTCTCCAAGCATACGAATATCTCTGCCACATCGGCGAGGCAAAAGAGTGGATTGAGGATGTCATTCATCGCCAGATCCCTCCAATCGTAGAGCTGGAAGAGGCTTTGAGAGATGGCGTTACCTTAGCTGAAGTGGTGGAAGCCCTGAACCCTAATCGACGATACCGTATATTCCGGCATCCGCGGCTCCAGGCAAGACACTGGGATAATGTTGCTGCATTTTTCCGGTACCTAGATGAGGTCGAACTGCCTGATTTATTTCGATTCGAGCTCATTGACCTCTACGAAAAAAAGAATATCCCAAAGGTCATATATTGCATACACGCACTGAGCTGGCTTTTATTCCGAAAGGGTATCGTAGATTTCAGAATTGGGAATCTAGTTGGCCAACTAGAGTTTGAGCACCATGAATTAGAGGCTATGCAGAAGGGGCTGGATAAGCTCGGTGTTAATATGCCTAGCTTCGGAAACATGGGTGCTGACTTCGGCGTAGAGCCAGCACCTGAGCCAGAACCCGAAGAGACTGAGGAGGAACGAATCGATCGTGAGCTGTCGGAAAATGAAGCCGTTGTCCTCGATCTCCAAGCACAAATGCGAGGTGCTATGCTTCGAATGCGGCTTGGCTATATTATGCAACAACTATGGGACTCGGAGGACTGGCTTATTGACCTGCAAGCGCGCATACGCGGTGACTGGACCCGGCAAGTTATTGGTTATAGGTTAGAGATGCGGAAGTTTGCTACCAATCTTCAGAGTGCCGCTCGTGGATTCCTTGCACGGAACAGAATGGCACGTAGAGAACATTATTGGAAGAGCAAGGAAAAAGACATCACGATACTACAGAGCTTAGTACGGGCCGCAAAAGTACGTGATGAAGTACGAGAAACTCGATCTCAGTTATCAAAGGTGAATGGGCCTATACGGAGCATTCAAGCTGTGTTCCGAGGCCAACTGGCACGTAAGAAATTCATTTCCCAGCAACAAGAAACGAGTCGCATGTCCGGTCCGGTATTACAACTCCAGTCTGCAATACGAGGCATGCTAGCGAGGGAGAAAGTCAGCCGAGATCTTTGCTCGCTTGGAGAGGAGACTCAGGCAGTTACTAGTTTGCAAGCTGCGGTTAGGGCTATGCTAGCAAGAAGTCAAATCCATGAACAACGCGAGACGCTGGCTAGTTTTGGTCCAAAATGGGAGTCGCTTCAGTCGATATGCCGTGGTAATCTACTCAGACAGAATGTCCAAGCAACAAAAGCTGAACTAGCGCAACATACGCCAGAGATTGGGAACCTGCAAGCTCATATTCGCGCGGCGGCAGTGCGTCGGGATATCACCGAAAAGTTGGATGCTTTGAGTGATAACGAACTATCCATACTTGAGCTTCAATCATTAGCTCGAGGTATGCTCGAACGACAGCGGATCGCAGACGATCTGGATTCCCTTGAAAGCAATGCAGCAAGTATCACAGACCTCCAGGCTAGAGTTCGTGGGTCTCTATTCAGGGAGCAGCATAGTCTGCTTCTCGATGAATTACAAACGCACGAAGACCAAATTGTCGCATTGCAATCCCTTGCCCGAGCCATGCTTTTACGCAGTGATGTCGGCCAACTGCTGGCTGAACTCGACGAACACGAAGAATCCATAGCTGAGTTGCAATCCTTAGTGAAAGGCTTCATCGTTCGACAGAATTTTGCTGCCAAGAAGAAGCATTTCGAAGAAAACATGCAGAAGGTGGTAAAGATCCAAAGTTTCGTTCGAGCTAAACTCCAGGGAGAGGCATACCGGAGCCTTACAACCGGCAAAAACCCCCCCGTTGGTGCAGTAAAGAACTTTGTGCATCTTCTCAATGACAGTGACTTTGATTTTAACGAAGAAGTGGAATTTGAAAGGCTACGAAAAACAGTGGTCCAACAAGTCCGGCAGAATGAAATGCTTGAACAGTATATCGATCAGTTGGATATCAAAATCGCCCTCTTGGTGAAAAACAAGATCACCCTTGACGAAGTCGTTCGACATCAGAACACCTTTGGCGGCCATACCAGCAGTCTCCTGGCTAACGCCTCCATTGCTTCGGCTAACCAGTTTGACTTGAAAGCTCTCAATAAGAGCTCCAGAAAGAAGCTAGAATCGTATCAGCAACTATTTTTCAACCTCCAAACCCAGCCACAGTACCTAGCACGGCTTTTCAGAAGACTAAGAGAATTAGGTACAGCTGAGAAGGAGTGCAAGCGCATTGAGCTTCTCATGATGGGACTCTTTGGATATGCACAAAAGAGACGAGAAGAATACTACTTGCTCAAGCTTATTGCAAGGTCGATACGGGAGGAGGTGGACGCGTGTACTTCTATCCAAGAGTACCTTCGCGGTAACTTTTTCTGGTCAAAGCTATTAGGCAATTATTCCCGGTCGCCACGAGACAGGAAATATCTGAGGGATCTGCTCGGCCCACTAATACGAGACAATATCGTTGAGGATCCCGCTTTGGATCTGGAGAGCGACCCAATGCAAATATACAGATCTGCCATCAATAACGAAGAGCTGCGCACCGGTCGCCCAAGTCGGAGACCGCTCGACATAACCCGGGATGTAGCAATCAAAGACCCAGAGACACGCGAGTTATTCATTGATCACCTCCGCGACCTCAGAGAGATTTCTGATCAATTCTTCCTTGCTCTGGAGGATCTGCTCGCCCGAATGCCTTACGGCTTGCGATTCATATGCCAGCAAATGTTCGAAGCACTATGCCAACGCTTTCAGCGCGAACCTCAACATCATGTGCTCCAAATCGTGGGCAATTGGATCTGGCGATTTTATCTGCAGCCAGCATTGATTAACCCGGAACAGGTAGGTGTAATCGAGAAAACTCTGAGCCCTCTCCAGAAGCGCAACCTAGGCGAAGTTGCCAAAGTCCTCAGCCAAATACATTCTGGCCGTCCGTTCGGAGGTGAGAACATTTACCTACAGCCTCTGAACGCCTTCGTAGGAGAGTCTATCGAGAGACTTGCACAAATCACGAACAACTTGATTTCTGTTGCGGATGCTGAAAGCACATTTGACATCGACGAATTCAACGATCTCTATGCCAAAAATCGACCAACGCTATATATCAAGATGACGGATATCTTTGCAATACATTCTCTCGTCGCACACGAAATACCGACTATCTGCCCTAATCGCGACGACGTTCTCCGTGAGATCTTGCAAGACCTAGGTAGTGCAAAGAATAACGAGAGCGAAATGAATGCGTCTGGTTCATCGGACATTCAAATGTTTTTGACGCCGAAACTTCATGATGTTGAAGATCCGGAGGCGGATATCAAGGCTCTTTTCATGGAGACCAAGCGTTGCATCCTGTACATTATTCGTGTGCAGACGGGCGCTAACCTTCTCGAAATCCTCGTCCGCCCGCCTACTCAAGAAGATGAGCACAAATGGCAAGCTCTCCTAAGAGAGGACTTCGCGTCTGGTAGTAATACAAAGGGAGCATACTCGGATGTCAACATGGTCGATGTGACTCGAATGTCATACTACGATATGAAGCGTAACGCTCTGGAGAACATCATGCACTTAGAACAGATGGGACGAATTACAAAACACAATTATTACCAAGACATTTTAAATGCTATTGCGCTGGATATTCGTACAAAGAGTCGTCGTAGAATACAGCGCCAACGAGAGCTAGAAGGGGTACGACTCACCCTCGGAAATTTACACGAGAAGGCCGAATACCTGGAACAGCAACGCAAGAGTTACGACGACTACATCGAGCAGGCCATGGCTACGCTGCAGAAAAATAAAGGGTAAGAGGATCAGAATCCCCTATAGATCTTTTCGTACTAACAAGCCGGGGGTGTAGGAAAAAACGGTTTCTCCTTCCATTCACGAAACAGTACAACCACCAGCGGGAACTTGAGCGTTCAGGCCGCGTCCCCAAGTTTGGCTCTTACAAGTATAGTGTACGTGCTCTTGCCGAGAAGGGCGTTGTCGTGTCTTGGCAGGGTGTATCGGAACGCGATTGGAGCAATATCAACCTTACCATCTCGTGTGACGAGGTCGGCGTATTCAACCTCGAGGGTAGCCGTGGCCACATCCAGATTCCAGGAGCAAGCGCCCTCATCCCGATAGAGGATCTCCTCCAGGCGCAATTCGAGTCCCATCAGTTTATGAATGTGTTTGAGGGTAATTTGAGGCTCAATGTCAATATCCTTCTGCATTTATTGTACAAGAAATTCTATCGGACGCAGTAAGTCATGGAGCTGGTTCTCTATGCAGAACCTGCACGGGAAACCCCTTGTTTAAAAGGCACGTCGTCTGTGATGAAGGATATGAAGGAGCAACGGGGATAGGATGCATGGTACTCGGACAAAGGGGGACACTGGTGTTTTGCAAGGCAACGCGTTACTCCTGCGGGCTCAGATTAAGAATAATGAGAGATATACGCTGATGGGATTGGTTGGGGATAGGTATTGGAACTCGACTTTGTTCTTCGCAGCTATTGGTACCTTAAGTTGATACCAGCCGCGGCGAGCCAATTAGCATTAGGTAGCTAGGTATGTACTTAGGGTTAGATGCATGATGTTATGGCAATGAGACCATATTTGTAATTGACTTGATTCCTCTCGATTCTGATATATGTATGGCTTCTTGCTGTCTGTGGATGATGGATTTATTTATAGATCAATCGAATTTATGGATACGTCTTGAAGTTAGCCAAGACGCCGTTGAGATGTTTTATTCGGCGGAGCATTCGGCGCGACTCGGCGGCGAAGCTGTGGGGCAACCACCGAAAGCCCACCGAAAAAGTAAAGAACCAAAAGGGGATCTACCGGGTATCTGCATGTAAGGTACCTAGGTATATTGCCTATGTGATACAAGGTACCTACATATGAAGTATATATACGGGACTCCGATCTGAATATTCCCAGCTTCTATGCGTGCCAACTTTTCGCATACTTAGCTCTTTTCCAAGGACAGTTAGTTCTGGACTTTTATATATATACAGGTATAAATACCTTACTGCGACGCGGCCGTCAAGAAATAAATAACGGAAACGCCAAACAGGAATGGCTGCTTTACCAAGAACAATGCGCTCTCTTGTGGCACCAAGATACGGATGGCCGACCAGCTGGGAAGTTGCCAATATGCCAGTTCCTGCAGTTGGGAGCCCCAAGGACGTACTGATCAAGATACATGCTGGGGGCATAACAACGGGAGACACGCAGCTCGCAAGGGGAACAATGCGATATATGGTCGGGGAGTTAAAGTACGCTTGACATATTCTCTACTTTGCGAAATTACCTGTGTTGGTGAGTACCTAACCTGATATATTCCGGAATAGGTTCCCCCACAAGATCGGTATCGAAGCTACGGGCGTTGTCGTCAAGGTCGGGTCAGCAGTGACCTTGTTCAAGCCTGGCGATGAGGTTTATGCGTTCGGGGTATCCCGGCCGATGAATTTCACTGCTGAGATTGGCTTCTGTTCCGAATATGCTATAGCTCAGGAGAACCTCACCCTCTCCAAACCAATTAACTCTTCATTTGAAGATGTGTGCGATCTTGGCAATATTATTACCGCGCTGCAGGCCATTGAGATAGGACTACGACTTATGCGCGAGAACGGCGTGACGGACGGGCTCGAGGGAAAGACGGTATTTGTGTCTGGTGGGTTGAGCGCTACTGGCTCCGTCGCGATCCAGATGCTCAAGAACGTGTATCGTGTGGGCAAGGTCATCACCACCGTATCCACAGCTAAGGTCCCACTTGTCGAGAAGTATCTCCCAGGGCTCGTCGACCAGGTCATCGACTATACCCGCGTGGAGAAACTGACGGACGCCGTCCCCCAGGGAAGTGTAGACCTCGTGTACAACACGCAGTGGATTTTAACGAGCACGTTCCCGCTGGTGAAGCTGGACGTTGGTGTGGTGATGTCTATCACAGGTGTACCAACGCCGGGTCTACTACGTGTCATGCTACCTTCAATGCCCTTTCTCGTGTATTGGCTTGCTGGACTCGCGCAGCTGTGGTATAGATTTAAACTGCGAGGGACTAACGTGAAGTACCAGTTTCACTCGGGTAACCCCGGTGCTCGTGAGGATCTTGAACGCGCCGGCGAGATGCTGGCTATAGGGAAGATCAAGACGGTGAAGCGCGTTGTTGAGCTCGAGGACATCGACTCTGTCAGGAGGGAAGCGCAGAAAGTGGCCACAGGAAAGGGAGGAACTGGAAAATTGGTTATCAAAATTGCCAAATGACGGGAGCAGGAGGTGGGAGGTGGGAAGTGTAAAGTGTATATGAGGCTTGAGCACCTAACCAAGCGAGATACGTGTATTATAACAGCAATTAGACGCGCGGATAATATTGTAACATCACACATTATACGAGTTAAGACAAGTTAAGGCAAGTCAAACTAGAGAAGCAACCTGAATAATGCAAAGCAGATAAATATAACTACCACTCCAACAAAAAAGAAGAAGATAAAGATATAAATATCCTTGAAATATAGATTGACGAATCTCCTATCTTACTTACTGGCTTGCTAGGTTACTCTTTGCCCCTGACCATAACCCTGCCCTACGTATAATTCACAATTCAATCTGTTCAATCTGTCGAATAAACAAAAAAAAGAAAAAAAAGAAGAAGTATTAACTATCTAGCCCAATCCGACAGAAAACCAAAAATTGGAAAGAAAAAGAAAAGCCGTATTTTGGGAGCCGTATGCTCGCTTGTCCGAAATGAGAATATGACAATATCAAATCATAAAATGCCATACACATGCATGTACACGCCACCGACATCAACCCAGAGCCTTCTCTTCCCAATTTTGGCTCTACTTCTTAGAGCTCTACTTAGGTGACGCAACGGGGAACACCGCCCCGAACTCGTTGGCGCCCGTGCAGTAGATCCACACCTGGCGGGGTTTCGCCGAGCCAGGGAACGGCGGCGCCGGTACGAAGTGGGTGTAGAACTCACCGCCGGGAGGCATGCGGATGATGCAGCATAGCTGGACGTGGTAAGGGTTGGGTCCGTCGTGCCGGACGTAATGCTGCAGGGCAGCCTCGGCCTGTATGATGGTGAGACCGTAGTGGTTCTGGTCCGTGACGGTCTTATCTGCACCGACGAAGCAGTCTGGATCATCATACGAGGCACGGAGGGCCGACGTAGCCGGAAGCCAAAGGTTCTTCGGGTCTTGGAGCCGCATGCTGTTACAGATAGCGTGTAGAGCGCCATCGAGTCCGAAACTAGGGCTCAAAGGAGCCCAACCGTTGGGGAAAGCACGGCGCAAGGCCTCATTGTCTGCGTGCGGGTTCTCACCTTGAGTGTTGTACTGTGGTGTTGGTGGGAATGGCTGATCTACAACGCGGCCGGTCTTAGCCTGCTCATCGGCTATCATCTTGGACTCCAATCCAGGGAGGGGCGTGTATTTCCATCGATGTGAGGGTTCTGCTTTGGCATTAGCTGACCCGGTGGATTCTCGGTTGAGCCAGTCTCGGTGCGCCTGGCTAATGGGCCCAGAACCGGTAGATTGCTGACGGGCGGGCTGAGTAGCCGGTACCTGACCTTGGGGCACCTGAGACGTAGTCGGTCCTTGGGGGATCTGAGTGCTAGTCTGATTTTGAGGCGCCTGAGCGGTGCCATGGCCTTGGGGTACCTGAGGGGTAGTCTGACCTTGGGGTACCCAAGTCGTAGTCTGACTTTGGGGTACCTGAGGGGTGGTCTGACCATGAGGTACCTGAGTCGTAGTCTGACCCTGGGGTACCCAAGTCGTAGTCTGACTTTGAGGTACCTGAGGGGTGGTCTGACCTCGGGTTATCTGCGTGGTAGTCTGCGGTTGACGTGCTGGGGTGATGGGAGGTGTAACCTGTTGTTGATTCGGGAGCCCACCTTGACCAGTTTTTTGAGATTGGGATAAGGGGTCAACGGGATTAACCTGAGGACGGCGCCAATCGGTAGTCCGAGGTGTAACATTCCTTCGATCTATGGGCGGCACGATAGGCTTTGAAATGTCGACGTCGGTTCCGGTATTCACTCTCTTATTGCCCTGTGCTGTAGAGGCCAGGATGAAGTCGGCCGGGATCTTGCGCTTCCTGGAAGTGCTATGAGGGATGTCCGAGTCTGGGGTCGGTGGTAGCAGGGGAATTTTGGGTGGCTCAACGTCTGTCATGGCCTTGTAAACCTTACGTACTTTACCCCAGAAGTTGAGGGGAGGCTGGGGGTAAACCACTACGGCGACCCGGTTAGTATCATATGTTTTGAACCTTGAAGGCCAAACGAAAGCAAGTCCGAGTAGCTAGCTGGATATATGGATATATAACTTACCCTCTTCGAGTTTACGACTAAGAACGATGGATTGTAGAAGAGTCTCGGCCATAGGAAAGACGGCAGGACCTTGCATGAAGCGCTCTTCCGACTTGGTGATCGGTACCATCCTCTGCCCGAGCGGCTTATCTACCGTCGTAGTTGTTATCGCTGATTGTTGTGTCGTCGCCATCTTATCTGCGTCGTCAGTATATGTACTAGGTCGTTGTGGTTCAACTGGTATGGCTGATGTGGCTATTGGGCCTTCTTCGTTTTCTTCTCTCGGGATATCTTGGGGTTTCGCTTCGGGGGCCACTTGGGGCGGTTCTGAATAGTCTACTGGAGGAATTGCTTGAGGAACTTCTTGAGTAGATGCCTCGATCGCGGGCTTTGTACTTGAGGAATGCTTTGTGTTTATGGGGGCCTTTGTTTGTTCTGAAACCTCGTTCCGTTTTGGGTCTTTTGTGTCCACACGGGTCTTTGTGACATTTTCCGAAGTCGTTCCCTTTATTCTCTGGCCCTTGGACCAACGATTGTTTGGCCCAGGGCTCGGTGTCAAACCATTTGTTACTCTCTCTACTAGTCTTTCGGGAAACCTTGGCATTAGTATGCCGTAGCTTTGGCTCGGAAGGCTTGGCTCTACCCTTTCTACTTCGTCCTGCCGTTGGCCGATAAGTTCTTGTAGGCGTTCGCTTTGTAGGTGCACCGGCCAACGCATCATATGGAAGAATATACCCCTAGTATACGGTGCTTGGTAACGCCTTTGCCTTTGGGTAGCCCATTTGAAGAGGCTTGGTCGCTTGTAACCACCAAGTATCTTATTTGGTTTGAATTTGCTGTCATTGGCATAGTAACCCGAGGAATCCTCGAGAGCCTCAATACGGCCGGGGTACATCGTGTTGCGGTTCTCGACGCAATTTTGAATGATGCCTTCTCGAATAATATCCGCCGCGCTTCCACCCCTGAACTCGCGCCTCATAAGCCCATCGGGGTCCACTTTGTTGACAACATCCTCCATAGTCGGCGGTAGGAACTCTATTGGTCCCACGCCGTTCTGGATAGTAAGGTGCCAGTGCTCATAAGCCTGTCTAGACGCTTCCGTAGAAATCGCTTTCCACTCGCGACTCTTTGGAATCCCCGACCCGTCGTCGTAGGCTGCGTACTGAAGTCTGCGTTCAACTTCCTCGGCGTGCGCTATCGTACGTCCCATTCGGTAGGCAAGGTTTCGAAAGAACTGGGCCGTCCTCTCCGGGACTGGTAAACGACGCTTCTTCATTGCTTCCTCGCGAACTTCCCTGCGGATATTATCACTGATTCTCTCAACTGACAGCCTTCCTAATGTCTCCCAGTCAACTAAGTCAGACCAGCTAGGTGCATTGCGCTTCTCCTCTGGACCTCCTTCCGGGTACGAGCCCTGCACCCAGCCAATCTCGGGTTGGATCTGTGCCTGCAACAAATAGTGACTAGTAGCTTCGCCCTCTTCTGTCTTACCATCCTTGGAGATACCCGCTGCTAACCTTTCGGGTAACGTGTCATCCCCAAGATGATCGAGGATGTGTTTCAACTCCTCCGTCTCAATAGAGGCTTTTAAACCGCTAAGTCCATATTTATTTTCCAAATGCTCAACTATTGCTTCTCGGTACAAATCCTGGTTGGTGCGGAATGCTTTTTGGCTTTCATGGCGCCAATATACACGATTCTCGGGGTGTATTTGGTATTTCGGTCTTATGATAGCTATTTCCCGTTCTTCCCGGGGCTTGTTTGGGTCGATTATCTCTACGTATCTGATTCCCGTTAGTAAACTTGCCTACCTTGTATACAGGAACTGAACTTACTGAACTCGGTCTAAATTACGGAGCTTCTCCAAGTGGTAAATGGCTTCTGAACGTAGGAACTGATATGTTTCGTTTGCGTGAGATTTTCCAGCAGCCCCCTTACCATTTATGTACGCGAGCGCCTCGTCCAATGATGGTCTAATGTTCCTTTTCTCCTCCTTCCACTGCTGTACATTCGGCTCGAAGATATCTATTCCAGCCGTCCCTGGACTGTCAGATGCGCCTGGGTTGTTGAGGAAATCCTGGAGCCGCTCATCGAAAAGGATAGTTAGGTTATCAACTGGTTGCTTCTCGGGGTCGCACATTGCCTCGGTGCGTGAAGGCTGACAGAGATATTTCAGCCAGGCCGCGTCCGATTCATCGAGAAGCAGAATGGTCGGGGGCAAGTCTAGAGAGGGATCTAACTCAACCCAATCAATTTTCGGTCTCCTCATAATATCTCTACGAGCTTGCCTGGGAGATCCTGCCTCGTCAGGGCTCCATTCTGTTGTATTTCCTAACGGATTAGGGCGCCATTCTATCCCGGCCTGTATATCCCGTAGAATAGCCAGTAGGAATGGCCGGGGAGCTATGCCGAAGGTGTCCACTAGGCGCCTACGTAGCCTTTTTAAATACGCGCCCATTTTTAACCAGTGGTCGTTGTATACCGAAAGGTTTCTGTCGACGTAAGGACCTTGGAAGTTGGTTGGCAGGGCGGCCCTCTGGAAATCGGTCCAGTTCTCCAAGTTATAGCGACGGCGCTGCCAGCCAGCCAGGACTTGGATAAGTTCCTCATACTGGTTATACCAATATACCCAAGGATATGGCTCCTTGAGACTCTTATGGACCCTCTCTGGGGGAAGTGCCCGGGGCTGGTATATTATCTCCTTCAATGCCGGATTCGGCTGCTCATATGGTAGGACCACGCGGCGCCAGGGAGTATTAAGTACTTTATTCTCGTAGTTGGTCAACACATTCAGGCATTGCTGAACCGCAGCTCGCTGCCACCCTCGCGCCTCGTAAAATTCTGTCAGGTCGCGCAACCTTTCCGCCTCGGTACCATTTGTGGCATCCTGATCGTCATCAAAAACAGTAGGAATCTGGTCTGCAGGGCGAGATGGAATCAACCTGCAGGTCTCCTCGACTCCACCTACGATGCAGCGTTCATACATATCATTTTCGTTCCTGAACCCATTGAAAATACGGTGGTCATAGGTGCCGGGCTTGAGGCAATTTTCGAAGTAAAGCTCTTCTGCATTCTGATAGTATTCAACCGCTTGTCCTCCCCTCGCAGACAACTCAGGGAATACACCATCGGTCTGGACCTCGCGTAATTGGTCGTAACGCTTATGCTTGTTTCGCATTCTGTTGAGGGCGGGCTGAATAAGAGATTGACCGGGAAAATTCGGAAGGCGTCCAGTAACACGCTGACCGTGTATGATACGTGACGTCCAGGGAGTTGGGTTGGAATTCCGCTTGTAATATCTCTGATGGAGATCGACTAAGATGAGCGCATCTTCCAGCGCGGCGAGTGTGTATGGGTCATCGTAGCCGAGGTCGCCTCGAAGACGTCCCCCATCGGCTTCATTCAGATACTTAATAATCTCCTCCAGCCGACGATCCCATTGCGGATGTTTATAGACGTCTTCATCGAGCAGAAAGTTCAATATTCGCGGCAGTGCAATATTAGGATGTCTCCCACCAGGGCCTATGGGCACTTGTGACAGGATTTCGTTCCAAGCTTCATCTGTTATCGGGTTGGTCTCCCCCATTATGTCTTTAAAGCCGTTCCGGGCCACAGTTCTTTCCAGGGTCCTTGAAATGGGAATTGGCTGATAAGGAGCTCTATAGCGCTTCACGAGACGACGACGAGTAGATTATCCAGTAGTTTCGGTTTACCGAAAGAAGCTCATTGTCAGCCAGACGTCTCGTTGATGGATTAATTGGTTGCGTTAGCGTGTATCTGCCGGTCGACCGCGACATATGAACAAGGAGAAAGAAACAGAAAGACGTGTAAAATTTCCGCTCTCAACGAACAAGTTGGAAGCTCATGTTCTTGTCTTCCCTTCCAAGGAATCCCGTAGTTAACAGGGGCAGGAGCTGAACATTCCAGAGGCAGTTTCTGGCATCCTTTCACTATAATCCGATTTCGACAAAGAATGCCATTGTAAGGCCAAGTCTCAAGGCTACTAAAATGAAACAAACGCAAAAACTACTTGAACACATCTACTTATTTCCGTTTGCGGTGTTAGAGGCGTCGCCATCCTTTGCTAGCTAATAGTTAGTACTGCTGGAGGCCACAACAACTGTTTGTAATCTTATCCCTGGACATCGACGAAGGTGTTGGAAGCGACCGAAATTCGAAACAGTCTACAGGCTCATAGGATAGGTAGATAGCAATGGCAGATGATAGCCAGTTACCGGAGTCCCGAGAGGGAACTCCAGATCAGCAGCCCCGGGACGGGTCGTCTCGGGGCCGTGGGTGGAGTACACGAAGGTCTGGAATGCCAGACGAGGAACGCAGAAATCGGGTGCAACGTAGACATCAATTCCGCGACCGACTAGACTCCGCAAACGAATACAGACGGCAAGAGGAAACAGAAGATGGAAAACCTGATGTTGGCAGTTCAAGCGCTACACAGGCAACATTTGAACAAGAGAGCATCGATGACCTAGTCCCGACAGAGGCTGAGGTCATCCAGGAGCGGAAGCCTTGGGAGACACTTGTCATTGGAAACCTTGGAGAGAATTTGAGTTATATCGAAGAAAAAGATCGTGCAATTGAACAACAACGGTACATCGTAAGATATCACCAAGAAAATTCTCCGCATGAAGTCGCACACAATCAGAGAATCCTCGAAAACTTGATACAAGAGAGATTGGAATTGGCAGACAATGAAGAAAACAATATGCCCCAGTAAGTAATACGTATATATTGAAGTGTTACCCTCAAAGATGTACGCATAGTAACGAATTGCAGAGATAAGCGAGAAGAGAAGAGCCGCATCGGCGAACGACTAGATTCTTTGAACTGGGCCCTTGATACTTGCCAGTGTGGAGATGAGGAAGTCAACATTCGAGCTGCCATCCAAGGGTACCAGTCGGGGGAGATACCATATTCGAATAATTTCACACTTATTTACGGTGGACATATCGTTGATATCTGCCCTTCATACCAGTCTTTCTGTATAGACAGGCAAGAGAGGTTAGATAGGTATTTTGCGAGATATGGACCCGGTTGGCTCTGGCAAGAACCTCCGTTGTCCGGCCCGGGCTTCGAAGCCATGGCAAATAAGGCACTGTGCCTTACTCAAAATGCGAATAGGCACAATTACTTCTTCGGGACTTACGCGGTAAATATGAAGTTTGCCGTTGATAAGAAACTGGTAATGAGAAAGACACCTACAGGTTTCGTTCAAGGCGACCAGGGCTGGTTGCCGAACACTGAGGTTTCGTGTTGCTTCGAGACACTCCTCGATAGCGGAGCCACTTTCCCCAGCTTACTTCTGAGCGATCTCCAGCGCCTGAACATCGACTTGAGGTATTACGCTGCGCAGGGTGTTACGAGGATCCGAACTGTATCTGATATTCAGGACCGGAGACATTTCGAAATGCGCGTCTCGGTATGCTCAATGGATGGTGCATCTCTCGTGGGGGAAGGCGACCAAGCAGTATGGCCTAACGAACCCCATTATCTTGGAGGTTTCGTTCCGGTTTGGATCAACGAAAACATAGTGGGCCCAGCAAATTCCAGAAACCGCCTTAGCGGCATGATACCTTTTGAATCATGCTACATAGGGTCGGCGCCGACCACGAAAGAATTATGGTTGGGGGAAGATCGTAGAGATGTGTTAGGTGCAAGACGTATGCCGTCGCTCTTGCGATACGATACGGCGAGGCAGCTCGGGTTGGTGTATCCGAAGCACTTCCACAACTTGCGGGCAGAAGCAAAGACACCGGACCAAGTGGTATTTATTCACAGCCTTGATCCAGCAAAGGGTCAAGGATCGGCTTTCGTCGATGCAGACCGGTCTGGTACTCGTGGGAAGAGCGAGCTAGCAATATTAGATGGAGAATTCGACGAAGCTAGGCAGAAGGTGGTTCTGAAAACACAGGAGAGCATCATCTTGGAGCCACGGACAGGAGAGCGCTGGGAAGTAATGAAGACGGAGCCCTTATGGCGAGAGGAATTCCTAACCTCGAAGGACTTTGCAAAACCGGGCTATATTGGCATTGGAGAGAAGCGATCATATGTGGAAGAAGACCCAACTCAGGAAAGGCCCAAACGCAAGTTTGGAGATAAGTAAGAGGGAACAGATATGGCGAAACAGAACCTGTCTCGTGCAGGATAAGTTAGGGCTGATTCCAATGCTTATATGTATATTATACCATCTTGCAGATTACCTGAGGTTACCCAGCCACCTTAGGTAGGTATGTGGGATAAAGAAATTATAGTAATATGCCGCATTCTTTCTTTTCTTTTCTTTTTTTTTTTTTTTTTTTTTGTGCTTCGTTATGAGATGACAAGAATGACCTGTAGCCAGCCAATGCCGCCCGTTGGTAGGAATAAATGTTAGATGAAAGTGGGTGAGGCATTGACAAGTATCGATTCGAAATACATATTGCCGATATCTATAAAGTGAGCTGTATTGTAATGTGCTATAGTATTAAGTCTCTATGTGCTTGTCATGTCGTATCCTAGGTAGCCAAGGACACCGTTCTACGCAAAAAGGATCTTTGCCAGGACAACAGCACTGCGCTCGGAGATTGCGAAAGATCTTAGTAGCTGCTGACCCGCCAATTGGATCCCGGGTAGTCTAACTTTACATAGTATCTTGTGTTCTTTCTGCGTGCTATATACTATGTAGCAGATGTCGTATGAGAAAAAGGAAAATGTAGATTGCCCTTGCGTAGAAAAAGAATGAGTTTTTTTCTTACGAAGTCAGCTGCCTGGATACTACAACAAATGAAACTAATGGGTCATAGTATATTAGATATATGTCTGCAGTTCGGTAGACAGCTAGAGCAGCGATAGTGTTTATCTTTTAATCACCAATTCGGTATTATGAAGACACGCTGATCAAAAGCTGGTTTTAGCGACATCTAGATAGGCTACGTGGTTGGGTCATCCAACCGCTGCCTAACTACGACGATTGCTTACCACTTAGGTACAATACTATGTAGAAAAATATGGGTGTGTGCCGTAGTATTGATACTTGTTCTAAAAAATCCTAGGGCTCAGGTGTGCTCATCTCCGGCTGTTGATTGATTTGGTACAGGCTCTTGGAGAGAATTAGGAAAATTTTTTATTGACCAGAGTGAGTTTAGATGTTTGCAAAGCCTTTTATTTAACTCAAAAGGGAAGAGGAGGCGTACGGCTATGGTATGGCTTGCAGAAATTGATCACCCACTGCAGGGTTTGCAGTGGAAAAGGAGTATTAAGAAGAGGAAGAAAAAATTCTTGGCGCGTTTATATGGAGATACTAATTAAGGAAATACTTGAGACGCGTAAAGAGTTTTTTTTTTTTTTTTTTTTTTTTGTCGTCTTCTGCAAGTCTTTCATCCGGGCCAGACAGGTCTTGGTTTGGGACTTGTCTCATAAGTCTGGTTTAAACTACGGACCCTACTGCTAGAAAGCTGCACAAGCTGCATGAGGTGTGGACTGCAGCGTGCTATTAATGCGATGGATTCCAAAAACGCCAAACCGACGCGTGTGGAGAAAGACACTGTCGTCCCCGAGGGGCTGGGTAGACAGAAACCATCTCGTCATCATATATTTCTAATACCCTACCATACCTAAGCTTAAGTTGAGACTTTTTGACTAGATATGCGTGCTTGATACCAGGGTTCATCCTGATAGCACGAAGCGTAGCATTTACAGAATCATGAGACTGCAAAGAGCCACACATAGTTTTCAAGGTATTATGTAGGAACTACGGTTGTGGCATGTAACATTTGAGCTCTTGAGGATTGCCTAGTCGCGATCATTTGGTTTAACGGTGTCAGGGAACAGTTATATGTAATGTGTGATGTGTGGTGGGAGCATTTTACAGATACTCGGGACGCCGTATTTGGCTTATTTTGCACAAGTACGAAATATTGCTAACAGCTTTGATCTATCCATCAACGCTACGAAAGGTTATCCATGATTTTGTCCGTATAGCTGGAGCAAATACCCGGCGATAGTTTCCATCTCGAGGCTGAAGATCATAGAGCCCGTATGTTGGTACGTGGTTTCTTGATAATGTCTCATAAACTGTTATCAACATTGAGGTAATCATGCCGTATTTAACAGATATATTACGGTTAGATCAGAAGCTAAGCAAGGTCAACTCACATAATAACGAATAGGAAAAGCCGGGTTAGCTACACGCTTTGGGGTTAGTTAAGCAATGGGGGGTAGCTGAGATACAACGGTCTCAGAGAGCAGTAATTGCTTCATATTGGCCGCTGATTATTCCTGTGAGGGATGTCAAAGGAATGTGAAAAGAGAGCTACGAATAGACATCTGGTTTACGATTATGGTTGGATGGTCCATTCTTGGTCGCTTGCTAAGCTGTGATAAATCTTCTTGGAGACAGATACGTAGCTCGGGGTTCACAAGCAAGTATGAGCCCGGCTAGGTAGGTTAGGGTTTCCCCGGGCTGCGTACTTTGGGGGGGTTTCGGCTGACTGAGGTTTATCATCAGATGTAGACGCGCCCCGAAATTAGCGTGTCTTTTTTTCCTCTTAAAACTCTCGCGTCATCCTTGCTTAGGGGATCTCTAACACGATGATCCCGCCGGTTAATCGTTCAATAAGGAAGCTTCAGTCTCGCCAAGAGTTCGCAGTATTTGGAAACAGTGTTCGTTCGGCTGTTTAGTGGAAATAGTAGAAGATCGAGAATAACGATGAGCTTTGCATCGTGAATTTGGCTCGTATTCTGTCAGTTGAATTCGTCATTATCCATATAGCTTAACGACTAGGTTGGTCTATTCTAATCTACGCTTCTCCTGTCCTATGCAATAATGTTGAGTTCTTGATGGATATACTAATAAGTTCTGATGCGGATTCAAGGTATTTTGTATAGTCCCGGGAATGTGGTATCATCATCGATAATTAGCAGGAAGTCCGACCAGGATTAAGGAAGGGGAAACAAAAAGCATGCTGAGCAGCAGGCTGAGCAGCAAGCATGATATGATAAGCTTGGCAAAGGCACGAGAGTATGGAGCCACTGTGTGCTGTAAGCGTTGAGGATGAAGTACAATGCAACGCAACGCCGGTAAGCCAGTATGGGGTAGTTTATTAGGCAAATATCATTTGCCATCTAGAAGCGATACTACTATGTACCGCTTTGAAACATTGCGACTTGTTCCGCAGATGGGAAGTCTACGGATGGCTCCCGGTTTTGCACGTACCCAACCCAGGTTGTCCTTGTCTATGTATGCCAAATCATATCTGCTCGTTGCCGCCGAATACTGGTTGGTGGAAATTGGTAGCAGTGTCTCTCGAAGGATTTCGTAGCATCTACGTTAGGTAGTTAAAAGTTCAAAGTTCAAAGTTCAAAGTTCTAATAATAATGGAGATGCGCCCACCCAGCAAAGTATTTCTATGTTGCAGTACCCTTGATCGTCGGTGGTCGTTTGTCACAAACGGTTGATAATTTTGACAAATCAGGAAGATAATGGGTACGTAAAAAGCCTCACCTTCCACGAGTGACAATTAACTCCGGGTAGAATAAGAAAAGGAAACGAATGATTATTAAGGATATTTAGACGAAGGACTAGTAACGGTGCTTTGCACAGGATAGGTAGGTATTATTAGGTAACCGAACAGCTAGGTAAAGCAAAGATCTGGGTTGCATTAGCTAGATTGTTTTTCTTATGCGTTCCACAGTTCCATCCCGGCGGAATCACCAGCCTCATTGCGGCTTGACCCGAGAAACGGGCTAGGGCTTCTAGATCATCCATCGAAGCATTGTGTAACAATTAAAGTTGTATGGCCTTTTAAATGCTTCATCCTATTTCTGATTATTACGATTATTACTATTACTACCTAACATACGGAATAGTACCTTGCATTATAATCTATGCTACTTGCTTGGTGCGCACATAGTACTGTCTAGTTTCGTAAGCGGTCTGAGCAGATCCCTAGTTAGTCCATGTCGTATAAATCACGTTGCATCCTTCACCGATTCCGAGGTAATATCAAGAAGTAAGGATAACCCTACGACAGTGCGCAGCCGTTAGAGCATTTACTAGATCTAATTTGGTCCCCCGGATGCACAGTATCTAGTATCTACCATAGTACGCCAGCCCCCCAACCTCACCTTTTTTTTCTCCCCCAATTGAGGCTTGAGGATTTGAGAAGGGTACCGACAGCGGTTGATCCAGACCCTTGAACTACATATCATCGCGGTAAGGCCGGCTCCCGAGAATTTTGCTGTAAGTGTTGTCGACCAGGAAACCGGAGACACTATCTCATTACGACCGTAGTAAAGAGGATCCGTTCGTAAGAAAAACAGCACCCAACATGCCGAACCCAGCGATGGATGGTCCCGCGGCCCGCTTCATGACTAAAGTGTTAGCTCAAAGACGCTCTAGGTAACTGATTGAGTGCTCTCCCATCGGTCCTTTGTAAAAGTTTGCACCGCATCAGCGGAGCTTTTCAGAGAATCTATCACTAGGATCCATGTGCCTAAATGTCTACTATACTATACCGGTGCTTGGAGGTATGTTCGAAAAGTTTAGCTTCGGTAGCTTTATAACTAAGGTGGGCAAAGCGCTTTTCGGCATGAAGCAGACCCGTTTCGCTATCCTATATGATGTGTATGAGGAGACAATCTAGGCCACCAGGTAAAGCTGACAAAGTCGGTCGCAAATTCTGAGAAGGACCCGAGTGATTGTGACGGTGTACCTGATCATATATATTATGCAGGTATGCCTGGTGCGGAAGCAGACGCGTGGGTAAAGACATGAAGCTAAAAAAAAAAAAAAAAAAAAAAAAAAAAAACAGCGGAGTAGACGAGTAGGTAGTCTGATTACTTAGCAGTTTTAGATCTAGGTATATTGTCTTAGTTCCTCACCGCTGGAATCGAATCAGATGCGTTAAACAATAACCTCCTGTTGGATCTACTGTTATAGAGTTTTTATCGTCTAGAAGTAGATATATCTAGGTCAGTTGAGAAAATAGTAGATATATGGTATCTTTGGGCATAAAAGAAAATATTTATATATTTCGATTTTGCTAGTTTGCCGACATGCATGAGCCTTAGACACTTGCGATTTGTGAGATTTCTCGGGTAATAGGAGAGATATCAGTCTACCGGTCAAGAGTTCGTACGATGGGCCGGAGTAATCGTCCACTTTCTGAGGGCTGAAAAAAAAAAAAAAAAAAAAAACACAAGTTGCGTCTATGACTGCACATATGTATAATTAATCGTACAAATACGTTACGTCATCATTGAATTTATGTAAAAGTCCGCATTGGGAAGTGTTAACAAGAGTACATGTAGGGTTGCTTGTTACTCGCGTGGATGGTGCGCATCACTGCATATATACATGTAACTGTGGACCTTTAGTTAAATGAATATTGAAAGCACTAGTGACGAACGCGATGCATGTATAGCGCACAGTGCATACCGCGTTTGCGGTAAGGCTGAGCTAGATCAACGGAAGGGTGGGGGCTTCTTTGCGAAGGACAAATCCGTTTTTACATTCACAACGGTTTTGCGCTGCAGGAAATACCACCTAGTAACTGTTCTCTAGTAATCCGTAAATTCCTTGACGATGACTAATCCAAGAAGGGGACTATAGAACATAGGTACTCTTGTAATAAGGGCGTAAAAATGAGGTCAATCTTATGTAGCATCTGGCAGGTAGCTGCTCTACATACATACGTTGTTGTTGTACGTACCTAACGTACAAAGTTCCGGATTACCTAGGTATTAATGTATCATATCATTATCGTTGCACGTTGCACGTGGCTTGCGCGCTTGTGGCGTATACAGTTTTCACCTACAATAGGACACCAATAGATGCTTCTAAAGATACAATGATGAATGAACGATATAGCAGAATCTGGAATAAACGAAATGTAACTGCTCGGAATACGTGTGTAATTTAGTTTGTTTATTTACCAGGAAAAGACCATGTGGATGGGAATATCCATCATGCAGTTGAGATGGAGGGAGAGAGGTACCCATGAGTTTCAGGAAAGCGATACTTGCAAGGCCCCATTGGCTCCCGGCTTGTTTTCCACGCTTGCGGACAATCTGGATTGTTTAAGACCGTCTAGACTATTCACGTATATCCCGTATTACAACGCCTACATTAGGTAGATATTCCCCAGCTCTTCTAGGTAGGCGGAGTGATATTGGGTATAATTGGTTGGCTGATCTACAGCAAGCTTATCCCATCATCCCTCTCTTTCTCAAGTGAGGGGCATGTCACGGTTTCTTGCTGATAAGAGAAAGTGATGTTCAAAGTGCCGTCTCGAATAAGAAGCGAGAGCAAAAAGGCATAGGCTGATGAAATGCACCGAGTCATAGGAATCACTACATATGGCTCTCTAGGAAATGAGTACATAGTAGCACCTGGTGGTAGTGGTATGGGTGGTGGTATGATGCGAGCCGGGTCCGCACTAGAAGGCAGCAGCGAAGCATCAACCAGCATATCGGGTGGATGTCATATGTATCCCGCCTTCGGCTGTGCAACACCATAGATGCCGATGATAACTAGGCTCATAATAATTGCGAATGCGATTATTTGGTGACACATGTCGACCTTGTTCTAACCTCCGTGGGATCAAACAGTACCTACGTTGATCAGGATAATGCAGCCCTGACACTTACTTTTATAACACGGGAAACGAGTCATCGTATTAAATGCGACACGAAACATGGGTCGAAGTGGCAAACCGACAGCTCTGCCGGAAACTTGTATAAATTGTGCCCCAGAAACTGTTCCTATTCAGGCCATTTCTGACTGTAGAAACACGAATATCAATGCCCTATTGAAACTAAGTGTAATAGGACTATACTATGGTAGTAGCCAATGATGGATTTGGCGGTCCTTAAAAATTACCGATAGTAATTAGGACACATTAGTGTCTCTGGGAATTACGGACTACTATGCCTTACCACCTAGTCCTGGCTAGAGAGGACAGACGGAAGGCTTGTGATATCGTCATAATACCATCTATTCTATGTAACAAACCTTTCATTCTCCACGTCTTCCTATTAGTACGCATGTGCAAGTACGGAGAACGGGACGCGTATGGGGGATAATAGCACCGTATCGCAGCATTGTGATTGAACGATATATTATCTCAAAGGATCTCGGCCGGCACACCATCAAGATGAAGCAAGATGAAGTTGGACGGTGTTGGCAAGGTAGAGCTGGAATGGGTGGTGTGGGCAATGAGCTGTCCCACGGGGTGCGGGAGTACAGCAGCTGTAGAAGCAATCGATCAACCCAATCATGCTTAGACCTTTCAGCCAAGCAGTAACCCACCATGCCAGTATCATGGTCTGGTTGCATGCCGTGTCTTTTCCTATTCGAGCACCCTAGAAGATGCCCGTCTTTTACAAGATACAAAAATCCATGGGTTATCGACGTCGCGTTTTGTTTTTTCTGGTTCCTAGGTCGGTCTGTGAGAGGCTTCTTAGTTATTGCATGTCGACGGCCGTCGATAGCCTGCTCGGTTCCACGGTCTACTTGCAACAAAAGCCGGAAACGCGATGAGTTGACGCGCGGGCCAGACCACCGAACGCGCATGCGTGATATACAAAATTGCAATAGTAGCGTAATTGTTCTCGAGGCAACATATGTAGGCCTACGAACCTAGCTCTCCGAGTCTGATCCTAAGACGGATTAACAGATAGATGGAACAAGGTGTGTTTTGCGCAACGAAAGGGATCTAGGCAGCTAGGGCAAAGC
Organism: Daldinia bambusicola; assembly: GCA_022478815.1. Taxonomy (NCBI): domain Eukaryota; kingdom Fungi; phylum Ascomycota; class Sordariomycetes; order Xylariales; family Hypoxylaceae; genus Daldinia; species Daldinia bambusicola. Next base: position 45,526 of record MU284154.1, read on the forward strand.
AAAAACGCAGCAGGCTTAGTACTTCTTGACGTGATAATGAGAGGCGGACGTAAATACGCAAATAGGGGCCGGGATCCATTACACATGACACGCATAGTAAATCGATTTTCAAGTCGTGTAAGACCGCGTCAACAGAGCTTGATTGGATAGGAACTATCGATAAATTGGCTTGGACGGCGCGACATCTGCCTTGTATTCTTGCAGATTTCCATGGGCTGAAATGGCGACACTAGCCCAAATGGAAGAATCCCTGCTTGAGTCTCCTTTTGCAGCTCTACTATGGTATGCGAACAGGCGTAGGATTTGCCCTCAAGATTGGAAAATAGTTTAAGGGGCAATGAAACGGGACTACATGCTATGGTTAGATACCTGGCATGGTACCTGATATATAAGTAAAGACCTACCTAACCTATGCGAAATATGTATTTGCGAAATATGTATTTATGTATATACATGTATACCGTACTGCGAAGATCGCATGCCTAGGTATAAGATACTACCTATGTATGTAATAGATATTATTAGCCTTATTGTGAGGTATCATCGGATGATTTTGTCATGGCGGACAGAAATTTTTAACACGTTTTTGGCGTGCATTAGAATTATTAGCATCGGTGCTTACCAGACTGCCAGGGCATCGCGGATCGACTTCACTGGCCGCATACTTAAAGGCAGATCTGCAGTAATCATATCGAAAGTATTGTAGGCCTACCATACGTAATGTCCCGCTTGTTACTCTAAGCCTGGACTCGTTTAATATGTTCAATGGAAGAGCGGAAATACTGCGCCCTTCGTAGCTATGGCTCTTACTTTTTCCGGCTACAAGCGAAAAGGACCTCAATAGGTAATTTGTTGGTTAGGTAGTGACTTAAAGACCCTCAAAATTATATTTTTTTTTTTTAAAAAAAAAAAGGTTTGGTAATTTACGGTTCTTTAGGGGGGTCATTGTGTTATTACGTTAAGGAAGCGTTAAGGGCCCGTTTGTTGGATAGTAGCACAGTGCAGTCAAAGCAGGCATAAACACAGTGTGACTCTGATTAGAATTTACAGAAGTCTCCGCTATTCTATCATTTCCATTTTGAATACACCAGAACCTGATATATCACGCCCAGTGCATCTTGAAAAGCTCCCACTGTATTAGCGCCTTCGCAGGTATGTACAGTTCGGAGTACTGTGCCACTTGTGGTATGCGAACTTTGTGCAAGTTGCGCCGTCCTTGCACGATGTATTGTACGGATACTAACTAACATAGGTCTATCATGCCCTGGTTGTAATAGCATAATTCCAAGATGTTTAATTCGACGATATTTGGCAAGTTTTCTAATGCCGCACATTACTGGTTTCCGTTAGCGGAAAAGAGAAAAGAGAGAGAGGCGGCCGAGAACACGGTTAAAAGTACCCTAAAAGAATGGCATTACGTGCATACACCTATCAAATCTCGAACTCCAGGGTTCTGAAAGTTACAATGCATTATGCACACAAAGGCGTATATAATATGCGTGCTATATGGTCCGGTCTATACCGAAGAGGCCTTACGAAACAAACAAATACGCAAAGGCTACTCGCGAGTCGCGACGGAGAATGGACGCAGGTGAAAATGCACTTGTACAATGCATAGAGGGTTAGGTACCCGTTAGAATAAGTCAAGCTTGTCTAACACAGTACTATTATAGCAAGGGCAGAGGCTCTAGTCAAAGTTGAATCAAATTTTATAGTGCATATATTCGCCTAATCTACTGCTATTTGCCATGTACATAGTAAGTCTACCACCTGGGCATCTACCATATCTACCATATCTACCATGCTGTGATGTAAGGCTGGTGCCACGAGTCAAATAGCCAACCAACAAGTCCTTTGGATCCTTACTTAAATATATTTTAACTCATCCTAAGATACCAATCAACAACTAGATACTCGCAAAGCGCTTGAATATTGAAATCTCCATATGCATATCTGTGTCTATTATTAAATCCCATATCCCAACAACCAACCGTACGGTAGCACCCGTAAAGAAGGCGTACCGTTCAGTTTCGCGCACACACACCCACAGCACACCCACAGCAGCCTCCCATCTCAAAAATCATCAGCACAAAGTTCATTGGGTGCTGGGGATTGGCGGTCTGATATCCAGCAGCAATCAGCAGAGCTTGTTTATCGACTGTCAAACCATGCGGCCCAAAGAGATGGCTTGGGGTTCGCAATCAATAGAGAGGAAAAGTCAACAGTCAACAGTCAACAGCCAACTTAGCCGTGCTTCAAATCAGATAGGCGTATTCCGTAGGTGTGTATCAGATAAATGTACGATGTTGTACCTCAAGATACACTCCATCGAAGTGGACTGCGCTACCTACCTCTAAGTACGGAATACATATATACGCGTAAGAATAACGCAGTTTCTAGGTTAGGTATGTGTGTACACCGTCTATCAGGTCAAGGAACACCTAAAGGTTAAAACCTTACGTGTGTACATGAGGTAGGAGATTTACTTCCATGCAAAAGAGAAGGGTGTGCGCAAGGTGCTGCTGCAGGCTGCGTGTCAGGGAAAGTGTAAGAAGAACAGAGGTACCTATTGTATTATACGTACCTAATTGTATAATACAAAAGCCTGCTTGGGGCGCACGCGAGTAAGCTGGGAAAGAAAGTACTTGTACTGTACCTGCAAGGCGGTCGCAGCTAGCCAACCTTAGTAGATTCTCGAATCTCATAGGCTGTCGCGGGCGCGGTACCTTGCTAGGCTCATCCTAGCCCCCCTGGCCTCTTTCCCTTCTGTGAGGCCCCGGGCCCTGCAAAACCTGGTATGCTTGGTGTACTTGGTGTACTTACCACTGTACCTGTGGATTTTATTACTGGTACTTTTTTTTTCTTCTCGCTCTTTCGCAGGCCGCTTCTACATTTTGCGTGGATGCTCTGACCCGCGCTGGGGCCGATGTCTTAAAAGTACCTGTTAAACCAAATCCTATCTCTCTTCCAATCCTTTTTCATCTCCTCCATCCTCCTCCAACTGAGGCCATCTCCTAACTCTCTCCTTCCTTTCCTCGTCCTCTTCATCCGATCCATTCATTTCCTCCTCCACGACACTTATCCTCACTACCGTCTCCTTATCCATTCCAAGGAGGAAAGGAGGAGAGAGAAACACCGGGCCTTTACGACAGCGCAAGACGAATAGGGTAGGGCCGAGATATTAGCAGAAGAGAGAGGGAGAGACGCAAGTCAAATAGATGAAGAGAGAAGCAAAGAAAAAATAATTAGGTGATTTTTTTTTTTTTTTGCTTTAGAACTTCGATAATATTGTCCTCTTCAGAAATCCTTCCAGGTAATAACCAATATTTCTGGAATTCGAATTCCTGGGTCTTTTATCTAGGCCAGGAATCTCCCAATTACCACCAAAAAACCCTCCCTACCTCAGCTTCATCCCGTTCATCAGCCCCCCTTCTTTTAGTCCGTCAAGGCGATTCTACTCCCTCTATCGCGTCCCGCTCTCCATTCCTCGACCGAGCACTCTTCATCTTCCCCCCCTTTCTGTCCAATTAGATATTCCCAAGGAGAGTAGTCTTGTCTAGCTTGCTGAGCAGACATAAGGCAATTCGAATCTCCTAATCCTCCTTCGTGCCAACGATACCAGGAATCTGACTCTGGCTTATCGCAATTACTCCAGAAGAATATCGGTATTAGACTCCGCACGGGTCTACTACTGATTCGAGGATCACATCCACGAGCCCTACATGAACCCAGTCGCTCGACTATAATCAATTAGAAGCGTGCAAGTGCAAAGGTACGTTTGAGAGAGATAGCATATAATTACATCGACCCCCCCGAAAGTGAAGAAGAAGCGAAGGGAAAAGGGAAAAGGAAAAAAAAAAAAAAGAGTTATTCAAAATCTCAAAAAGATTCACATTCTGATATTGGTTTCCCTCCCTGCGCAGGTACATACCGACGGTCCACCTGCAGTGTTCCAACGGTGTACTCGAACACTCACGCACGCTTCAATCCGTCGTCGAGCAGAAGACGCTTGCCCTTGTGGGACTCGTTAACTCGCTGTTTCCACCAATTCATTGAGGAATCACCTAATTTCCTGTGATTAACCGTGGCGGTAAGGGAGACCCTTCTTCAGCGAAATTATAACACAGACCAACGTCATTTTGTATATGCACGTATGCTGCATTAAATACTCCATTGAGGATCAATTGCCTGCCAGACGTTTTGCTGCGTGCCAGGAACAGATCCCCACACATTGTCCCTCGAATCAGAATGCTTGGTGTTCTGCCCCTGATCGTGTGGTTCCAGAAGACCGTGCCCTGTTCCGCCTGGCCTGGTTTCGGTCCATCATGTCTCTCCTTGTTCTCAATTGGGTTATTGGTTTCTGACGCTAATACTTTTCCACTGCAGAGCCCTTTTACTCGACGTCTCTTTTTTAACGGCCGCACCTCCGGCCCTCTTTCACCTCAACATTTCACCGTCTTTCGGCAGCCCATTCGGCCATAGTCATTCCTTTATTTTTTTCGTCTTTTACTGCATACAGTTCATCACGCTCATTAATATCGTAATAATCGTTTTGTTCATCCAGTCGGAATAATACACTCTTTCGAATTCCACCTGCGACGAACACCCTAATACACCCACCCACGCACACACACACTCCTTCACCTGCATCAAGATTCCTGGAGAACCTAATCGTCACTCTTTTAAAGACCACACCCCAGCATTGAACCTACCCGGCGATATCACTCCCACCCCTAGTTTACTCGACCATTTCATCACCATGGCCTACTCCAACTCAACCGACTGCGGCTTCTTCGTCGAGTCCGACGAGCCTCGACAACCCCGAATCAGCATGAAGGATGCGGCGAAGATGCTAGCCCGAAATAGGCAAGAGATGATTGCTAACGAGCTGTCTCGCTTGGCCGGCGATGAGTATCTCGAGGATATCATGCAGCATATGAGGCACATGGAGGTTGGTGTTTTAATATTACTAACTCCACTTTTTCCCCAATCCAAACATTCTACTCAAGTAGAATGATGGTGGTTGGGATCTCGGGTTATCTTGAGGCTGACAATTGGTATAGGACGAGACACTACCGGATGCCAATCTGATTGACATGCAGCGAGAAATCCAATGGTTCATGCGACCTTACCTGATTGACTTTTTAATCGAGGCCCACGCTGCATTCGCGCTCCTGCCGGAGACCTTGTTTCTTACCGTGAACCTGTTAGACCGGTACTGTTCAAAGCGAGTGGTTTACAAGCAGCACTATCAGTTAGTTGGGTGCGCCGCCCTTCTCATTGCCGCCAAGTATGGCGATAAAAAAGATCGCGTGCCTCAGATCAACGAACTGAACAACATGTGCTGTGGTCTTTACGATTCGGGAATGTTTACGCAGATGGAGATGCATGTCCTCAACACGCTTGAGTGGACTATCGGGCACCCGACTGTCGACTTCTTTACGCAACTCATCGTTGCCGAGGAATCGGATGACCGCGAGGTTGAGCACATGGCAGCTTATCTATGCGAAATTGCATTGTACCATCGAGACTTTGTTTCTACGAAGCCGTCGATCATGGCACGTGCCTCGCTCGCCCTTGCACGTGCGATACTTGGACGACCCGAAGTCAATGACGGCGAATGGGATCATGTAGAGAATGTTACGGTGCTTGCACTATCTCAGCACTTGCATCAGCCATCGGTCACGTTATCAAGGAAGTACTCGTCTCACCACCTTTCCCGTGTTTCTGGGAAGCTTGCCGAGTTTCTTGCTCAGCAGGCAGCTATTTCTCGTCGAGCGCAAGGCCCACCCTCTCCTCCCGCGGAGCCCAGCCTATCAACGCAGCACTCAAACATATATAGCACTCCTCAGAAGGGGCACGGTGCTGCCGTTGGTGTCGCGGATGGGTATCTAACGCCACCTATCACCCCCGACGGTGTTAACTTTGGCGTTGTCACAGACCCAATGAATAAATACGTTCCCCCAAGGTGTCCAGTTACTCCCACGCCTCAACCTTCTGCCGCGACCGGGTACCCTCAACAGCAACAACCACAGCCACAATCACAACAACCCTCCGCGCAGCAGTACTCCAACTACTCATATGAGGAATACAGTGGTCCGATGGTCTCATAATAGTCGCCACAGCGTGGAGAGCATCTCTACAGACTTGGAGTGGATCCACCTTATCAATTCTATCATACGAGTAACTCGTTTCGAGGCTAATCGCATGGATGTGTATCATTGGAAGAAAAAAGATTGTTGCATAATTGACGGTTTAGGTTCATCTCCATGGCATCAGCGACTTGTTTTTATTTCAAAAATATTTCTTTTTTTTCTTCTTCTTCTTTTTCTCAGTCATACCCATTGAGCGTGCCGTTGTTGCGTCAACTACTAAAGCGAACGATTGTCGACCAAAAAAAATCTGATTTCTCCTTCGTGTGAGTTCGGGCGTTTTTTTTCCACTATCGATCCGAGTACAGCAGACGGCGCGCCAAATTGCAGCACAAGAAGCTACGGAGCGTTGAGACGGAGCAATACATAAGACAGACGAGGCTGGATGTGAAAGGGGAAAAAATAACTGGCAATTTGTGAACAATGGGGGAGGATGACGAAAATTGGGGCGCATGTGTAGTGGCGCGGCTACGGATGGATAATCCATCAGTTACTTTCAAGATGTTAAGAGAGGTTCCCAACCGCTCCGCGCGTCGGAGGAACAGCGAAAGTAATATTCATGCACGCCGCATGATACGATGCACGGTTCGACTCCCCACGTCGGGAGTATCTTAATTCTTGTGGAGGACGTTTGCTGCGGAATACCCCCTTGGCATTTGGACGATACCTTAGATGGCTTTTCGTTCTCATCGTGGACTATTATGTCACATAGCATGCCTGCCGCAACCGTAAATAAAACGGAAAAGAGTAAAAATTCTCTCCAAATTTCTGCCACTATTCTTTTTGGTTTAATTTGATGTGATTTTTCGTGTATAGTGTTTTTTTTTTTTTTTTTTTTTTTGAGTATCCTGGTAAAATTTAGACCCCTTTTTGAGATACTTGGAATGACTTAGGAGTTATGATCCGAGCTGTTGGCTGGAAATGACCGAACGACTGATATCCACCTTGGATTCCTTCGCATAAGAAAAAAAAGATCCACCTATTTTCCCTTGGGGCCAATAAGCTAACGCAAGTGGACGGCTTTGTCCCGTAACGAAGCAGCAAAGAAAGTAGTAGATTATGATTTACCACGCATAATACATAATAATGCAGCACTTGATCCGTTGGCCCCCCCTTACCGCCATTTCATCCAGTCAGGCTCGTTTGTCGCAACCTTGGTAGCCTTTACTAAGTTTGGATATTGGGCATCTAAATCGCGATTTACCCCTTGTCGAATTATCCAGCCTAGTTAATTCAACTTTGAAGTCTACTACGTTGTATCTACTAGCATCTAGAAGAAAATGAAAGACTCGGAGGCGAAGGAAACTGCTAGCTATATTGTTGATGACTCCGGATCAAGGCTGGGCGCCTTGTCTTGGGCGCATACCTAGAGTTAGGCAACCAAGGCCAGCCCTGGATCAACATGGGACAAGGAGTTCCAAATGTTAAAATACGAAACCAACTTCAGCTGGGCACTGCGAATCTCATGGCATACTGTATTATAGCCAACTAGTACGACATACATATACATACACACGCGCAGCTAGCTACATATTAAACGCCAGCCATGGAACAAAACGGCAAGCAGGTCATACTACCACCTAACCCTCAGGTAGGGCGGGGCGCCGCCACCGCCAACGCCACCGCTCCCCTGCTGCTAGGCGAATACATGCGGCACGCCGTTAGTTCCTCCCCTTCTTCCTCCTCTCCCTCCACCGCTTCCCCCCCAACGCAGCATGGATCATCACCGGCGATCCTCAAACGAGACCGCACGAACCACATCCTGCTGTACAACGGGTGCTTCAACCCGCCGCACCGTGGACACCTCGCACACCTCGTCCACGCGTTCCGACACGCGGGCGCGGGTCTGCACGTCGTGGGTGCCGCGATCCTGGTTGCGGACGAGCCGTACCTCAAGTGGAAGCTCGCGGGACGGCGCGGCGCGCAGAGGCTCGGCCTCGAGCAGCGGGTGAGACTGTGGACGGAGGAGCTGGCGCGGACCGAGGTGCGTCGCCGCCGCGACGACGACGACGGAGATGCTATTATTGGTGAGTGGTGCTGGGTTCTCTCGGAGACGTTGTGGCCGCTGTATGTGGATATGCTAGAGCATCTGTTCGACCGCGACAGAGTCGATGTCGAGTTTGTAAGACTCGCGGGGGGCGATAAGGTGAGTGTTGAGTGGGTGGAGCATGGGGCGTGGGGCTGTGATAGTATGATCACAACCGATGTCAGTCGGCCGGTTGATTTCTACTCTAACAATCTCGGCGAGCTTTCTCTACCGAGGCCGCTGAGGGGTCATAGTGGTTGGGAGATGGTGATCGGAAATAGGCAAGGAAATCCTACCCGGGATGGAAGGGATAATACAGTGAACAAGAATAATACCGTACCATCGTCTTTGTCATCATCACCGCAGCAAGGAAGAATTATTCCTACCACGTCGCAATACAGCCGAGATGTATGGACATGCAGCCACCAGCTGAACGGCCGTACTATCTACTTTATCCCTAGCAGCCACGACGAGCGTATTGATCCCGACCTGAGCTCAACTAAGCTTCGTGAGATCATGGCCGGCAGTGATAATCTCGATGTGAACCAGCTCGAGGAGAAATTACACGGTATGGCGTTAAGCCCGGGGTTGCTGGCGCAGTATATCAAGGAGGTCAAGTAGTGAAGGGCGTACAAGTCACAGGTGAAGTAAGGAACAGAGGTTAGGGAAAGTAGGAAAAGATAGACTGGAGATAGGTAAGAGGGATGAACTGCGCGAAGCATAGTCTAGAGGTTACTTGATACTGCATAAGCGATATCACATGGAAGGTAGCTAAGGTTTCGCAGCCAACAGTGAGGCAGTGTGGGAAAAAGGTGCCTTGACTAGGTACTCAATAGAAACTATACCAAAACTAATCTATGGTACGAAACAACTCCCCAGGAAGGGTTATTTGATATCAAGTTAAGACAAATAAGTCCTCTCTCAACAACCCTTTTCCCGCCTCAAAAAGGGCTACCACCAACCACCCTCTCCCCCTTTTACCGCTCCATTTCCTCTCTTACATACCCCCTACATGTCGACCTAAACAACATCTTATAAGACAATTTGCATGGAAAACGGGACCGAAACGTGTAATTGAGATGAAAAGCAACGGTAGTCATAACTTGATTTATATCAAGGTCTACGTTTCAATCCTTGACGTTTTCTTTTTTTTTTAAAAAAAAAAAAATAAAAAAAAAATGGATAGGCCACTTAAGCACGAACAGACATCTAATAGCAAGGGATTATATTAGTTTTCTATTCCTCAAGTGCTATAATAGTAACTTCTCCAAACATTCCGCATAGTTCTTAAGTGATGACCGCACGTAGTGTGAACACCACTGCGCCGGCTCCTTAACATGAAATTTCAAAGTTCCAAAAAAAAAAAAAAAAAAAAAAAAAAAGTTCCTAAAAGAACGAGGAGCCCTTTCTTACCCCTTGATAAATAGTATAATAACCGTTTCAGTCGTAATGTTTCTGATCTTACTGCATTTACAGTATCCTTTTTTTTTGTCTCTTCGCCTAGCAGAGTAGCTTCCAGAAACCTCGCTTTTGGAAGATATATCTTAAAGCTCCTCTTACCAAATCCATAACGGGCGAATTTGCTGCCACCGCGGGTCCATCGACGTTGAAGTGCCAGTAGCCGTAGTATTTCGTGGTTTCCCGACTTCTTGTTCCATTGTGTTAAACTTTTCCCCATTGCCGTTCATAATAAAATCCTGTCGCAATGTAGTCGGCCCTTTTCCACCGTCAGGCTCTGTCCACGCTATCATAGAAGCTAGTGTTGTCATGGAAGGGGTGCGGAACCCTCCATAAGGCACTACGCCTGGAGGAAATGTAAAGCTAGATGTCTGTGTGTTAGCGGTCTCCGGATTTGACCCTAGCCCACCGGTGCTAGAATCCGAAGCAACCGGCTGGGCTTCACCGCCGCTGATTTCAGTCGGCGCCGGATTTACGTTCGAACTCGATGCGGTCAACATTAAACTCGTCCCAGTACTACGACTCAATTGCGTTTCCAAACCTTGTCCGTTAGGCGTGGCAGCCCCGTTTGTGGATGGATTAGATGTCGGCTTTGATCCTAAATTAGATGGGCTACTTTTTCCATTGCCTCCATCTCCAGTAGATCGCGTGCCTTGCTCTTGAGTATTAGACCCAGTCCCGTTATCAGATCCCGCACCACCATTCGCCCGGGTGTTCGTAGTAGGGCTGAAGCTTTGTGTGGAAGGGTTACCATTGCCAATGCTTTCGTTAGATTGGGCCTGAGTTCCTGGAGCCTCCCCATCAGAACCACCGTTTGAACCACGACTAGGGCTAGATGTAGTTTGCTGGCTTTGCCCCCCTGGAGTAGCTCCACCTCCAGCATTTAATAGCGAGGAACTTGGATTAACAGTAGCCTGTGGGGGGTTAAAACCTGTCCCGCCATTGTCGTTCGGCGACGTGCTTGCTTGCGGTGTGCCGGGAGCTGCGGACCCTCCGCTGTCCCCGCCTCCGATCGAATTGCAAGCCGGACCATTAGATCCTTGTGTACAAGCGCCAGGTATCCCGCCATTGTTTGGTGTGTTGGTAGTTACTTGCCCTTGACTAGGCAATGCTGGACTTTCGCTACCACCATTTCCAGGTGAGCTATTTGTTGGCCTTAAACTGTCAGATTCGTGATTTTGACCAGGTGTTTGCTCAGTGTTACTGTCATCAGTGGATGGATTACTGTGAAGATTTGGTGTTGATGTTCCTTGGCCTTGGTATCCCGGTCCAGTAAGAGATGGACTGGGAATATTACCAGCAGGGGTCAAAGTCGATGAGCCAGAATTTTCTCCAGGCGTTACCAAGCTGACACCACCGTTCCCGCTGCTAAGAACTGAGCCGAGACCAGCGCTCTGGGTCGCTCCGCTTCCGCTAGAAGGCAGATTATGAACTCTCGAGCCTGTAGGATCAACCCCACCGGCATTATTCGGTGAGGTGATCATACCAGAACCAAAAGGTGGACTTGGACTCGATCCACTGCTTTGACCGAAGCTGTCACTACCAGCACCATTTGTAGCTGAGCTAGAGCTGATCCCTGAGTTTCCATTCGGGGATGTTATTGGACTATTCCCCGGTGTAGTTGGACTTGGCTCCGCTTCTCCATTTGCGCTTGAAGATGCTCCACCATTTCTTAGACTTGGAGTGGTTCCGCCATTGCTGGGCGGTGAACTACCGTTGCCGCCGTTACCTCCAGGGGAAGTCGGACCAGCGGCGGGGCCCCCAGTTGGAGACGATCCTGGTTCTTCTGTACACCGCCCCGAGGTGACGCCACCGCTTCCATTCGGTGTTGTTACCGAGGCACCCGAAGTAGAATCTCCGTTCCCACTTCCTAGGACCGCCGAATTTGGGTTCATATTATTAGGCATCTCTCCTTGCGGTTGTCGTGTCTTGTGTCCAAATTGACTAGCTAGTTGACTCATATCTGCATTAGGAGGAGGGAATATCACTACCGGTCCTGTAACCGCTGTTTGAGCAACACCGCCTACATTCATAGATATGACCTCGGGCGGTTTTGCAGTCGCGGGTAGAGGCTGAGGACCCGCACTGGCCCAACCGTGGGCTTCGTTGTCAGGACTGTAACAACTGAGCGCGTTGTTGCCACCACATGCCTGTGTAGAGTCACCTGTACACGAAACCGAGCATACGGAATCGTCAAGTTTCCGTGTGCCGTTGAGAAAGTTTCCGCAGTAGCAGCTTTCTCCATTTTCGGTGCCTGCCATGAGAAAACCACGACCCATGCAATGTTGAACACATCCTTCGTTAGTCAAAAGGCCTAAATTGTGATACGGCTCCATGTTGAGCGCCCGGTTGTCGGGTTGATCAGCCCAGCAGCCACAGTAGCCCCAACCTGAAGCCTCTCTAGGGCTTCTCAGATCGGGCCTGGTACGACTCGACCCTGTTGGTTGCGTTGGAGTTGGCTGAGAAGGATTCTTAGGCGAGGAAATTGTAGAAGAAATGGTCCCAGGACCATTTGTATTTGGACCGCTTGACCTTACGCACGTTTCCTGAGTTGGAGTTGGTTGAGGGACACAAAACCATCCCCCATCGCAGTGAACACAAGGCCAACCAAACCCGCAAGGTGCAGGCTGTGCCGGAGTCTGCACCGGCGGACAGAACCACCCATCAAGACATTCGTGACAAGTATAGCCCTCCCCTGGACACGGTCCTCGAGCACTGGAACTCCCGAATGGATATGTACTAGGGCCGGTAGCGTTTGGACAATGGCAAGTCGGAGAAGTACATCCGGGACAAGGATTTGTCGGGCACGGCCGACTGGCATAGACAGTCAGTGTAGAAGTTTGACTAGGTCTATACAGTTGTTAATTACGTAGAACACCCAACATCTTCAGGAAAAACTTACAAGAAGATCGTCTCAGTCAGTGTCGACTGACAATTCTCTGTTACGGTAGCTAGCTTGACGGCTAATACAAATGAGTGTGAGCTATTAACTATCTAAGAAGTGTCCATAAAGGGGACTTACCACCAGTAGCCGCAGTCTCAAGAATAATTTCCACAGCTGAGAGTGCAGGCGCCGTTGACGACAGATGAGGATTGGGCGTAACGTTCCCCTTGGTAGAAAAAACAGAGTTTCTTGTTGTACTAGTTCGATCTACCCCGACAAACCCATCCGAGTTTGACTCTGGGGGCTTGTATGTAAGCTCTGTAGCGACTTCTAATACAACACTCTCGACAGCCGAATTTAAGTCTCCAAGTAAGCTCGCGGCAGTATCAAGGGACCCAAGGGCCCTCGATTGGCTGGTCTCGGCATAGTTGTCCCTTCGTACAACGCTGCTAGCCGTCGCATGCACCATAGCATGCCCCTCCAAGTTCGTTTCATTGAGGATACTGGGCGCTACTAAGGGGATTACTCTGTCGAGTATTCCCCTTAGCTTACTTGCAAAGACCGGAGTCTTTTGGCTTGTAGGCGTAGACAGTGTAGGAACAGGTGGAACTGGCTGATCCGTCAACAAAATAGGTACACTTTCAGAAGGATTGATGCCGGACAAGTTGGTGGTAGATACTGCATCGCTCGGATTACCAGCAATTTCTAGCTCAGAGACTACTGTTCTTAGAAAGAGCTCACTAGAGGTGATATTAGAGAAGCTGGCTATACCAATACCATGTTTCCTATGGCTATTTTGCCATCTACTATTACTAGCGATCGACTGCTCAGAGAATACATTGCCCTCCGTAGATAGGCTACGATTTTCGAACAACAAGTTGGCGGATTTGGGTGGACCGTTATAGGTAGATGTGGCAGCTAGGGAGCCCGAGGAGAATGCAATCGCGGTAAGCAAACATCTTGCCATGCCTGGAGACGAGGACTGTTGAGAATTCACTTAGAATGGATGATATCCCATGGGGCTCCAAAGACGCAGCGGAAATATGTGTCGTCCAAAAGGGGGTAATCGTCAAGCTGAGTTCGAAATTAAGCCAAAACAACAAGACCAAAAAGACGAGAACGGCAATGGTTTAGGCACGCAAGGAGTTCGTAGGGAGAAGATATTGGTGAAAAAAGACAAGACTCGACTCTTATAGGCTCAGAAATCGATCTGGCTGTTGCCGTACATGATACTCACCTTCATTGGTTGTTAGTTCCTTCTCTAATATCAGCATGACGGGAAGGTCCTCACCTGATTCTTGATAGGGGGTCATGGCAGATAGGTAGGGACTCGTCTCAATATTATCGATACGTCATTTCCTTACTATAAGCATTTATTCGTAGCTTGGGGTACATGTTGCAATGCTCGTGGGAAGCGTCGATGGTTTACATGCTGAACCCTTGGGTGGTAGAGCTAGAACATAGGTACCTTCGCTGCGTACCTAATGTGCCTCCGGGTGTCGACGAGCATGAACGTATATTCCTTTGGGGTTTAGAGGCTAATACTGGTATTTTATATGCTAGCACCTCCTTACTCAACCCCCGCTATACGTTTTATAGTCAACATCAAGTAATATTAAAAGCTTCACAGTGCACTAGGGAATGGACCATAGGTATGGATTGTCAGAATCGAGCTGCCATTTTTGCTGCCTTAGTCTGATGCCTGCCTACCCGGCACCGATGCAATTAGAAAACAAGAACGAGTCTACGCCGTATGCCCCGAATTCCGCATTTAGTATCGCTTTCCTTCCCGGAGAGTATCCGCGTACTCCTCCAGCGGGCTTCTAATCAACTTCGTCTCGGACCACAGGTTGGGCGTCAGGAATCCGTAGGTGTTAGAGATAGCGGCAAAAGTAGCCTTCAGGGTGTTCTCGAGGGTCTTGGTCGAACCGGACGACGAGGTGTAGGCATCCTCGATACCGGCAAGCTGTAGGAGACGCTTGACGGCGGGAGATGCGACGATCTGGGTACCGCGGGGGGCAGGGATAAGCTGGAAATCGTATTAGTACCGTTTCTTCATCTTTCTTTTTACACAATACTGTTATCGGTGGTTTATCTGACGTACTCGGACTGTGACGGAACCGCACTTTCCACTCTCCTTGACGGGTAGAGAGTGAGGAAGACCAAGGTTGGTACCCCAGTAACCACGTCGGACGGGGATGACGCTCAACTTGGCGATAATAATAGCGGCACGGATGGCGGTCGCAACTTCCTTGGACGTCTTGATACCAAGACCAACGTGGCCCTCGGAGTCACCAATGATGACAATAGCCTTGAATCGGGTTCGCTGACCGGCACGGGTCTGCTTCTGGACCGGCTTGATCTAGATTTGGGCATTGCAAATTAGCGAATTTGTTCCAGCGCTTCCCCCCCCTTTTTTTCTTTTCTTTTCGGATTCCCTAGAATAAAAGAATAAAACTCGGGGACAACCGGGAATATAGGCTGGGTTGATTCGTACCTTCATGACCTCATCCTTGAGCTTGGGCAGGAAGAAGTCGACGATCTGGTACTCCTTAATGGGGAGAGAGTGTAAGTAGATCTCCTCCATGCTCTTGATCTTGCCAGCCTTCACGAGACGGCCAAGCTTGGTGACGGGCATCCACTCCTTTTCGCTGTCCTTCGCACCACCGCGACGACCTCGGCCTCTGCCACGGCCACGGCCACGATCGCCGCCTCGGTCACCTCGAGAACCAAAACCGCCTCCGCGGGCACCGCCTCGGTCAGCCATCTTGAATTAAATGTGGGAGTGTTGGCTGTTTGGAAGTCGTTAGTAAGGTAGTGTGCGTAAAGCGAAAAACCCCCGAATTGAGCTTTTGTGATGGCGGTTTTGAGGTTGGCCGGAATTTCGAAGTTTAGGAATTTTGCAGTGGAGGGGCCCTACAATTTTCGAATTTCGTTCTGGGTTTGTGGGATAATAGGCCCCAGCCGAGGTGGTCAATGCACGCTATCTGCCGATCTCCGATAAGGTAAAACTAAAAAAATATATACATGAGTACATATGAAATGTACCCGCTTTAGCCCGTACCTTAGGTACCTACATTGTACATAAGGTACTACCTCACGTACATGTCTCTCATTATGTACCTAGGTTATGTTACTATATACAATTCCACACCATTCACACGATAGCTTCATTAATTCTCACCGGTCTCATATTACCTTGTTATTTTAAAAATTAATTCCCATTACACATATACATATCCACGTAATGACTGGAAACTCTAAGAATGGAAGAATGAATTACTTGCCTCGTGCTAAGTAGAGAATTGAACTGGATTCCCCTATTTTGTAACTATGTAGTCGTTTACTACCATAAAATCCCGGACCGTGTCGAGGATGGCCTATAGAACATGTGTATTAGAAACTCGAAAAAGAATTATGCGAGAGTTACTAGTGATGGCCAGTCGGACATGGCACAATGCACGTATCTTGTGCAAATGTCGAGTTTCATTACTTAGGTACAATCTAACGTCATACGCCGATGCTGAGCCTGTAGCCTAAGCCAAAGCCATGTCGTGATAACCGCGAATATCCTCGCGATTGCGCTCCCAGGCCTAGGCCATATTTACAATAGGCATTTTAATTTTAGCAACCGAAAATACCCCGAGCCCAACCTGAGTAATCCAATAGGAGTAAGTGGAGTAATAAATAATGCGTAATTCATGCTCAAATGTAAACGACGTAAACGATGTAAAAGGAGGACGAGGTGCGTAGAGTGTATTTGGAGGTAATACAAGCACAACGAATTCCTCAGAAGGAGGGTATCTCATCACCATTCTGTCCGCAACACAAGTCACAACACCCTACTCATCCTTGCGGATTAAAGAATCCGAAGGGTTAACTCGTTGTGCCCACTCACTGCTTGCTGATTAGCCACGAGGAAATCGTTAATGGTAAGGATCTAACTCACGTCCAGCTGCCGTCGTACACACGCCGTGTCTCAAAAGATCCGTATCCCGCCTCCTCGAGAGCAGTATCAATGACAACTGCCGTCACTCCCGTCCCACAAGTCGATATAATCGGTCTGGACGGGTCTACTCCTTTCTCCTTAAATAGCTTCTGTAACTGCTCTTTCGGCAAGAATGCTTTGGTCTCAGGATCGAGGACGGCACTAAAGGGAATGTTGATAGAGCCCGGCATATGACCGGATGAAAGACCCTCTCTGGGTTCGGGGTCCTTGCCGGAAAACCTACCAGCAGGCCTTGCATCGATAATCTGAACTCCTTCAGAGCCTTCCTTATTATGATCCAAAGCAACCTCGCGCACCTGTTCGAAGCTTGCGACTTGTTTTTCGTCGGTCTTGGGAATGGGGTACGGGTTGCATTCTACGCTGTAGAGCTCTCCCGACTCCGTGGGAAAGCCTTGCTCTACCCACAGCTTAAAGTTATTTAAGATATGTACCTTTGGGTGACCAAATACCCTAAGAGTCCAGGCTACTCTCGGCGCGCTGAAAATGCCTAGCTCTTTTGAGTCGTAAACAACTACGGTATCATCCTTGCGAATACCAAGTGAGCTCATTGCTTCTGCGAATGTCTTGGCGCTCGGGAGCATATGGGGATATGGACTCCGTTTATCGTTGACCTTGTCGAGGTCGAAGAAGCGGGCCTTCGGTATTCGCTTCTCGATGAAGACGTCAATACCCTTTCGCTCGTCATTTGGTAAAAACCACGAGGCGCATAAGGGGATAATTCGGGGTTCGGGGCTGATAGATGATGGTGGACTCTTCTTCAGAGCGTCTGCCAGCTCAGCGGGGGTAACTAGGTAGGAGGACATATTCCGACGAGGCTCTATGAAACCAATTAGGCATCTCTGGAAGCTGCGTCGTGGAGAGAAAGCTCGCGTGGAGCGAAATATTGCAAGAGTCGCCATAGCTAGACCGCTCTTTTATGCGGCTTATGCACGATATGGGTCGATTGTGAATTCTTATATTCGGGCGTAGTGATACTTAAGAAGGGTTCTCTTGGGCGGGTGAGGTCCGATCGTCGCTTTAAAAGTGAGCAATCTAGCTCGGCACCTCGCCCGGAGAGATCGTGAGTAACGGTAATTGAATAGAGGAAAAGTGACGCTCGGATGATCGAATAAGCTCCAATTTGTTCTAAGAGCTTTTGGAGAAAATGTGATGGTGCGGGGTCTCTTTTTTAGGTACCTACAGTTTGACGCTTCCTTTGTTCAACCAAAATACCAAAATACCAAAATACATCCAAACGGGCCGCAGCGGTTGTTAATGATAGGTAATGATATATAATGATATCGTGTAACACAAGGACGAACACCTGGGTAAGCTTTGCGATGGCGTGAAGTCAAAATCTCGATTCTCCAATTACTACTTACCTTAGGCAGGGAATAGGATGTAGGTACGAAGTGGCTGCCCGATAAGCAAGGTTTGTACCTGACCAAGAACGGCGCCTGCTATCTACGAAATTCAAATGTGGAGTACATCCTACTAATATCAGGTGTGACGCCGAGCAGTCCGACGTAGTGTATTGCGACTGCGACGAATGGACGGGACCTCAATGGTCAAATTGTGGATGCATATTTGCATATTACGCTTTAGTACATATCTACACTTCATCTAACTAACAGATTTTTATTCATAGGTCGTTTTGTGCAGCTGTAAACAATAATTAATACAAGCACGCACGCCAGTGCTTTAGGTGCTTTACGCAATAAAACATCTCGAAGACGCTCATCACAAATAACCCTAAGACACTAACTAGTCTTCCAATCCAACTCGAGTAGATTCACTCAATGAAGGTCAAGATAAAGCAGTGGGACGCAGTTGCAACATGGAGATGGGATCTACCAGAAGATGATGTCTGCGGTATTTGCCAAGTCCATTTCGATGGGACATGTCCTACTTGCAAATATCCTGGCGACGATTGCAGCCTTTGTAAGCTATCCCCTCATCACGGGTATTCACTCGAAAAATATAGACAGAATTTGGCTAATCCTTCGCAGTATCAGGCAAGTGTGGTCACAACTTTCACATGGTTAGTAGACCAAAGCCTTTTTTTTTTTTTTTTGGCAGAGCCTGAACCTGCTGACATTGGGAAAAAGCACTGTATTATGGAATGGATAAAGCAAGACTCAGCAAAGGGTCAGTGTCCTATGTGCCGGCAGAGTAAGTCGACCTCGTCTCTTTTCACTATGCTCAACGGGCTTGTAAGTTAATATATTACGCTATTCAGAGTTCGAATGGGAAACAGAAACAGGAGCAGCTCAACAACCAGTTGATGGGGAACTAGACCTGAATGACGCCGAGTAATGAGAATAAATACATGGGCTCAGCCAAGTAGGGTTCGGTTCCTTATGACGACGCTAAAGTTTATGGAAAGGGCTTTATTCATAATATATTAAAGAGGATGACTATCTTTTTACGACGGAGTTGGGAGTTTGAGCTTGTGAATAGTAAGTAATGTTACCCAACATTTTGACCAAAAAAAAAAAAGAAAAAAAAAAAAAAAGGCTCCTACTTATACTTAGTAAACCATTAGCAGGATTGGCCTCACATATTGATCACTTTCTGTCTTAAGGGCCGGATGTTTACATTTGATATAACTACCTAGGTACCTAACCAACATTACCATAATGTCTTCCATATCATGGAGGTATTTACGTTGAAGCTCAGTCAGGTTATGTTGTATTGTACCTAGGTTAGGTACCTAGGTACTTAAGTGTTAGCCTTTCGGCAAGGAATTCCCCGTCCCTGCATGGCACAGGTCTGGCTGTTTAGCTTTCTTACTGGAGCTCAAAGCTTTCCTTTCCCCACATATCGATCATATCGATAAGATAGAAGCTACACTGCTACAGCCTACAATAGCTTTCAAGTTCAAACGAATCGGGCGAACTAAGGCTGGTCCAGTGGATAACCTGGTCAAAGGGCAACATGTACCTCGCACGGCTTGCAGCTTGCATGACACCACCCTGCAGTCTTCTATCACTAAGGTACCTGTGCCCATCAGCAAAACCTTTGGGCCCTTTTCTCACCTATTAACTTTCCCAATACATGGACCTTCGGAGCCATGATGCGCCAGCTTCTTCTTCATCAATTCCATCCGGACTTTTTCTCCGCTCCTCTCGCACAGCTAGCCCTCTCCATGATTCCCATAGGCCGATCTTCGAGATGACGGAACCCCCATTAGAACAGCCGCCGATGGCGGATACTTACGACGACCGAAACCACGAGCCCCATCCGTTTGCGCCAATCTTCACTCTCGTGAACAATGCATCGACGCGTACAACCCATCATCCACATGTGCGCTACATCTTCAGCGATGATGACCCAGACATCCTAACTCAAGCACTAGCCGAACTTGATATCGGTGTCGACGGAGCAGCCTCGGACCCAGCCTTATCTAATAGAGCTATGATATTAGACCTAGCACCAGATCCCACAGGCGGCTACAGTGTGGCTTGGGCTTCAAGCTTGTCACCGTCATGGGCAGTGCTGGATGCGCAGGTCAGCCAGATAGCTCCACATTCGTCCGACGGAGAAAGCAACAATGGTAATGAAGGTGGAGATGGAAGTAATCGACCAGATCGACTTATGCTTAAGATCGAAGGTGTAGAGAGCAATAGCTTAGGCTCGGAGGGTGGACTATCTGGAGAGACAAGTAGACACGGCTCGG
Organism: Daldinia bambusicola; assembly: GCA_022478815.1. NCBI lineage: Eukaryota > Fungi > Ascomycota > Sordariomycetes > Xylariales > Hypoxylaceae > Daldinia > Daldinia bambusicola. The sequence continues at coordinate 65,713 of MU284154.1, forward strand.
GTAGCGGAAGCGGTGGCGGAAGTGGCCAGCACGATCGTGACCGAGGAGAAATCGAAGACTATACCAACTTAATGGACAAATTTGATAAGCAGATGACCACCTTGCGGAAAATTGTCGACGCTAGCGAGGAGAGACAACGGATGACGGGTACAGATGCCTATATAACGACGGAGTCCCCGCAAGAGATAGCGGGTAGAGCTCAGCCGGTGGATTGAGAGATTGAGAGATTGAGAGACTGAGAGATTGGGAGATTGGGAGATTAGGAGATTAGGAGACTTGGAACAAGCCAAGACTTATCTAACGCGAAGTCTGAACCACATTATAAATTGTCCTTGGGAGGTATCTTGAATTTATTAGAGCAATGGCCGGAACCAAATTACTATGGCCGGTTGAAACATCACGGAGAATGATGAACAGGATTACAGAACTGCAGATCGTCGCGCCGATGGAAAGAGCATCATACGGAGCTCGGAAGCCGAAACTAGGATGATGTGGCTTAAGCCTTACTGCGGGAATGTTGGTCGTGGAGGGTTCTTGAATTCTGATGTGTACTATTCCTAGTATTATCACGCCTTGTCTGTGGAACAAGTCAGCGAAGGCTTTCTAGGACGTTGGTATCAGCATATATGAAATGTCTTACTAGAAGCAGTAAACTAGAGCCGTCCAGCGCTTTAGATGGTATTGCGATTGGCATATCATGCAACCCGCAAGAGTCTTATAATAAACAGTACAGAATGTCGGACCGTCCTATCACGGAACCTTGGATGGTTGTCTTATAGCTTAATAACTTGATTGAATTTCCAGCAGTTCTGTCTCTTTAATCAGCGGTATATATACCCTCATAGATACGTATTCGTTGGCTGTTGTTCAGCATCGCTTCTACGCTCTTACACCTACAACTCTTTTTATTTTATTATTATTTTATTTTTTTTATTCTATGTAATGTTTATCAGCTTTCTCATGCACCACTGTCGGAAATGTGGACAGGCGTTTGATGTGATGGTAGAGAGATGACTAGAGTCTTATAGATATTGAATCTTACACAATAAGCCATCCTTTATTGCTTATTCTGCGTTGTGTGTGTATTTTATAAATGGCATTTCATGTGTAGACAAGCAAGCCGATATTGAGGCCTGCTGCATCTATCTCAAACAATCTCTGACAATCGGGTGTAACTAAGGTAATAAATACAAATTATTTTGATTTGATCGCCGTTGTTCACAATTAAATCTGAAAATCATCATGCGCGTTGCGATCAGATCCTCCTTGGCATCCACATTCAATTTCCATCTCCGTACGTACCAGCGTACCTACTTCGTACATACATACATACATACATGCATACCTTAGGTACATCTAGGTAGGTAGGTAGGTAGTACCTAAGGTAGTAATAAATCCACTCACTGTTTGACGATTAACGATTCTGGCCCTAGGGACCCCAGTTCTGACCCCATCCCCAACCCCTGGTTCCTTCGTAAACCTCAGCCACCGAACCAACCACCAATTGCACGTCTTTCGAGACTTCTTTGAAACGCCTATTTGTAACAAAGTCTGCCGCAGATTATGGCCACCATAGCCATCACTGGATTATACCACCGTCTACTATTACCACATTACCACATTACCACCACGAAGCGCATTCGGGCTCCCTCCTTATCTGGCCAGCATAATCGATAACAATAACCTAAGGTTGTCTAAGCAAGAAGCTGAATCTATTGAAATACAGATCGCCCTGCTCTTTACCTGCGGGAGAAAAAGCTTGGCATTCATTTCTCTTCTGTTCTTTGTTTGTTCTCATCTGTTTTTCTCTTCGGCTGGCCTGGACCGGCGATTGTAGTGCTGCGCATTCTACGGCTGCTGAATTTCCCTTCGTCCCCTCCCTTCTTTATTTTTTTTTTTTCGATTTTACGTCGTCGTTGTATTTTGTTGTTGTTGTTGTTTAACTCTATTAGAATTCCTTGCCATACTTTGATACCCCTGGAGGAAGAAGATAAAATAGGAAAACAAGACACAATGTTCGGAAAGACACGTATCCCACCTTATAGCCCGTCAGCGAACGATGTAGTACGTCGTCAGTATGTTGAGGAGGATGGTGTTTATGTCTGGTTTTGGTATACTCGGGTACGTAATTGCACGTCGCAACTTTGGAACTATTTCTAACTTTTATGTTTACAGACAGGCGTAATTGTCAAATGGTCGCTGTTCCTAGGTATCCTCCTGCTGCTGATGCTGTACCTCGTCTTCGGCCGCATGCATGCTAGGAAGCGCATTAGGGCAGGTATGAAGCCAATGGCCTACCACGGCGTAAGTACAATCTCTCTAGTCATACCACTTCATTGGTGGTATTTTAGCAAATTTAGCTGACATATTGCAGTGGCTTCTTTCCCGTCAAGAGAGAGGCGCTGTCGACCCCCAATATGCTTGGCCACAAGCCTCGTATACGCCGTATCAACAAGGAGCGGGTTATGGAGCCTCTGGCTACGGTATGCACCCTATTCCTCCTCCCGTCTATGACCCCAACAACCGACCCCCAATGTACGAAGGAGGCCCACCGCCGATGGGAGGCTCTAAGATCGACCCGGTCCAGACCGGCGTAGAGCCGGCGCGACAACCTGCTGGCGATGACTATGCGCCACCCCCTGGTCCCCCACCTTCTGCTGCGCAGAGATAGGTCGTTTGGTTGATTAGGAATGAATAAGGGCATGGGCAGGTTTATCACTTAATGCCCGAATACGAATAGGGAAAGGATTGTGTGGAGGACTTGCCAAGATTCATACCCAGGCTTGCAGTATTTAGCAAGGAAATAAGCATTAAATATGACAGATGACTTGTACGATTAGGGTACAGGATAATAATTTCATTGTAGCCTACATTGGCACCGGGTGTTGAATGTAAAAGGGAATCCAAAATGGTGCCGGAATGTGCGCCGTCATACGCCTTAAGTAAAGAATGAACACCTGGGTCCCCTTAGTATTGCGCCCGCCCACCAGGGTATCTATAACATTAGCCAAACTCCGTATACGTTATGTTTATAATCCATTCAGTCCATCTCCATCGCATCTGGGTTGTCGACGGGCGCAAGCCCGGCTCCATTATGGTCCACAAATCCATTCGAACTAAACGGCGCATATCCGTTGAACGGGGATGGATCAGGTGCTGTGGATGATGGTATCGATAAGGAAGCCGGGAGGTTTGCCGGGGGGTTCGACGGGGGTGTAGATTGTTGTTCACTCTTCTCCTTTTGCTTGTCCCTAGCTCTTTGTCTCGCTTCTATGACGGCTCTCCTCACGCTATCTTGCTCCTCAGGTACGGTTAATGATGTTGGCTCCCGGTATAACACCAATTGCATACCGGCAATCTCGCCATCCTTGTTAGCTAGTACTGAGGGTGGGATGCGGGTCTGCATGAGGTGCTTCTCGATGTCGGGTATAAAGATGAGGCGGCCATCGGTATCAGATTCGGCGTCCGAGAGCTCGTCGTCCAGATTATAGATATACACCTTGTGCTTCGAGTCGTCGAGCTGCATGGTGTCATTCTCGGGAATCTGGTTTAGCATATTGGATTCGGTCGGTCTGAGCTTTGGGCTCTCGACCGGGACGTAGAGTTTCTGGCCATTTTGTTCTGTCGTGGAAAATGGCGTTAGTGGCACATTGTCTACAACGTCTATGCGCCTATACATAGTACGACTATTGGGGAATGGGGTATGAGGATAACTTACCGAGGTTGAGGAGACTTAATCGCTTGGATAGTCTTTCATTGTCCTGAGACTCAGCTTTCCTCTTGCGCATCTTGCGCATTCCTTCTCCGACATTGAGATACTGCTGGTTATATAGACTCTGTTGTTGCGACAAATCGGAGGTATGGGGTTCGTAGGTGTTGGGGTTGGGGTTAGAATTGGAATTGGGGAAGGGAAAATAGTTCCCATTAACGGAAGCCCCATTGATGGAAGCGCCTGGAATGGCGGAAGAAGTAGCTGCGGTAGCGGGGAACTGCATAGCTCTAGGATTGGCCTGCAATTGCTGTGGGTTATATGGGAATCCGGAAAGCGCAAAGGCGGTTGAGCTTGGTCCAACTTGAACATCCATGGCTTTCTCCTCCTACGTTAGCTACCTAGAGGCACTTTACCTAGGTAGGTAGACCTAGACCTAGGTACCTAGTTATCCGGTAGTTACCTATTTTTCTTTATCTTTTCCCCCTCTTCTTATCGAGCAACCCCAATTGAACAGGTGACTAACAGCACGGTAAAAGGCGTGTCCGTATCGGAGTTGCTCTAAATAACCTTGGAAAGCAACTTGATTCAACTATTCGATAGTACCTAAGGTACCTAAATCAATTCTTGATATTCCTTTTTGCGATTAGGTATGGTTCCGAAGTCGCAGGTCGGGTTCGATTAAATGCGTAGAAGGGTCGATACGTATCGATTTAATAAAAATACCTGGTATTTTTTAGGGGTCCAATTCTTCAAAGCTTGGGTTTTTTTAAGTGTCTAAGCCGAATGAAAATCCAATGCGGCGGACAGTCGCCGTTTATAGGCGGCGCATTATTGAGTCATTCTTGTAGAACTTTCTATCCTTTTTCTACGCACCCGGCCGCAAACATTCTTCGGCCGGCTTCTAATTACTCCACCACAACGAACAAACCCCTACACGCATACTCGTCTCGCTTAGGTTTTTTTCTTTCTCGTTCATCCGCCTACCGATTCCGATTCTCGACAACAAGAGCCTATAGTACCGTCGCCGTCATGGGCGAGCCTAAGTGGACCGGCGTTGGCGTCCGCAAGACTTTCCTTGAATTCTTCGAGAAGAAAGGACATACGATAGGTACGCCATACTGCAACACCCGTTGCACGACATCTTTTTTATCTTCCCTTTTTTTCTTATTGTTACTATTTCCATTCTTTTCTTATATATATATATAAATAAAAAAAATAAAAAAAGAAGATGCACCCGATGTATTCTTCTAACATCCCTCTACGAAATAACTTAATAAAATATAATAAAAAAGTTTTTGCTAATTCTCCTCGCTTTTCCCAGTGCCCTCGTCGTCTGTCGTGCCTCACAATGACCCCACCTTACTCTTCACCAATGCGGGCATGAACCAGTTCAAGCCCATATTCCTGGGCACCATCTCCAGCACCGATGACATGTCCAAGCTGAAGCGCGCTGTCGATACGCAAAAGTGTATACGCGCTGGTGGAAAGCACAATGTATGATACCTCGCGATCCAATCCTATCAAAGTACTTGATTTTTAACACAAAACTGCGCAGGACCTCGACGAGTGAGTTTGGTGACAGCTCTACTTTAAACGCTATCGAAATTTTATATACATGCTAACCAAATATTTAGTGTCGGCAAAGACAGTTATCACCACGTAGGCGCATCCCCTTTACCTTCGATCCGTCTCCATGAGCTGACTTAAACCGCAGACTTTCTTTGAGATGTTGGGCAACTGGTCCTTTGGCGATTATTTCAAGAAGGAGGCGATAGAATGGTCGTGGGAACTCCTCACCAAGGTTTATGGGCTCGACCCCGCGAGACTCTACGTCACCTATTTCGAAGGCAACCCCGCCATGAACCTCGAGCCCGACTTAGAAGCCAAGGAATTGTGGAGATCTGTTGGCGTCCCCGAGGATCACATCCTACCCGGCAACATGAAGGACAACTTCTGGGAGATGGGTGACCAAGGTCCCTGCGGTCCTTGCAGCGAGGTCCACTACGACAAGGTTGGAGGTCGCAATGCCGCAAATCTAGTCAACCAAGACGATCCCTTAGTCGTGGAAATTTGGAACAACGTCTTCATCCAATTCGACCGTCAGAAGGATGGCTCACTCAAGTCCTTGCCTGCGAAACATGTCGACACGGGAATGGGTTTCGAGCGATTAGTATCTGCACTTCAGAACAAGAGTTCAAACTACGCAACCGATATCTTCACCCCATTATTCAACAAGATCCAGGAAGTCACAGGAGCGCGACCATACTCTGACAAGTACGGAAAAGATGATACAGATGGCATTGACACTGCTTATCGTGTAGTCGCTGACCACATTCGATTGCTCACATTCGCTATATCAGATGGTGCGGTGCCTAACAACGAGGGCCGAGGCTACGTCGTTCGTCGTGTGTTACGAAGAGGATCGCGCTACGCCCGAAAGTACTTCAATGCCGAAATTGGTTCGTTCTTCTCTAAGATCCTCCCCGCGCTTGTCGACCAGATGGGGGGACAGTTCCCAGAAATTGCCAGGAAGCAGCAGGATATCAAGGAGATACTAGACGAAGAAGAGGAAGCCTTTGCCAGAACGCTGGACCGCGGAGAGAAGCAGTTCGAGAAGTATGCTGCTCAGGCAGTTAACAGCGGTACGAAGAAGCTCTCTGGAGCGGACGTTTGGAGATTATATGACACTTTCGGTTTTCCGGAAGACCTAACCAAGCTCATGGCTGAGGAGCGGGGCCTTGAAACAGACGAGAACGAGATTGCTATTGCTAGAGAAAAGGCCCGAGAAGCTAGTAAGGCTGTAAAAGAGGCAGTGCAGACATTTGCCAAGCTGAATGTCCATCAGATCGCCGAGTTGAAGGACAAGTTGCAAGTGCCTGTTCCGGATGATGAACCTAAGTTTACGAAGGGCGATACAACGGGAAAAGTGCAACTCATTTACACAGGTACCGATTTCGTCAAGTCAACCAAGGACCTCCCACCGAATACGCCCTTCGGCCTTCTACTTGATAAGACGAATTTCTACGCCGAGCAAGGTGGCCAGGTCGCCGACACCGGAAAGATCGTTATCGACGATGTTGCTGAATTTGAAGTTCACGATGTTCAACAATTCGGAGGATATATAGTTCATAACGGATTCTTAAAATATGGAGAGCTCAAGACTGGAGATGAAGTTATCTGCGAATACGACGAACTTAGGAGACAACCAATTCGTAACAACCACACTGGCACTCATATTCTCAATCACTCTCTACGGGAGGTACTAGGCGAAGAGGTCAACCAGAAAGGCTCGCTAGTCGACCAAGACAAGCTTCGTTTCGACTTCTCACACAAGGCGGCGGTTACTCTTCCCGAACTCAAGAAAATCGAACATCTGTCAAATGAGTATATCCGACAGAATTGCAAGATTTACTCTAAGGACGTTGAACTTGATTTGGCAAAGAAAATCAACGGCGTTCGCGCCGTTTTCGGCGAGACCTACCCAAACCCCGTCCGAGTAGTATCGGTTGGTATCGATGTCGACATGTTACTTGAGGCACCGGAGAATCCTGAGTGGCGAAAGGTTAGTGTTGAGTTTTGCGGTGGCACGCACGTCGACCAAACTGGTATTATCAAGGATCTAGTTATCGTGGAAGAGAGCGGTATCGCGAAGGGTATTCGCCGTATCGTAGCATATACGGGCGATGCCGCACATCGCGTGCAACGTGAGGCCGAGGAGTTCTCTAAGCGCATCTCGGCTATTGACGCCTTACCTTTCGGCCCTGAAAAGGAGACCGAAGTTAAGCAGGCAACGGTAGACCTGAACAACCTTGTCGTATCTTCCCTGACTAAGGAAGATCTGAAGGCACGGTTTGCGAAGGTGGTGAAGGCCGTCGTGGACGAACAAAAGAAGCGACAGAAGGCCGAAAGCAAGACAGCGCTCGATACGGTATCGGCCCATTTCGCTAAGGACGAAAATAAAGAGGCTAAATACTTTGTTGGACACTTGCCCATCTCCGCCAATGCTAAGGCTGTTGCCGACGTTGTGAACCACTTCAAGAGCAAGGACAAGGACCGGTCCGTTTACATTTTTGGTGGCAGCAAGAGTGAGGGAGCCGTCGTACATGGTGTATATGTTGGCACAGTAAGTTAAACCCTTTCCCTAGGGTCATCTATAAAGAGTACTACTAACAAATACATCTAGCACCTTGCTTCGCAGGGTGTAACTGCTGAGAAGTGGGCGGCAGCTGTCACCGAGGTGGTCGGCGGCAAATCAGGTGGCAAGGAGCCTACGCGACAAGGCCAGGGAACAAATGCGGATAAGATCGAGGATGCGGTCGCGGTCGCAGAGAAGTGGCTCGCAGAGAAGCTGAAGATCTGAAGCATTTTAGCGACTCTCTTATCTCCTACGCATCGAGCCAGATGGAATGTGGCACGGGTAAGTCCTACCTTGCTTAAGAAGTGAAGTCGGGCCGCCATAGACGGGTCAAGCCCGATAACCATGTAAAAGAAAAGAAAAAGACGGCTATAGGCAGCGTTATCTGGGGGCCAAGGATGGCTGAATGGTAAGGCTACGCAGAAAGAGAACCGTGGTTCGGATTTCGTGCTTCCTCGCTGATATATCTCGAGTGGCAATTAGGATAAGAGAAAAAATATAAACTGCCATAAGCCTTCACACACATGTACAAACAGAGAAGACACTGTAGCTTAAAGCCGATATAAACCATTCATAAAGATGGTAACATATAACTCTACTCAATTATGGTAGTTGTGGTATTTGACGGAGTCATAACCATATATCAGAGGTAGCTTTCAAGTGCCATGGTTAATTTAGGGGACTAGGGTGTAAGGTTAATATACACACACAAATGCCATGGCATGAGCTATGGGGTGGGTGATATGGCTTATTCGCATCCGATATGTCTGCTCTACTCTCCTGATCACGGCGCCGTAATCACCCCCGTCCCCTGGTATAATGACAGTGGCATCAAAGGTATCAACACAATATCTACGGGGGTACATTACACTGTAACCATAACACTAGCATTCCGATACCAGCTCAAGAGCGGATTCTCGCCGCTCCGGGTCCTCGTATCCTCTACGAACGCCCACGACCGCATAAACGTATCGTGGCCCATGACCCGCGAAAGCTTCCCCGTCAGCGCGCGGTACATGGCCTCCATCACGTGGAAATCGGTCGGGAACAGGATGTCGAAGTACCCCTGGTGCACGAGGGGCGTGGAAACGGGGACCATGCGCCGTTGATACCGCGTCTGGACCACGGGTGCGTTGAGCCCGCGCACCGCGTCGGGTAGCGTGTGGAAATCGCTCGTGACGAGCCTGTGGGCGGGGAACGCGCGCTCGAGGATGTCGAAGAACTGCATGAGGCGCGTGGGGATGTACTCGGGGTCACTGAGGTTGGGCGCGAGTGGTAACTGCGTCTTGAGCCAGCGGGCCGCCCGGTTCGTGGGGTACGGGACGCGATACCGGCCGGCGGTAGCGGCGTGTCGCACGCGCAGGAAGCGCGCTGCGACGGGGTCCAGCACGGGTTCGTAGAACTCGTAGAAATCCCCGTTGCCGTCGATCAGCACGATGCCTTGGAGGGGCTCTTCGGTCTGCATGTCGTAGCGCAGGACGTCGTGGGCGAAGTTGTCGAAGACCTCCATGGCTAAGAAAAAGCAGGGGGAGGGCACGCGGGCGTCCCAATCAAAAATGGACTTATTGATGATTTCGACTTTGCTCGCGTGCCCCCTGGATGCAGCTGTAGCGAGAAGTTGGGAGTTTTGGAGGGCGGCTAGAGAGGGAGAAATTTCGATAATCTTGTACTTTGTACGGTCGTAGACGGTGGGCTCAATGTCTCGGATGTAGTCGAGGATATTGAGCATGAGAGTGCCGCGACCGGCACCCATCTCGTATATAATGAGGTCGTGATACGGGTACGTCGTCATCAGGTAATTTGAGAGGAGGTAGCGGGCGATAGCTTCGCCGTAGTAAGGGCGGAACAGCTCGGTTGGAGTATGCCAGAGCTGTCGCGTATCGTCGGGGCGGCCCTCGCTTTTGTCTAGAAGGTCTTCGAATTCGGTGTACCGCCGTCCGAGTTCGTCGTGGAAGGCAGGCTCGTCGCGTAGCGAATTAAAGTCGAAGGGCTCGCCGGGACTAAAGATGATGACCTGCTTTGAGAAGTAGCCATAGTGGGGGTTGTACAAGCTATCTTCGATGAAGTCGCGCATGAGCATCTTAACTTTCCGTGGACGCTCCCTTCGTGATCTCAGATCGTTTGCTGTCACGGTGGGATACGTCTTATACTCCTCGGACATGTCCTCGGGAAACAGCTCTGTCCTTTGCTGCCAATGACTCTCCTTCTCAGGTAGTCCTTGCCTCGCTCCTCTGGTGATATGCCGGGTGGCCATATGCCGCCTCTGCTGGTGTTCGCAGCGCTGTGTTTTCCGGCCATGGTGGAGGCAAGACGACAATGCAGCAAGGTTTCTCCTCGATGGACAGGCCGGGTGTCGGAACAGCTGGCGGAAGAGCTGTGCGACAATAGGGGAGTCCATGGTTTGGACTGTCTCGAGGGTTGAGAGAGAGGTTTAAGGATTTAGCGTCTCGCCGAAGCTTTTTCGGAGGGTTGAAAGTGGGTTCCACTTTTTAACCTATCCCGTACCGACGTATGTACCTTGCTTTACACACTTGAAAAGGATGGAAAAAGAAAAAAAAAAAAAAAAAAAAAAAAAACCCTTGTACTACATTGTACATATATCGTAAGGTTCCTGAAATGGCGTCACTGACGTATTTTTAGCTCTTCTCTTAGACTTTTAAACTTCTCAGCAAGTAACAAATCACTCGACCAAGTTAATATAACCAATTACCAATTCTATGTAACATAAACCTTTTTTTGGGGGCTCTCATTTCTTCGTCTCAAAAAAAAATAAAATAAAATGGAATTACTACCATAGACACAAGAATTACAGCGGGTTGATCTAGGTAATTAAGTATTAACGCGGGGAACCAAATATAGAGAAGAGTGGGAAAAAAGAGAGGAAAGAAAAATGTCTTTAAGCGATCACCCTAAAGCATACGGCACCGCCGCTGTAGCAGTTGCTTTTACCGCTGGAGTCTTCGTAACTCTCGGTTTCAAAGACCTATACCCGGACTTAGAACGACGATTCCAACAGCGGGGGCCGCGGAGAATTCAGCGGAGCGTGCCAGATAACCGGCGATCCAGTCTGTTCTGGGGAGGTCCAGTTGAGCTTAAAGATACTGAAGTACCAGAAGCTCTGGTTCCCCGCGACGACGGCGTCAGCGATGGAATCGAAGGGTGCATCGGCCGGACGCCGCTGATTCGGATCCACAGCCTCTCAGAAGCCACAGGCCGTACCATCCTGGCGAAAGCGGAGTTCCTTAATGGCGCTGGGAACAGCCCTAAGGATAGGGTTGCGCTCAATATGATCCAGGCCGCCGAAGAGGAAGGATTTCTAAAGCCCGGTCGTGGGGATACTATTTACGAGGGTACCGTCGGCAGTACGGGTATATCGATCGCAGCGTTGGCCCGTGCTAAGGGGTATCGTGCTCATATCTGCATGCCAGACGACCAGGCCCGTGAAAAATCCGACTTACTACATCATCTGGGCGCGACGGTGGAGCGAGTTCCGGTACAGCCTATTACATCCCCTGAGCATTTTGTGAACCTTGCACGACGTCGGGCAATAGAACACACGCGCTCAAAGGCGGACTCCAGCGTCGGATTCTTCGCAGATCAATTCGAATCTCAGTCCAACTGGCAAGCACACTTCAAGACCACCGGTCCAGAGATCTACGCGCAGACACACGGACAAATCGACGCCTGGGTAGCAGGCGCCGGGACAGGAGGCACCATTTCAGGGGTAGCTAGGTACTTAAAAGAGGAAGCAAAGCTGAAGAACCTGAAGGTAGTATTAGCGGATCCACAAGGCAGTGGACTATACAATAAGGTCCGGCACGGTGTCATGTACTCGTCCACAGAGAAGGAGGGCACGAGGCGACGGCAGCAAGTCGATACGATTGTAGAAGGTGTGGGGATCAACCGGATTACGGAAAACTTCGAAGCTGGGCGAGACTTGATCGACACGGCGGTACGAGTTACAGACGAACAAGCGTGCAAGATGGCGCGGTGGCTGGTTGAAAACGACGGTATTTTTTGCGGTAGCAGCAGTGCCGTAAATTGCGTTGCTGCCGTCGTCACAGCGCTCTCCCTCCCCGAAGGAAGCCAGGTTGTTACCGTGCTATGCGATTCCGGGACAAGACATCTAAGCAAATTCTGGAAGCAAATCGCGGAGATGGGCCTAGAAGACGAGCCCAAGCCGGATAATCTACTGACTCTGCTGGGAATAGAAAAGCCTAGGTGAGGGGAATATTTATATATGGTGTTGGCCGATACGGACCTGGATTGTTACAAAGTACAAAGGATTGCTAGCTTCTTGTTGGGCGAATTCCCTGTGCCATTGAATTATGGTACACTCTGCTACCTCGTGTCTAAAAGCCACTTGGTAGGGGGGAAACAAATTACGATGGCGCAAAGCCAGCCCTCAATCTCAAAATCTTGGAATCGCGAATAGGGAAGTATTGACACCTTCCTGCCTGGTCAATAAGTAGGACCCTTAACTCCACGCAAACTCAAACGCAATCAATCTCAAAACAAAAGCAACCTGGTTGTCGACCGAATCCGAGACGCCTACCATGAGACACCTGCCATCTATGATGCCACGGCGTGTGATGCTTAGGAAACTCATGCCACCTCATGAGATACCGTATCTATGCTACAACTTGGCAAGACCAAGCAAGGCAAAGACGGGGTAGATAGGCCAGGATCTGATGTAACGATCAAGAGAACTATACAATGTTAGTCAGTACGCATATTATGTGGAATAGTAGAAATAAAGATGTAGAAATTCAAAACTTACCTTCCAGCGCTTTCCGCAGTTCATACACTCGCAGAAGGTCGTCATCGGTTCATCAGCGCTGCGGGTCTGAGCCTGCGTGTAGCTGACCATCTTCTTCTTACAGTTGCTGCACTCGAGACTGTCGCTGATACTCTTCTCGGCCATGGGTACCTGGGCCTTCTTCATGTTCTCTAGCTCAAGCTCGGCTTCAGCCTTGCGCTGCTCGGCAGACATGAGCTCCTTCGAGGTCATTACGACGAAGCGATCAGGGGCGATGGCACCCGACATGACGTTGCGGCCCAGATCGGCATTGGTTTTGACCTTGAGGTTCTGGAACAGAGACCTTATCTTGTCCTTGTACTCCTTGGTCTCGCCGTTGTATGCCTTAAATGCAGCACGCTCGACCTCGATAGCTCGCATGATAACGTTTTCCTCGGACTCGCGCGAGCGATACGCAAGACCGTTGTAGAGAAGGCCGATGCAGTTGTCGCGAACCTGGGAGCCGGTACGAACGATGTTCACCTTGTCCGTCTTGAAGGTTCGCTTCTCCGTGTCACCCTCGTAGGCCTTGTTTCCGGAGAGCTGTCTCGGGGCAGGCGAAGCAGCTTTGGACGCCGGAGATACGGAACCCTTTGCTGCTTTGGAGGCCGGATTACCCTTAGATTTCTTCTCCACCTCGATGCTTTTCTTCCATTTCGCAACCACTTCAGTTGCAACCTTGGCGACGTCTTTGTTCGCATTTCCTCGAAGCTTTCCTACCATGATACCCGCTTTAGTAGTCTGGTAGACGTTAGTAACGGCGCAAGCGGACGAGACCAAAAAAACTATTAGTAAACGATATTGGGGAGGGGGAGTGAGGGGTAAATCTGGGTAAGTAGTAGCAAATGCAAATGCTATGACTTACGCGAAGCATCTCTTCGGTCGGCGCAGCAGATCGGAGGGATTCGAGGATGTTGATGATAGCGGAAGGGGGCTCATTGGACTGAGCGGCCTTGTGAAGGGCCTTAACCCGTGCATCAAGTTCTCGCTGATCCATGGTGGGCGGTTTTGGCAATTTAGTTGTGTCGGGGTAAAATTGTAGGAAATGTGTAAGAATCGGCGGTGATGATGAAGTTGTTCGCAATCGATTCGAAACTGGCGACGGGGTGGGGAAATGGTTGAGAAGTTGAGAGATTGATAGGTTGATAGGTTGATAGGTACAGGTGCAAGTGCGGCAGGGAGACCAATGAGGTTTAAAAGTAGAAACCTAATTGTTGGAAGAGATAGGCGCGGTACATTCGCTAGGTTCGTTAAATACCTTAGGTATGTTCCTTTTGGTATGTAACGTATATGTGAGTGGCTCAACTTCCAAGTGTTTGGAAGTTTGTGTGAGTGACCTAAAAAGGTCAAACTAATAAAGCGCCGGAAAAGAGAATTAAGAAAAAAAGGGCAAGAATGAAGCTTCCTCAAAAGCCGTTCACGGTTTCTCCTTGGGCAGCCGCGACCACTTGCAGGCTGCACTTGCACTGATAGAGCCAACGCACGGGCCTTTTAGCCTAGATAGTAGATTCTGCCGGTGCTTAGCCGGACCAGTCGTAAGTTTTAGTGTTATCGATAACCTAGATTCGCATTAGGCGGATGACGACGGTGAATTGACTGTGAGACTTGTACCTTTTATTGTTCTTATCTCCGATCTAACAACAACAAGTTTAATTATCTTGGTGTCACCTTAGTTACGTTAGCACGTGCTCCCTTTCCTCTTCGCAAATCTCAACGTCAGGATTACTCTAATTACTCTAACTTAAACAAACCAACAGATAACATCTCATTGTGTTGTATGAAGTACACCTACCTTTATGTTGGCATGTCCATTTACAGAAGTTATATCTCTTTCAGCACCTCAATGGATACTAGGTAATTTCAGATTGACCCCTGACTACACGATGCTCAATAGAGACAAATAACGACTTGAAGCTACTTATAAAAATATATATCTATTGAGTGATATATGGATTTAGGTAGCTGCCCCTTAGTTAAGGCCATGAAAAAGTACACTATCAGGATCTAGTATCTAGCAATTCGTTATATGATACTGGGTGAAATTATAAGTATGGTTATGCAAAATATGGTCTCAGGGGTATGAGGCTATAGAGGCTATACAAGGGTACCTATATTTGCTACTTATATAAATCACTTATATAAAGCGTATCTAGCACCCTCGCGAGAGGATCGAAGGTCAGGCATTACCACCTAGGTAGATCACCTATACTCCCTCAACGCTGACTCTACCTCTATTTATGTTAGGGATATATGGGTATAGCAGGGATATACTAGCTATATAAACTGTAGCCAGCCCGGCCAATACTATCAAACTTCATCTTGACATGCGAGTACCTAATCGAAATATCGAACATCCCTTAATTCTCTATAGTAGACATAAACGAAGACTTATACAACATATAGAGAGACTAAGCCTTAATTGATATTTACTCCCCTAAATGTGCCTAGGAAAAAAAAAAAAAAAAAAAAAGGTAATGGCATAGCCATCGAATCTACCTAAAGAAATCCTCATGATTCATTTCGTAAACAGGGTATCAAAATGATAACGCCAGCTTTGGGTATATGCCACCAGAAAAAAAAACCAGACTCCAAATCAAACCCCAAATCGTTTTACTCTTCTAAAAGTTGATCCTTATCCAACTCAACCATCTCATATGGCCAACCCCGATGGTCCACCAACCCCAGATTTTCCAAAGGTGCTATAGCTCTCAGCCAAGTAGATCAGGATACTGAGACACGGCAAAGCTGTCGCCCCCAAAGCTTATTTCGCCGCCGTCTGACTGATAGTCGAGCTCGTGACCAAACCTGTTCAGGTAGTCCTGGACTATGTCAAAGTCATCGAGGAGTTGGGGAGCTTGGGCTGGCTGGGCGTCGGAATACTGCATGGTTGCAGTCGAAGTGGCGGGGCCGGCACCCTGATGGGGAAGACTTGGGCCAACCTGAAGCTCGTTGGTAGACATAAGTCCAGGGTCTACTACTGTAGTGTCACGCATCGAGCTTTGGTCCTGGTTCTCGTTCTGGTTCTGTCCCGCTTTGTCGGCGAAATAGTCGTCGATAATGTTGTCTAAGTACTTATCCCAAGTAGACTCCAGGTTTGGGACTGGTCCAGCCGACGCGCTAACTTCTTTGACACTGCTCACCAAAGCAGCACTCTCTTTTACCGAACCCCTACGCCTCTTCGAAGCTGGCTCACCTCCCGATGGCTTGTAGACTAGCATTTCTTCGTGCCCCGTGCCTCCCACTCGCCGAGTGACGCTCTCCTCGTTGGGCCAAGGTCGCTTGACGGAGCCACTACGCATAATTACACCCGTTGCTGGCGACATGGAGTTCCGTCTTATCAACGGCGTGAGCTCATTAGCCTTGCCGGACACCGGTACCAGTTGTCTTGGAGTGAGCTGGGTAGTCTGGTGTGTAACTCCTCCATTGTCTACTCGCCTCAGAGACTGGTGCCCGTGTGGTGTAGCCATCTGGCTGTGGCTCACCTGCCTGAGAATCGACTGGGTGGCCACCCCCGCATTTACAGGTGCAGATCTATTCTGCCCTGTGAAGATATATGGTTGGGACACGCCCGTCGGCTGTGTCTGTGGCATACTTTGGTTCTGGTACCCCTGTGCTGTTGTACCTGGCGTAGAGCTGAGACTCTCCAGGGCTGTGGTATTGTAGCCGCCTGCTCTATTCTCGTTGGCTACTACCCTCGGTCTCACTTGCGACGATGTGGCTGTTTCTTGTCTAGCGATATTCATGGGCCAGATACCCTTGAGTGTCGACTCAGCAGGAGAATTATACATCGCGGTATTACTTCGCCGATTTCCCTCGGGAACAGCAGCCCGCGGAGTTACTGCTGGTGTATCTTGTAAGTATTGGGGTTCCTGCCGAGGTAATTGGCTAAGCTGTGATGGCCGAGGGCGGGTATTTGGTGTAGGGAGGGCACAGGGGCCGGTGGTAGGTGTTAAATGGGAGTTATCCGATAATTCCAAAGTCTGGTGTAGTTGTTTCCCCGTAGACTCGGCGGTTAGGTTTAGGTACGGAGCCACAGCACTCGTCGTGCTTATCGGTGAGGTATCAGTAGAACCAACCGGCTCTTCAGAGACTTTTACAAATCCCTTTCCATCACAATGAGGACAGAGACTCAATCTCTTCTTTCTGCCTTCTGTTGCAATTTGGCTCGGCTTGGGAATATTGTTGGCGCGGTTGGACGCGCCGTCTTTCGCGGAATCGTGGTATATAATGTTTCCTTTAGGGTTACTGTAGCCTAGGTTAGTTATCTTGTTTATTTCGATCTTGTGCATATACGCGTTATTCGTAGCTTACCCGAATTCCGCACTGTTACCGAAATGATCGGTAATGTACTTGATCTGAGAGTACCCGACCGGTTTCTCGAGATTGGGAAACATCTGATTGAAGATTTCGGCCGTCTCGTGGTAGAGGGCTCTCTTCTTTCCTCTGGGAACTGGCTCGGTCGGGACAGTCCTATCAAGGACGAACTTGATCATTTCGTTCGAATATCTGTAGCTCGTCATGATGCCTACAAGATACTCTGGGATTTGTGTTAATTATAAGATAAACCTAGAATGGGGTTTATTGGTGGAAGAGATGTTCGGTTGAGATGATGAACTTACCTTGATTGATTGATTGAGTTGTTAGTAGGTATGTTGTTTTGTAGATAATCCGAACGACGGGAAGGCAGAGGCAGCGATCCGATATTTTGAAAGCTCGTCTGCGAAGTGACTTCAGGTTGATACAAAAGGTGAAGAAAAGACGAATAAGAAAGGAAAGTTCATCGATGTCCACTTGTTTAAATAATAATGACTGGCGTTCTCCTGGCAGAGCTTCGCGGACTTTAAGGGCGTTCGTCAGTTTCAAAGCGCGTAAATTGAATTGTTACGTTTTTGGTTGTTTTTTACACTGGGTATGAGTAACCAAATTTTACTAGTGGGAAAATAGGACCACCGAGGTTGAATAAAAAATTTGCAATTCTGGAAGTAGTGGTTGCTAGGCACCCAGTGATGATAGGAATCGTCGTGGGTTGACAGTGACGTGAACTGGCAGATTCAGACTGGCAGATGCTAAGAGTTGAATTACCGAAACTAGGTGTCTCGCTGATGTAAATTTTATTGTGAATACGCAGAGGGTTTATATATAACTGCTAGATTTTCCCTTCCGAATGTGAATGCAGACGTGAAATCGCCGCGAGCAGGTCGTTGCCGCCAAAATGCCTTAGGAAGCATTGAAGCTTCAACTTTGACGCCGCTCAGAAAATGTCACAAGTCCAGCTGGCAGTAGCTCTGCCGCGCGGTCAAGCAGTTAAAAGATACACACATGTTGAAGAGCTTTGATAATACAGCTATGGCGTTACCTCCCCTAGCAGAACGTAAATAATATAAATGATATCTCAATTCACCACATAATATATTCTTCTCCCAGTTATCAAATATCTCTGATGGACACGGCACTACAAATTCACCAAATTAAAAAAAATCAGAGCCTGAAAGAGGTAGCTTAATCAATATTCCTGCGCAGGGCTGTTTGGAGTTATATCAGCCTCACGATGTTTGTATACCTGTTGGGGTGGTCAGGATAGGGGCAAACGTATTGCGAAAACGCTTGGGTGAATATAACAAAAATCTCTATAAACCGAGGACTTATTTGTACTGTTGATACGAAGAACATATAGATTTAGAAATTTATGTCGTTTGCACTAGTATTTCTATGATATACTAGACTCTGAGGCTTTAGATTGCCTATATTTACCCTATATGCTTCCTCTCCACATAGGTAGAGCGCTAATGAATATAGATAGACATGAATGTACGTAGGTATATCGTTCACCGAGGTTCTGAGTAGCTACCTGTGGTAGCGCGGAAACAAATAGGGGATGCGTGGTGAAGTGGTAGGTAAATCTACCTACGACTACTCGTACCGATATCCAAAACACATTCCATAAGACATAATAGTTACCTATTATGGTGCATGCTGTATTTACTGATACTAGCAATTGTCATAACACGAAGTGAACGGACGTTAGTCATATCATCCGTTGTGCTTGAATTGTGGGCAAGGGGTTAATACATGAAGATGGAAAGAGAAACACCAGCATCCAACAGATACCTACCTAAGTTACGCAGTAGGAAACAGACAATAATAAAAGATAATACTAGTTCGTGAACAAGTTGATATATCTAATCTGGTAACTTAGGTACTAATATACCTACCTACCTAGGTAGGTATACAGGTTAGTAGTCTCTGTTCTCTCGGCTGTCCAAATTATAGGAGTATAGGGTCTATGAGTCTGGCTATAATCTTGCCTGGAGAATTTCTGGATCTCTTCTCATATCCTTAACATCCTTAAAATCTGTAGTCTGGCCAACCCTCCAGCTGATATCCGCGGACGCAGCATCACTTCCCTCTTTCCACCGCCATCGCGCGCTATCTTGTCGCCCTTTCTCCACCACCTCCTTCACCCACTTTCCAAGTATCGGCAACATCTTGAACGCGTGTGCCGAGTCGCCTGTAACTACCACTAGTCCCTTCTTCCCAGGTACAAAGTCAATCACATACTCGCTATCCGCCGTGTCCGCACACCAGCACACCTGTCTTCCCACCAATGGCCTACCTGCTAATTCGGGCAATATCTCTCGTAGCAAGCGTCTTATCATAGCCTCATCGGCCGCAGGGATAAACGAATTGTCATCCGGCGGGAGCGATAGCCCAGACGGTGTATCGTAATTGGTGTATCCCGCCATAGCAGGGCAGATTTTCAGTAGATTGGTACGGCGGTCCGGCTCGAAGAAGAATCCTAGGTCTCGAGCATATGTTACGGGGATGCCGCGCAGCTGCGTCGCTTCCTCAGGGGTAAGCTGAATATGAGCCAAAGGCGAGGCTTTTGCCACGACCTGTCTCTTAATCTGAGACAGAACAGAACCGAGCGATGCTCCGAGAGCGAGTACAGTTACGGAGGCGTAGTAATGTTCGCCACCGACTGTGATCGCACCCGTACAGATATCTCCTGAGTATGTAAGGGTTTTGACTGCTGAATTCAGGCGGATCGTTACGCCGAGAGAAACACATGCTGAGTAAACGGCCATTAATGCATCGGCGGCAGCGGCATACCCGGCGAAACTGTTGAAGTACCCCTTCCATTGCATAGGTCCGGTGAAGGCCGGAGCAACTTTACGGATATCGTCGCGTGACGTGACAGGTATGATTTTGTTTCTAAAAGCCGGCCGTTGGCTGATAGAATCGAGGGCCTTCTGAAGTGACCTTTTGGATTTCTCCGGAGCAGCAGCCGAGTTGCAGAGCAGGTATCCTGTCTCATGGTAATAAGGCGAGAATAGGGGCGATTTCCAAGCAGCTATGGCGTCGAGAGCTAACTCAGCATAGAATGGATCCTCGTACTCAGCCCGAATTATTTTATTCAGGTCATTCCCAGCGGAGAGATCTGGGGGGAAAGTGATGGACTTTTCGAGTATGGTTATGTTAGTATAACCAGCTTTGGCGAGGTGATAGGCTGTTGACAGACCGAATGTGCCTGCACCTAGGATAAGGATTGAGCTTTGCGTGTTCATTTTTAACAATTTATACAGCTGATTACGGTGACTACCTATGATGCCTTAGGTAGGTATTAATATATTTGGTATTCATTGCTATGCATTGAGGTGACCCGAGGAATTAGGAATCCATATTAGGTAAAATATTCCCCCCCCCCTTATTTTACTTTCGTCTCCTTGGAGAGGGACGGCCCATAGATACCTTCAACCGGAGCGGTCTCGGACGAACATCTAACTACTTCGGGAATTGTTACGTATAAGTAGATTAGATTATATACCTAATGAGTAGTCATCTCATAGTTGTTCTGCACGCTGTAACGTCGTAGATTACTTGATGTCGATAAGTTGATTCTCAAATTCGACTAATCGACTAATCGACTAATACATAGACTAATGGAGAAGTAGACTACCTTAGGTAACCTTAGATTAAATTAAGCTTTTATCATTGGACACTTACCATTGGTATCCGAAATAGAGGAAACGGCAAGCGACGTGCATATGCCAAGATAAATATCGCGGGGAAGTGGAGAATTACATACATAGGTACATAGTAGATTAGGCACTACGTAGTTGGAGAAAGTGGAGATACAGTGCGATAAGGCAGGGTTGCCAGGGTGCCAGGGTGCCACACACGAGAAATGTTAATTGATAGCCGAGATTAGATTAGGTACCTGCTATCGCTGTTATCTTCGCCTTTACACCTTTAGCACTCCCCCTCCCACTCCCACTTCCAATACCCAATACCCAATACCCAATATCCAATAACGAATAACCAAGGCTTAAGACCTAATGCCCACTAGTCTGATAACGGCGATGAGTTGGAGAACGACGTATCTACCGACTAGTGCAAAGTCAGGATCGAGGTGTGCCTATCTCTTCGGCAGCACGCGGTGAGTGGAGTAACATCAATGTAGCATCGCCCCGACTTTACAACTCCGTTCCCTTGATGGATGGCTTCACTCTTCTCGATGTGATATGCCCGCAAAACCGAAGTCTTCAGCAAGGCGATGATGAACGCATACCAATAACACCCTTTAATCTATCTCACGACGTTGTCACTATTACCCCCCCTGCCTGCATTAGAGGGAAATGCCATCTCGTACGAAGAGAGAACTGCGAACACGGAGCGGCTGCCGGAGGTGTCGAGGTGAGAGATACCAACCTCTCTTTTGTTGCTTCTCTAGCTAGACATTTCTAACATGTTGTTACAGAGCGACGAGTTAAGTGCCCAGAGCAGCGCCCCATATGTTGGCACTGCAAACGCCTGGGGTTTACTTGTCGATACGAAGTTAAGCTGAGCTGGCAAAATGTTGTCTTGTTTGAGTACAACAATTATGTGCCACAGGAACTACCTGAAGACCTTTTGGTCTCGATCCAAAGCTGGATGTTCCTGAATACGAGCCAGGCCGACTTCAACGTGGATAGTTCCCTCACAGACCTTGGGGACAATGCAGATTCTTTTTCGGTCTGGGCTGAAAACGTCCAACCAGAGTTAGATGCACTCGTACCATACCCTCACTACCTTGCTCCATTTCGTCTGGGGGAGGCCGAGAGCTACCTCTGGAGTTACTTTAACGACTGCATGACTCCACAGATCGTCATAGACCCCAGTTTTAACCCCTATAGAGATATTATTCTACGCATGGCAACATATTCCCAAGATGGACCTCTGTTTCATTGCGTGCTAGCTGCAGCAGCAAATCAGCTGCAGAGTACCGGCCGAAATGAATATGAAAATGTCATGTGGCTTCATAGAGCCAAGGCACTACGCCTCCTGAGGACTTCTGTCAACCAACTGGCTTTGGGAACGCATAACACAAGCTGCGATACCTCCAAAGATCACGTAATTGCGTCGACTATCATGTTAGCATTCTTCGAAGTGAGTACTAAAATCAAAGATAACCTAGCAATTATTACGGCATGCTAATCGACTGGAAAAGATTGCAAAGGACTGTTCCGATTCGTGGACCGTACATGCCGATTTTGCGCGTAGGTTTCTATCTTCTCGCCTAAGAGACCGCGGTAGTCTAGATACAGAACAAGAGGCTCTCCTCTATTTTGCTGTAACTTACTTCGTATCGCATGATATCCTAGCGGCAACTGGGGGTACGCTTATGGAAGCAACCGAGATGGTCACTGGAATGTGCAAAGCAGTAGACAAGTCAACTGTCTTGGCACTAACTGGCTGTTCAAGAGACCTGCTTATTCTGATCTCCGAAATAAATCAGATAAGTTCTCTAGTCATAGAGCCAGGTCAGAAGCGACTACCATTCAAAATACAGCAACGTCGTGACGATGTCGAAAGACTTCTTCATCAATTGCATCAAGACGTTCCCGAAGAATTTGGATCATCCCAATCCGAGTTCGCCATCGTCGCCGAAGTGAAACGATTAGCAGCTTTATTGTATTTATATTCTAGAATCGATGGCTCTGGGCCGCAGGAACCTCACATGGTCCGAGTGACGTCGCAGATTCTGGCTCTTGTTCCCAAAATTTCCCTCCGCACTCATACGGGCCTTTGGCCCCTATTCATAGTGGCAACGTTAGGCATCCGCCCAGAATGTGATGAAGATAGGAAGCTACTTCTAAGCCGACTCGCTGCGCTTCAACAGACAAGACAGCTAGCGAGTGTAAAGAAAGCTAGGCTGATTATTGAAGATGTATGGAAGTCGCGAGACCTACGCCCTAACAGTTCGCAAGGATGGAGTATTTTACAGGGAAGAAGGCACGGTGCTATTAGCTTGGCATAATTCATTACTACCTTGTATATATGACCGTATGTTACAGGGCGGTGCTCTTAGAAGTCCCTGATTCCCTAATCCTGTCCACCATTTCATTTGAACAGCGACTTACCTCGACAATAATCCATCAGCCTCGAACCAGTACCACCAGAACATCCTAGGTAGTATAACGGAAGCCATGTTGTTTCTTATCTGTTATGTCGACAAAGCCTTCAACGGTGCCCTCGTGGACTTCTTCTGGTTTTCCATATTTGCAGTCTCTGCGCCTGTTCTCCCAAGACCCGACAAGCCAGTATACTAAAAGAATCAGCATACACGCGCAATAGCTAACCAATATGGCTATCACACTGGTAGTATATTTGGGGGCTTCGTCGCTTCTGAAGGTCTGCGGCCCAATCAGGTTACCCGCGGCATATCCGATGGTCGCAAGGGTATATGTCACAGCTTTCTTCGTCACTAAGATTTGAAACGTTAGGAATCATGTATGAAGTATACGTTTTAGGATATATCCGCGTCGGATTTTGGTTGACTTCCAGGGATAATCACTTACTGCCAGCGGTGTTTGCTTGAATAAGGGATATAGCAACGACATAAGGAGCTATTGTTATCAGTCAGTATGTAAGCACCTCACGAAAATGTCGCGTGCTGCTCAACATACGCCAGTAGAAATACATAAAATAGAGTCCCACCATTTGGCCGGGGACGTTTGTTCGCGGTAGTCCATATACTAGAGCGGTTCCGAAAATTGGGAGTAGTAGAGCCAAAGCCGCAGTCAGGGCTCGCCGGTTGTGCCACTTTGCGGCAATATATGAGAAGCCCCAAGCCCCAACAGTGGCCAAAACGCCGAATGGCATTGTCAAGAGACTAGCAACTAAGGGGCTATAACCCAAGTTGTTAATGATGATCGATCCGAAGGCTTGGAGACCGCCATTTGGGATGTTGATAACAATATTGAACAGAACAATGAGCCAAACTTTAACATCGATAAGGGCTTCCAAAACTTGTTCCCACTTCCATACCCTATTGGCGATGCCGGTCCGATTCGCAGCCAATCGCTGTGTGGCGTGGTATCTCTGTTCGGGAGTGAGGAAGGACGCGTTCATGGGGCTGTCCGGGAGGACAAACCATAAGAAAAGTGAATATAATACGTTGATCGAGCCGGTGAGGAGGTAAAGATATTGCCATTTCCGTAACGGAGCATCGTCAGGGATATACCCGATGATCCAGGCGAAAAAGCCGTTGAAGATCGACGAGAAGTATGCAAATATAACTAAGAAGTCAGAAACATTGGCTACATTATCTTGGAATGACTCGATACTTACTTCCATTTCTGGGGGGCTGCTCCTCCTTTTTGTAGAATGATGCCACAAGCACTGTGAAGCAAGGGGTTGAGACCGCTTCGAGGAATCCTAATAGGAAGCGCAAACCCATAAATCCAGACCACGTCCTGCACGGCGCATACATAAGAGTACAGATCGACCAGAGTAGAGAACCGGTGGCTAACAGCTTTCCAGCGGGAACTCGTTGGAGTAGGAAGGACGTAACAAACAAGCCAACGAGTGTACCCAATGGCAAGATGCTACCCAGCCAGCTGTATTGCTGGCCCACCATACCATTGTCTTTTTGAAACCCATATAAGGAGGCCGTTCCTATTTCTACTTTGTCGACCGCCGAGAGGGTTGCACAGAATACTAACTACGAAAGATAGGTAATGTTAATGGGGTCACTTCAAAAGGGGTCCTAGTCGAGTAAGACATACCAATGGAATCATCCAAGCGTCAATCTTTTTCACTATCTTCTTCTCCTGTTCGGGAGTCATAGTCCCAAACTCCTCATGGTTAGCTAGATACTTCGCTGCTTCATCTAAAGCCCGGTCGTCAACGGTCTTTGCGGTCTCCCCAACCATGGTCGGGGTGATTGGACGAATCGAGTCGTCCTTCTTAAGGTCTAGAGACATCGTATAAAACAACAAGTACTATAGAAGTAAGATTGATAATGCTACTGAGATGAATTACAAAAGCTTTGGATGTCTAGGTAATGCACCTCTACTTCAATGATGGCCAATTCATTTCTCAGAGCTTTATAGACGGGATGAGTCTACGACTCCCCTCTACTCCTCCCTACGGCACTTGGAGCTTATCAGGCTAGGATTGGTGTCACCGGTTTATAGATAGGCTCTGGGCTTGAGTTATCGAAACTCCTTGTACTACTCCACATCTCTATCATGGCCTCAAGGGCGCCGTCGCTATCAGCCATCTATAATTTACGGCACTAACAATGCATCCCTGTCTGAGGTATCTATCGGGATAAGCTAACTCATGTCTTGCCAATTCAAGCAAAAGTAAAATAGTATCCTACCTTGAAATCGCCCTGGTTTTTGTTTCTCTCCATGACCCTAGTACGCGTATTACCGATGGGGTAACATTTCGGGAGAACTCGACAAGGATGATTGGTTAACCCCCATATCGGGGGGGGGGGGGGAAATGGCCCATCCACTCGGACTAGGAAATGGAGAGGAAGTTCGAATCGACGAGCGTCTGTCTACTAGTGTCAACTATTCACGCCGCACTGTGCTTACGATCTATTTGGGGATCATGATGCTGACTAGGAGATCGCTTGATAACTGTGAAGTAACCGATTGATATCTCCCAAAGTTACAACCACGCATATTCTAGCTAAAACTAATCAGCTGATATGTCGAAAACTCGGAGGCAATCCGAAACGACGGGACAAGTTGTTTGAACCATGTCGCCGGACGTCAGCTCCCTTCCGGTGCCGGACCATATACGCCTCCTCATCATGATAGTATAGGTACTTATATACCAACCCGAGCTTCCTCAAGCTTGTTAGCATTCATGTGTTCATCGCAAAAAAATTTGACCATCAGTCCCAGATACAGCTAAGATGGCTGTTGGATCAATCCCTGCGGCAATCCAACCTAAAAGCGTCAGATTCGCAATCGGTCAGTTGAACCATGTCTCTCCTTGACTTATAGCTAATTTCTCCCTTAGATCGAGGCGGCACATTTACCGACGTCTTCGCTGCTGTACCGGGACGGGAGGACATAGTACTTAAGTTATTATCCGTTGACCCAAGTAGTTACGATGATGCGCCAGCAGAAGGCATTCGTCGGGTCCTCGAGATTGTCTCGGGCAAGCCAATTCCTAGAGGGGCACCAATTCCTAAGGATTTAATCCACTCCATTCGAATGGGCACAACAGTCGCTACAAATGGTGAGTTACTAGATCACTTTCTATAGAGTCAAGAAGCCGAGATGCTTATTTGCCATAGCGCTGTTGGAGCGGAAAGGAACGAGACATGCGTTTGTCGTCAACCAAGGTTTCGGTGATCTTTTAGAAATCGGGTATCAATCGAGACCAAAGCTTTTTGAACTTGGCATCAAAAAGCCCGAGTTGCTCTATGAAACAGTGGTTGAGGTATCCGAGCGCATCACAGTTGAAGAATTCGACGAAGATATCACAAGAGACAGCCGTCCGCTACTACAGGAGATTCCCGGCGTTCTTGTAAAGGGCATCACCGGCGATATCTTGCGCATCATCCGCCCCTTGGACGAGGCAGAGGTAAGAGAAAAGCTAACGAAAATTAAAGCAGATGGTATAGAGACGCTTGCTATCTGCTTAGCACACTCGTACCTCTACCCGAACCACGAAACCCGGATTGCGGAAATTGCTAAAGAGATGGGGTTTACCCACATTTCGACGTCGTCTTCGGTCGGCGCAAACATGATCAAAATGATATCGCGCGGTAGCTCTGCCTCTGCGGACGCTTACCTCACGCCGGAGATAACTCGCTACGTATCAGGCTTCGCAAAGGTCTTTGCTGACGGCAACCTCGACGGTGTCTCGTGCGAGTTCATGCAATCAGATGGTGGGCTGGTAAGCCACAAGAATTTCAACGGCTTAAAGGGAATCCTTAGTGGGCCTGCCGGAGGTGTAGTTGGCCACGCCAGGACATCATTCGATGGAACCTCCCCTATCGTTGGTTTCGATATGGGTGGTACGAGTACGGATGTCTCTCGATACGGAGGCTCTTTCGAACATGTCTTCGAAACGACAACTGCTGGAGTCTCTATCCAATCCCCGCAGCTTGATATCAACACAGTCGCTGCTGGTGGCGGCTCGATGCTGTTCTGGAGAGATGGGCTTTTTAAAGTTGGACCTGACAGCGCGGGCGCTCACCCGGGACCAGCTTCGTATCGGAAAGGAGGACCGCTTACGGTACGTCTTGATCTACTTTATAACATTCGCTTCTCTTATTAAGTGGCTGGCAACATATGATATTCAATCCGTTCAAATATCTTAATATGTACCTAAGGTAATGATTAACGAATATCCTTAGGTCACCGACGCAAACCTATTCCTTGGGCGCTTAATACCCGACTACTTCCCTAAGATATTCGGGCCTAGCGAAAACCTCCCACTCGATATCGACGTTGTGGTGCAGAAGTTTGAGGAGCTCACAGCACAGATAAACGCGGACACCGGACGTTCGATGACCCCTCTTGAGATTGCTCACGGCTTTATCGATGTAGCAAATGAGTCCATGAGCCGCCCTATTCGGGCGCTCACAGAGGCAAAAGGCTTCGAAACTCAACAACACGCGCTTGCGACCTTTGGCGGTGCTGGAGGTCAACATGCTTGTGAAATCGCAAAGAAGCTGGGTATTAAAAGGATAGTAATCCACAAATACTCCAGTATTCTCTCAGCGTACGGTATGGCGCTGGCGGAAGTTGTTCAGGAGGCTCAGGAGCCGAGCTCTGAGATTCTGTCCGAAGAGTCCCTTAACCGGCTGATGGCCCGGATGCAGGACCTAAAAACAAAGGTCACCGAAGGGCTCCTCGCCCAAGGAATTCAAGAAGCCGCTATCGAACATGAGCAATACTTGAACTTAAGATATCAAGGCACGGATACCAATTTCATGATATTAGCCCCTGTTGATGGGGACTGGAGATCTGCACTCGAAAAGGAACATTTGAGAGAGTTGTCATTCGTCTTTCCCCGAGATAAAAAGGTCCATGTTGACGACGTACGGGTACGCGGTGTCGGCAAGAGCACCGAAGTTAGTCAAGATAACTCAAAGCTCGTAAAGGAATTGAAATCCAACTTTTCAGAAATCAAGGAGGGCGAAGATAGAATAGTAAGTTCATCGGTCAACTACAGATTTAGCCTTGAACCGATGTATATTGATACGCCACGACGTGTAATGCTAATATCTGGTAGACACAAGCATACTTCTCGGAAGGTGGGTTACAGCCTACGAAAGTCTTCCGACTCAACGCGATAGCTCCGGGCAGCATCTTGACTGGCCCGGCAATAATAATCGACAACACCCAGACTATAGTGGTTGTTCCGGGATCCCAGGCGCGAGTTCTAACTTCCCACGTTGTTATCAACCTAGTCGACGAGAAACCACAACAATCCCAGGAAGAAAAGCAGCTAGTAGTCGATCCGATCAAGCTCAGTATATTTGGCCACCGGTTTATGAGCATTGCAGAGCAGATGGGAAGGGCTCTCCAGAAGACTAGCGTTTCAATCAACATCAAGGAACGGCTAGATTTTTCTTGCGCCATATTCAGTCCGGATGGCCAGCTCGTTGCCAACGCTCCTCATGTTCCCGTTCACCTAGGAAGCATGTCGTATGCTGTCAAGTACCAACATAACCTCCATAAAGGAAAGCTACGGCCTGGAGATGTGCTAGTCACTAATCATCCAGAGGCTGGTGGTACTCATCTTCCGGGTAAGGCTCGCGCCACTGTAACTACTAGAGATCTTCTAACAGGATATATAACAGATATTACCGTAATTACTCCTGTGTTCGACACGGACGGGGAGACGATTTGCTTCTACACGGCTTCTCGTGGCCACCACCTAGATATCGGCGGTTATCGTGGAAATTCCATGCCACCGTGAGTGATATTCACCCTATCAATTATAGCCATAGTATTAATATCCAACTAGCGACTCGACGGAACTATGGCAGGAGGGCGCGGCTATAAAATCTTTCTTCTTGGTCCGGGATAACCATTTCGACGAGGATGGCATCGTCAACATCCTTCTTGAACCGGGCAAATATCCCAACTCTAGCGGCTCGAGACGTCTACCTGACAACTTGTAAGTCCTTAATCCTTGCACTTTAACATATGCGGGCTTCGTATTTCAAAAGTGGATATAATTCTGCTTCTGGTATGCGCATTGCTTTAACATAAGGTTAACGCACTGCTGTAGGTCGGACCTCAAGGCACAAGTCGCCGCCAATAACAAGGGGAGTAACCTCATCAAGGCCCTAATGGAAGAATATGGCAAACATACTGTCCACTTTTATATGGCCAAGATACAAGAGAATGCCGAAGTCTCCGTCCGCAACTATCTGAAGTCCGCCTATAAACGGTACGGTTCAAAACCACTCAAGGCAAAGCAGTTCTTAGACAACGGGTCCATGATGAAAGTCGCCATAACCATCGACGAGAGTGGGTTTGGTACTTTCGACTTCACAGGCACATCCTGCGAGATGCTGTCGAATATGAACGCGCCGCCGGCCATTACCTATTCAGCACTGATCTACACGCTACGACTCCTGATCGGTTCCGACATCCCTCTGAACCAGGGATGTCTCGCACCCACCAAAGTCATCCTTCCCAAGAACTGCTTCCTGAACCCCTCGTCCGGGCCAGCCGTCTGCTGCGGCAACACGCTTACGTCGCAACGGCTAGTTGACCTGCTATTGAACGCGTTCCGCGCGGCGTCCGGGTCGCAGGGCTGCATGAACTGCTTCGGGTTCTTCGGCAACTGCCGCGACGACTCGGGCAAGCCGCAGACCGGGTTCGGGTTCAGCTACGGGGAGACGATATGCGGCGGGGAGGGCGCGGGCCCGACGTGGCACGGGGCGTCGGCCGTGCAGATCCACATGACGAACACGCGCACGACCGACATCGAGATCATCGAGAAGCGGTACCCGGTGCTGGTGCGCGAGTTTTCCATCCGCAAGGGGAGCGGTGGGCGCGGGAAGTACAACGGCGGCTGCGGCATCGTCCGGGACTGGGAGTGCAGGCACCCGCTGACTTTCGGCCTGATCACGGAGCGGAGAGTTCACCGGCCGTACGCGATGATGGGCGGAGAGCCGGGCCAGTGCGGCGCTAATTACTGGGTCCAGAAGTTGGAGGATGGGGGCGAGCGATGGATAAATATCGGGTCGAGGGGGCAGGTCGATATGAAGGAAGGGGATCGTTGCGTCATTCATACCCCTGGAGGTGGTGGGTGGGGAGTACCGGAGGGTATTAGTGAGGACGATGATGAGTTTGATGGCCGTTTTGAAGTGGTAAATGGTGTCAATGGGACGAACGGGGAGTCCAAGACCGTCTATCCGAGAGCTGCAGGGAGCTTTCACACATTTGCGGCGGCTCAAGAGGCGTCATCCTGAGTTTTGAATGATTCATGATCGGAAGAAGTCGATATGTATATCATATATTTCACTTATACTCTCATAGTTAGGCTTGTATACAAAGCGTCGTCATTTGTTATAGTATCTACCCTTACCCCCTTGCGTTGGTGTCTTACCAGAACATCAGAGTAATGTTTTCCATCATACTTGCTACCATCCCTGTCTATCAGTCTAACAAGCGTCTATCAATCTATAATTCTATGTCTAAGAACTCAGCCCAAGGCAAAGTAGGAATGAAAATGATCGTAAACTATTGTCTCCCGAAAACAGCCCACCAGCATTCTATTCCCGAGTCTTCACCATCCTCGTCCCAGTCGTCTTGGCCAACTAAGGTATTTTGCTCTAGCACGCTTAGCCCGGAGACGATCATAGTAGATAAGAACTTGGCAGCCAATTTCTTGGTGGTCAAGTCCCTTTGTGGAACCATTACGATAGCCCTAGCATTTTTGTCTTGGGCGAGATGCGCAATTATTGCAGAGGCCAGAAGCTCTGGGTGGTCATCGTCGTAGAGGGGATCTGCAGCGAGAACAATCTACATGGGGTTAGTGGCAATGGACGATCTGAAGGCGGTATATAGATACCTAGGTAGGTACTTGCTTTGAACTGGTTCTTGGTGTCAAATCGCTCTGCATTTCCGTCATCAGAGCCCCATACCAAAATCCCCGAATCAACCTTCCCTCCCAGAGCCTCAACGGTGGGTCGATTCATCTCAATGTTATGGGCAAGATTTGGCAGAATAGCCGGGATATCAGTCAAAACTACATTAGCCTGCCAGATAGCAGCAGCAGCCATCCCCAAGAGCCCTGTACCTGAACCTAATTCGAGAACGTCCAGGGATTCGTTCGATTGTCCCAAGCTGAATATATGGGAGAGGGATTCTTTTGCAATGCAACCCAGAGACTGCGCAAGCAGATACGAGGAGCCCCAGGTTTTCAGGCCGAGGGAGTCGCCTGTGATAGGAGGCTCGCGAATGACCAGCTCAAAAGGAGATGATGCTTGGCTTTCAAGTGGCCACCTGCGCGTGATCTCACCCATCCCCGCTCTGCCGCAGCGTTCGGCAAGGCGTCGACTTGCTTCATCCCACACCGCTTCCTTTTCGTCTTCGTCCTGAATCCACGCAAGGCTGCTCTTGATTATGCTGGACAGATAGGCAGCAACCTCGCGACGGAGTTGGGCCGCATTTTGGTAGGTGTCCAATATGAGTTTGCGAGAAGTACCAGGATTCCAGATCGGAGGTTCAACCTAGTTCAGAGTGAGCCCTCATCAGTCTTTTCAGACATTGCCACTTTATCAGTTTTACCTGAAGTTGCTTGAGAGCCGTTAGAAGTTCCTCGGATGAGGGTTTCTGCCAGGTCTGGGGAAAGTCAGCTACGCAGATAGACATTGTATTCTATTAATCGCAGCGGGTATCGTCTACAAAACTCCAAAGAACAGAAGAGAAGGAGAGAATAATTGGGCAGAATAGAATAAAATAAGATAAGATAAATAAAACGAGAGTCTAAGGAAATGACTCGATTCTGTCACCTGAAGAAAGACATTATGATGATACG
This sequence comes from Daldinia bambusicola, assembly GCA_022478815.1. Taxonomy (NCBI): domain Eukaryota; kingdom Fungi; phylum Ascomycota; class Sordariomycetes; order Xylariales; family Hypoxylaceae; genus Daldinia; species Daldinia bambusicola. The sequence continues at coordinate 97,654 of MU284154.1, forward strand.
ATGATACTACGGGGATTGTCGGTGGGCATCGTCTATAAGAGTTCTATGGTCTAGAGAAAGTATGCAATTTGTAATTGAAGGATGAACAAAATTTAGGACGGTATCCCAGCTGATGACATATAATGGATGAGTCTAGCCAGGAACGCCTACGATAACATGACTACCAATTAGGGAACGAACGGGGCTTTTCTAAGTACATAGTAGACGAGCCCTTCATTGGAAAGTGAAAAGTGGAAAGTGAAAAGTGGAAAGAGGCAGAAAAATGGAATGGAAAAGATACTATGTACTATGTAAGCCACGTCTAGACCCTTAGAATTATCAGCCAATGAGGCTTTACCTCCTGAAGACTTCCTGAAGACTGCCCGATTACCTAAGGGTTAAAAAAATGTGCAATTTTGATTGGCTATCTGATAGCTTTATCGATAAGCCCACCATAATTTTGCTATGACTCGAAAAAGCAACGGCCCAAATTCATTCTTGTCTCTTCCTTTTTTCTCTTCCTTAAGCATCGCCCTCACCAACGCTGCGTTTCTGAGCTACATACGGAGACGCCGCGCAAGCTGCCTCTCGTCGGTTCTGTCCTCTTCGGAGTTTAGGACCGATATTCCATCGCTCATGAGAAATTCGGAGTATTCTTCATCACCACCTCGTCGCCCGCCTAGCTGCGGGATTGACGGGTCTGCCCGCGAGGGTCTGGCGTGATGGTTTTACACGTCTGCAAGACTGGCATCAGAAACGCAGGGCCCTTCACCCCGTGCATATCCGCTAGGAGAAGACGGGGGAGTTGCGGTTCCTATGGGAGAGCCGTTGCGGAGATTGTGTGTGAGAACACTTGAGTGCGATACGCAGCGTGGGATTTGCCTGTTCCTCCTCTGGGGGTTAGCAGGCGCCTACAATTCGATTCCGATTACTCTGGTGGGGGCGATGCTTCACTCTTTTTCTTTCAAGGTCAGTCTTGTACTAATACCAATTTCATATTCCCCTAAGTTAAGGATACTGCTAACGATATCATACATACATATAATTACCTAACCTAATGTACTATCACCGAGAAATGATCATAGGAACGGATTTGGAAAAGCTCTCCGCTATCCATTTAAGTATATCCCCAAATAGCATCTTAACCCTCATCGTTTTTATTTTCCCCATATGCATCTTGACCTGGTGCATCCTGCTCTTCGGACGTTGGTTCGGTTGTAACAGGATCCATGCCTTCGCCTCCCAGCAAGTTTTTTCTAGTTTCCCTCTTGTCGAACTGGTGTAAGATCTTAGCGTCTGGGCTTTTCGAATCTACCAGCTTCTCCAGGTCCAATGCCTGCGTGACCAAATCTGCACAAGCAACATTACTTAACGTGGACTTCTCAGCTAGTAGGAGAATACGGTCTCCAGCTACCCGAACTTTCTCTAGGGCAATTTGTCGAGGATCGTGGTCAGAGGGGCTACTGAGCGGATGGGATTGCATGTAAGCCTCTGCAGCCTCTTTGACCTGATCCAAGCATGTTTCCAACTTCATCTTCTGGATTTTAAATTGTTCGTCATCTTGATCCTCGTCGCTCTTGTACTTGCTGTTGTGCTCGATCCTCTTCTGCCATATCCGCTGGAGGACATCATTGTTGATGTAGTACTTGACCGCCTTCACTTCTGCCTCGAAGTCGTCCTGAAATGCGATCCAAAACTTCTTGCTCTCGTTGATCTGAAATGCCAACTGTCTGGCGGCTAGTGAAACTTTCAACTCTGCATTAACATTTGCGCTGGTTCCTGCGGTGGGAGCTGCCGGTGCGGGAGTGACTGGACGACTCCTTAAGGTTTTAGCTCTTGACCTCGACAATGACTTAACCCGCGTCATAAGCTGATCAACATCGGGTTTTTCATGTTGGTCGTCCGTATCGTTGCTGGGGTTGGCACACGGGTGAAGGTAATATGAAGGTCCGTCTGGGCTGTACGTCTCTGACTTTGGGGACTGTGAATAGGTAAATGGAAAAGACGTATTAGTGTCTATATGCGCTCCTCCCCGTCGATTATGAGAGGATCGCCGTGACTCTCCATCGTCGACGTCACTTCTAAGAGGTCTTGCCATTGCGCAACAGGGAACAATACCACTCGAGTTGTGGAGAGTTGTGGAGAGTTGTTGAATGTATCCAATGAGGTTTCAAGGTGACACACAGCCATTTTATAGCTCAGAGATGCTGTTTCTACTCAGTTCCTATACGTACGATATAATGCTTGTTTTTTCTATGCTTAATTATAAACTGCGTTTGCATCTCTAGCAAGGTGTTTGTGAGCTTTTGCTGTTGAATTTTCCAATATCATCAACCTTGCCATGCAGGTAATTGTTATTTGGCAATTCGATAGGACGTACATAGTATTTGCGTCAGTGAGGGGAATTGGCCAATACATGGGTTAAAATCCTACTAGCCTGTAATAATCCTATTCCTTGATTATTTGTTGTTGATTTATCCGTGGGGAAATCCAGTCACATCTCCCAAGCCCGCATCTCCGCAGCTTATAATAGCATAATCATAATCCATAATCTTATTGATGGCATAGCAAGCGAGTGTATTTCATAGTATGCCCCTTTCAGCCTTCATTTCAGCCCTCATCTGATGTTAGTGTTAGAGTTGCTTCAAGGTTTTTGAAAATAGCCCTGCCAAGCACAGGATACGAGACGACAGTTTTGTATTGTACGACATGTCAAAAGTGGATAGGTACATGGTAAGGTAGTATCTTATTTTTGTGTTATTTTTTATGGATTTTCATGGGAGGGAGAGGTTAGGTTAGGTACTTGCTACCTTAGGAGGTAAGTATCATTTATTCATGTATTGTACATTTATTATGTACCTTATGTATTCCGTACCACAGTACCTTACCTGTTACTAGAACCTAACACGTTCCTCCCTTGAGTGGTCCAAGCGCCTACGCACTAGCTGCAACCCGACAGTCTGGCTCGGTGACCCCAATCCGCCATGGGTCCCACCGCACTAACCGTATTTAAAGACATATTTCAGCATTTAGCGGTTGAGGCGCTGACAGATGCACCTGAAACGAAACGAGGCGCCGCAGGACAAGGGCTCCGTCGATCCTGCTGCTTCCATTGGTGTTTGTCGCACTTCATAGGTCGGAGGCTCTGAGGCTGAGGCCAATGCTTGAGGCGTAAGGCACAGCCTAACGTTTAGAAAGTAGAATTACTTTCTATGTTTGATAGGGCTGCATACATTATATTATGCGTTGTTTAAGGTAATATAATATTGTAGAGCCTTATCGGCAAATCGGCAATAACAAATGGTAGCCTGGTCGCGTGCTCCAAATTATAGTTCGCAACATTCCGTAAATATACATTGAATGTAACGCATCACCACCTGAGATACCTGTTAGTTACCGCGCAGTTCCATGTATATTATAAATTATAATAAATTACTATAAATCCGGACGGTAGCTAGGTACTTAGCACCTACATGTAAGTTATCTAGGTCAGATACACGTACCTAATGTAGTACATCTACTGGACCTCTTAGGTATTATAATACGACGCCAAGTCAGCCTCCCTCCCACCGAAATGATTCACCCACTCACCGAAGGGACGCCTAACAAAACATTGTTGGAACGAAGGTGCGCGGAACGGATGCTACCCAAACCAGTTCGCGAGGAGGAAAGTTCTGGTGTCACGTCTACGATAGGTTGGTAATAGCCAAGGTACGCTCGACCCGGGCACTCGGGTTTGTGTCCGCCGTCTGTTTGGTCAGGATGGCCATGGAGGGGTAGAGAGAGGGGGTTGGGAGTATATACGGAAAAGGGGGTGACTATAGGGATATTTGGGGATACTTGCTTGAAGTTTGGAATTCCAACCCGGTTGTGGTAATTTCTAGACAGAAACAGCCGCGTGCATTTCATGTGCGTATGCGGCCGCATGCTCTCTAGATGTTTGTACATACACACAACATGGCCCTGCTTCATACGCCTAATATTATCGCGTTAAGTCCAGATGCCTTATGGAAAACCCGTTGGTATACAAACACAGGCACAAGCACTCACTAGACTTGCAGATGTTAGACATGAAAGCATGGTTTGATACGAACCCAGCTCTCTGGATGAATTCCGTTTACTTCCCTACTATTCTAACCTGCATCTCTTGGCTTGCTGCCCTTTAATACGTATAAGCGGACCAATACAACACTTATATATATCCCATGCGAAACGCACCACTTATACATACCTCACTCCGGCGGTTAGACTTTGCACGCACGACGGCAATTTCCATGACATGCGAAATGCCGACTAGCAAGTCCCGCCACCTCAGGCAGCCTCGTCCTACATCTCGCTTGAGCCCCTATAGCCATCAGACCACCTACCAATCCGCCTACGCTTGGCCTTAGCCAAACACCACAGCACGGAGATGTCTACCTAGAGGTTAGGTTATACAATGTACGACCAGAAGAATCCTATTGACTCTTAAGATCGACTACCTAACTTGTCTCCTTTTCCATACGTACAACAAACCGCGTCATTAGTGTAAACCTCATCTCGCAACCCCCTTTTCCACCCCGATTCTGTACTCATGCTCCTATGCAAGTACATACGCATTCGGCCCAGACGTTCATCAGGCCCGTGCCAGCTATCGTACCCGTCTCGTCATCCGAGACTCAACAACTTACGTAGACAAATCGTCAGCGCCCTAATGCTGCGCCCTATCTACGGTACCTCCCCGTTCCCCTCCCGCTCTGTTCTCATCCGGGGACGCATGCATCGTTTGAAAAATTATCGAAATTCATTCCTATAGTTCTCATACTACATTACAGAGGTATTTCAACCTATTTGACAGCCAGCCTATTTGCCGCAACTGTTTTCCTTGTACCCCTGTCTGTATGCGCTGTTGTATGTAGCTCAATGCATCACCCTGCAAAATTCCTATACTCTCAAGAATCATGTCGTTTCGGCCAAACGGCCAAGTGTCAAATAATCCACGCCGCTTTTGGGTTATCCGATGCCCTATTGTGCTAAATGCCGGTAACCAGTAAAAACCATATGCTGTCCCTGGGCCAATAAATGCCGGAACCTGGTATTAAGGGAAAAAGAAAAAGAAAAATCGAAACGTGATCCGGATGCAAAAGCCAAACTTCGCTAAAAATGTGAATGTCCATCCTGGGTAATTGTATGAAAAAGAGAAAAAGAGCATCAGCATCAGATAACCACCACCTCTCCAAACGCATGCATTCGTCGTAGTTGATAATGAGGCCGCCTCGTTAGAAAATTCGCTCTACCACCTTTACTTTCTCCTTGCTCCACGCCCAATAAAATCTCCAAATTTGATTTCGCATAATCCCGACTGGCCCACCCCACCCGATCGATATGCTCACAATGGACAAAATTCGTAACGCGTTATTAGTATGACGCCACTGCCTGTGAGATCTCCGACTTCATAATGGAAAGTCGCTCCCGCATGTCTATCAGATCCGCTAGCTTATCCTCCGGCGGCTCCTTAAGTGCCGCGATCTCGTAATGCAGTGCCTCGTACCGCTCGTAAAATCTTGTAAATTTCTTCGCCTTGATCAGTACGTCAGGCGGCACGCGCGGTTTCTTGTTCGGAGCGGCTTGCTGCGAGGAATACTGATCGGCATCCCGTTCTTTACGCTTCTTGTTTTGATTCGTGCCCGTCGAGTTACCATTTGCCACCCCGTTAATGGCACGCTCCCCATTACGGACAGCTGGTTTGGTCTGGCGCGCAGGCGGCTGATGATCTTCGAGGTCGGAGGCGTTCGTCGGCGGCGAGGAAGCAAGTGGCGATGACTTGGTCGGTGACGTATTCTTGCTCCTCATCGAGATGTTGGAAGATGTTCCCCCAATGGGGGCATTTCTCGAGCTCTGGCTCGCATCTGAAGGGCGGTGCTTCAGGTTTGTGACATTGGGCAATGGCTTGGGAGGCTCCTTTGGCTTGATTCGCTTGCTAAGCGGCGCCCCTGAGCTCGAGCTGCTATCATCGTCGTCACGGGCCCGTTTCTGCGCGGTCAAGCTGGTAGGTTTCACAGGAGCGCGGGGTGCTCGAACCACAGGCTTCGCTTTCGGCGGGGCAGGTTTCTCCTTGGGCTTCTCTACCACTTTCTCCACCGATTTCTCGACTGGCTTCTCGATTCGTTTCTCAACAGGCCTCTCAGCATGTTTTTCGATAGGCTTCTCGGTGGATCTCTCCACGGGCTTCTCAGCAGGTTTCTTGATAGGCCTCTCAACAGGCTTCGACGCTGATTGGCTCGAACTAGCTCTGGATAGTGGCCTCTCGTCCCCGCTGCTTTCAGAGTCGATCACTTTTTCGTCAGAAAGGAATTTCCTGCCCTTTTCTTCGGCTGGCTTGGCCTTGCCGACCGACTTTTTCGGAGCGGGCTTCTTGGGATTGTTCGAGAATAGGCGCTTCGTCTGCGCCTCGCGCTCGCTGACCTTCTTTGTCTTGCTTCCTAGCGGCTGCGAATTAGACCGGGCCATGGCCTCACCCTTTGCCTTGGTATCGGCATCACTCTTGTTACCATCCTCCGATTTCTTCACGCCAACCCGAGGAGTGGGGGTTACATTTCCCTTCGCGAGAGTTGCCTGCAGCTTGCTCAAGACAATACCCTTGCCTCGCTCAGAAGGAGTAAGCAACTTCTGCCACTCGACTGCAGATGTCGGAATGCGTGACTTGTCGTACTGCCTAATGGCATTGTCAATTGCCGCGCGACGATCTTCTTCATTGCGATAATCGTAGTTCCATACGTCCAGCTCCTTCCAGAACACAGGTCGCAGGCTGTACTTCTTTGTTGAGGAATCATAATTGGCGATCTTCTCCACATTTCGCTTGAGATCTGCTTCGGCACCTTTCCAAATACCAGAGAGATATTCGTATGTTCGATCTCTCGAGGCCAATTCGTGGACTAGGATACTCCTTTGGTTCTTGTTCTTCTCGAGGAGCTGTTGGGAAGCGGAAAAGGCTGGGTTCGGCGAAGACACTCCGTTAAGTGCAGGACTCGTTGGTAGCGACCTGGTAGAAGAATTTGACAATGCGCCGGCAATGGCGGTCCTTCCCGCAGGTAAAGGCTTAGGCTTGGTCACTCGTTTAGCCTCTTTGATTTTGTTGTTGGTTGATCGATTCGCCAGGATACTGGCAGGTGGGTTGCTGAGAATGCACATGGTGGGATTTGGTAATCGTTGTGCTTTGCTCGCCGATTCTTCTGGTTTCGTGAGATACAAATCGTAATCGTATGACTGCGGATTTGTTGTGACTTTTTGTTCTGTCGAACCAAAAGTTAAGCTCTGTAAAAAAGAGAGAATTATGTTAGTTCAATGGATCAGGAATCTAATTGAGAAATCGGGTAGATTTGCGTAGGTGCATGTGCATGCTTGGTCGCTACCTAGGGTTGACAATTTGTGCTAAGGTATCGAGGTGTCAAGGTGCCGTGGTGCGCAGAGCTGAGGCATCTAGGAATTCAGGTAGAAAAGGCATTCAAGGCAACTACCTTGAATGCACCTTGTCACCTCTGCTGCTTATTCGAAAATGGCAATGACCTAAACTAAAGCGAAAACTACCTAGCAAAAGCAAACTTACAGGATTACTTCCTAGGGTCAATTCAATCTCTTGGCCCCCTTGTACACATTTTATCATATCCTCAATCACGCTGTCGTTCAGCGTGATACCGAAGGCTTGTAACGGGAGGTAATCGCTCGAGGTTGGCGAGCTCTCCAAAAGGAGGCCAGCATCGGGAATCGCGAGGGCTGCCATGGCGAAAGAATTCGGTATGGATCGACGATGTGAAGAAGGAGTATGGTGTAAAGAATTGAAGGTATCGGTAGTCCGATACTATGAGGATAAGTATGGACAATGATAATATAAGAATGATATGCCGGTATGGTTGTTGTCGAGGAGAGACCTGCACAAGCTTACAAGCTCCGCACCTTAGCTAGACTATAAGAGTCCAACTTGACAATGACCCGACTTCTTATGCAGCTCTGTCACATGGCTCTACAGCTTAGATCTGAAGGAAGGATTCCGAGGATACGAGGTCGAATATGTAGGCGGAGGAGGAGAGCAAGTTGCGAGGAAAATGACAAGTGAGGATCAGTAGGAACCAGTAGAGACGGGGGCAGAGGAGAAGAGGAGGAGGAGAGAAGCAGAGAAGCAGAGAAGCAGAGAAGCAGAGAAGCAGAGAAGCAGAGAGGTGGTAGAGTATGCGTTGTAAGTTGTGATGCGAGTAGAAAGAGAAGCCCACGGGTGTTGGGAAGTACGAGGTTGTACGGAATAGTCTCGTCGAATCTTGGTCAAGAGGAGAAACAAGGGAAAATGAAGGCACAGATGGATGGATGGATGGGATGGGGTGGGATGGTACTAAAGATACTAAAGGTACTTAGCAGTGGAGCATGACGGGGGTGGTCCCAGGAAGTATATAGTAGGTACCGCGCTTGCTTAGTTTATCCTAGTTCGTCCCGTCCGCTCAAGCCCACTGGTCCATACATAGCTGATACCTAGTACATATATGTAACTGTTGGGCAAGTGAACTGGTAAAACCGCCCGTAAACTATGGCTTTGTACAGGTAGTAACATAGTACTATAACCTGTACTGGCTGACTGGCTGGCTGGCTGACGGGTTAGAAGCTAGATAGAAACTAAACCTTATTAGTAGAGTTACTTATTTCCGCTCAAAGCGCTGAAGGTACCCAGCTTTTGCACTGTGAAAGAACCTGAATCACAAACACGGGAGAGAAAAGGGAAACAATAGGGGTTCATTGGAAAGAAAGAATTGCCAATTCGCTAGGAAATTCGTGACATAGGTTCTACGGCTTGGAAAGATGACAGTAAGGGTACTACGTTCATTCAATGCCTTTCTCTGCCTTCTTCTGCCTCTTTCGTAAGAACGGTAGCTAGAATAAAAACCGAACGCCGACACAGCCCGGATATTACCTTAGGTACAAAGTTAGGTACAATGCTAGATACGACGGTACCAAAGGTAACCTAAGGTAATAAGCTATTATTGGGTGAGAGCGCTGACGGCACAGTAGGGCGAACGCTAGGTTACAGCAGTATAGCGAGTGTTGACTGAGATGTTGACTGAGGTGTTGACTGAGTGTTGTACCCCCAGACCCATGTTCCGTGTCCCATGTCCCATGCCCTGCCATATGTACATGCACTATACTAGAAAAATAGAATGTACCTACTCTGAATGGTACTTCCCATACGTCCCATGGGCTGTGTGAGACAGGGGTTATGGATTTGCGGATGGACAGTTGCATGCATTTTCCCTTGGGCGGAAACTCGAGTTAGTTACCATAATAGATACGCTAACTAGTACGTACATAACATAATGTAATCCGCTTAGGTATGTACATCTTCTAACTTCATGCTGCCATGCTGCCATGTCAAAATTGTTATTATTTACATACATGTACAATACGTACTGGGTCTAAGTGTTGGAGGTGCACCCACGAAAGCCAAACTTACTACTACTAGGACTACTAGGACTACTAGGACTACTAATAAGTCTATGTACGAAATTCAATGGTTCAAACAATGGAGAATAAAATAGAAAAATAAAACGTGTAGGCGTGGTCGTTTGGTCGTGTGGTCATGTCCCTACGACACTGTGCTTTTCTATCATACAACGGTACGATGAATGCATGTCGCAGATGCGTACCTAATGTGTGTCTGTCGCTGTGAGGGAGGATCTCTCTCTCTCTCTCTGTCTCCCTCTCTCTCTCGATTATCCCATCATCCAGTACTTACTTTGATACAAGGGGGTGAGGAAAGACCCTCCCAAGTTGCCAAGCCTTTCTACGTCTTCGCAATGCAAAGAATATACAAACACGACGAACAACTATAAAATCTAACTATATCTATACTAACCATTGGCTAAGTTTGCATAGTGCTCGTAGTGCTTGGTGACGAAAGCCACAGACATACACATGCATACTGGACACGGGCATACATAGATCTACACATATGTACATAACCACCTGAGGCAAAATATAGTTTATGCGGTACCTCTTTGGCCCTTTTTTTTTCGCCCAGGGAGAGATGAGTGCTGGTTAGCTCTCCGGGACCTAAATTACATCATCCGGCTTGGGCTCTGCCACACATGTAGATTTACCATATTCTGCCATATAAGTCTACCATACCAGTTAGAGATTACCATTGCACTAGACTGCGGCTCACAATCGTGCCACTAAATTAGAAAGAACGATGATGTGGTAATAGACGAGCCAACTCATCATGAGTATCCATCCATCTCAAGTGATATATGACAGTCTAGAAGAAAAATTCGGTGAATGTCCTCGTCAGGAGTGAGGTTTAGATTTGGGCTGATTCACACGTGCGTACGTGCGTCGACGAGGCATTGCGAATCGTTGCGAATGAGTCGACGGGCAAAAAGGAAAAAAAAAAAAAGATAATCTGTGCATCCTGCTTAGGTAGTTGTGCTTAGTTGTCAAAGCCTAGCCCCAGGTTTTCCAAATACGAGGCGAAATAGGAAGAAACAATAGAACATTCTATTTTGCTGTAACACTAATGTCCTTTCTTCGTTGAATCAAAATTCGCCCTGAGCATATGCAATGTCTAGGGACGTTCCTGGTTTTGCTGGGTCCTGCTTGTTAAAGCGCTTCGTGTAGATTGCCGGAACATGTAACCAAACACATCTCGAGAATTCCAACTTAGAACAATTCATCGCTAACGTGCTATGAATCATCTACGCAGGCATTGGTATACGTTGGTCAGCAGATCGTAAAAACTATCAATTCTCTACGTGCCTAACGGCATCTCGACAGGGCTGACTATGATCTAGGGCATCAAAAAAAAAAAAAAAAAAAAAAAAAAAAAAAAAAAAAAAAAAAAAAAAAAAAAAAACCTAGAGAGAGGCCCTGAGAGAGACCCGTACGAATGAGCGTAGCAGATATGGGATTTTCTCTCAGAGATGGATCAATGGGCCCCAAAAAGGGTTCGCCGGCGTGCTGACATGCAGGTATTCGAATCCCGATTGGGTATGATATGTCGTACTAAATGCTGCTCAGGCCAATGGGGGACGAAACCCTACGAATTAAATAGATAAAATCAAAGGTAAGATAAAAATTTAACTGTAGGTACATTTCTACTTGAGATGTATGGTGATATGGATGTCCCAGATCTGACTGAAACAGAATAGGAGCATATGGCATATGGCCTGCAGCATCTCTTTTTCTGTTCGTCTCCGCGGTGGCGGCGACCGTGCGGGTATTGCCCAATCTCGACTGTATCCGTACCTATCCTTGGGCTGGAGTCGAATAGACGGGCACGCCGTACTTCAAGATCGTCCCATCAACGGCATTCCACGCTTCGAGGGGAAAGGGGGGGGACCCTTTGACGATATTTTTCTTTCTGAAGAATTTCGAGACCGACAATAGTAAGTACGCTTAACGCTTCGAAGGGAACAATCTAGATAGGACATAGTACAAAGCCATACGATATTTTGTCGTTACTCGCGAAGAACGGTGAGAAGAACAGGCGGCGATGGAACCATTTACAGAAGGTCCAAGGTGACTTTCAGGTACGACGGGGGAGGGCCCATAAGAGGTAGCTGGATGTGTACCATCTATGTACAAAGCTGGATAGCTCTCCACAGCAGTCCACCAATGGAATTCGCTCCGGTAAGGTCGATGGGGACTTTGATGGCACATACATTAGGTACGTAGTAGCCTACCGAATCTTCAGGACCATTACGCGCGATGGATTCTGGCGTCCCTGACAATCTCCCTCCGCCTCCGGACTGGCCTATTTAAACCAATGCCTTTCCCAACGTGCAAAGACCAATATTTTTGAGAGACGGATATGATAGGAGAAGGGCGATTTACTCATTACACCAATGCGCTAATACAACTATAACAACCAATACTCCAATATATGCGAAATTCCAAGCTTTAGATATAAGACGCAAGCGAGCTATATCCTACTACTACTCCTACCTACATACGGTCGGTACTAAATAATACCATGGTATGGTCTTGGCCAGCCAGCACCTTTTTGAATGGTCCCCATTTTATCAAATTTAGGAATGGTACATTTATCGGCCAGACCAAAAAGGGATGGTTCAAGCGAACAACATATGCGGTAGTACACTGCATATACTATACTATCGTGCTATGGTCTATGGGTTATGGGCCATGGTGTGACTGACACCAGGAAACTCAGTCAGGTCCGTCATCGTCAGCCATAAAAAAAAACATAACAATGCTGGGAATTAGAGTTCTCAGCAGCGAACTCGCAGGAAACTCATCATCCCAAGCACGAAAGCGGTCAGTGAGTAAGCACAGCAACCTGGGACTCGGATAAAACGCAAATCTGCGTAGTATACGGCTTGACCTCGCCGATTTACTTTACAACATCCCTGGGCACTCTCTCCAGAGGTTAGATGACAGGCGTTGCGCCCTGACATCATTCAGCTGACATGAAAGCTTAATGGAGGGTGAACCCGACGGGTACGTGACTTATTACTAGATATTAGAGAAATTACCATACACACGGTACCGGTTGTTATAATCTATAATGGTGATGTTTATGACAAAAGTCTATAATTCTCGTGATGCACTCATCGTTTGGAGGCGTGGGCACGGTGCGGTAGAAGCTACGTGCTATACATGCTATACGTGCTACGTGCTACGACCTACGGCTCTCTCACCCTCATCGCTCCTCGCTAGATACCTGCAGGTCATCCACGCGAGAAGCTGCACGGGCTAGAAGCCGCCACGAGGGGCCGACGACCGAGAGGAATTGGAAATTCCGTCTGGGTAGGTAACATGGACGTGGCGTTCTGCCCCACACATCCTTTTCTGCCCGCATAGATACTACCTCACTACCATGTATGTGTGTAGGTAGATATTGAGTAGACCTGATTATGTAGAACTGATCTGACTTGACTGCTCTTTCAGCTGTTTTTGCTTGGGCTATACACTATACATTATACGCAAGCAAAAAGGAACATAAAAAAAAATAACCAATCGCGGCGTCCGCGGTTGACATATATGATTAACTAACGCACATACACACATACATATATAGAAAGAGTAAAACACACACATACACTACCGATATAGTTATTTGATAGACTCAATCACTGCTTTCCACGTTAGCCAGGGCCTTCTCCTTTGCTATAACACATCATCCGGGGAAAGGCAAGCATGTCGTCACTCGTCACCAACATTACAGATTTGCAAAAGCCCATCATCTCACAGTGTCCGCCCAAGGACGGGACTAGTTGTTGCGTTGCATCGCAACAAACATTTCTACTATGTATGCGCTGGGAGGGGGATGGGTATGGATGGGTAGGGGGGAGGGATTTGCCTGCCAATTCACCTTACGTGCACACCCCTTACTAAGAGATCAATTCGTCTGGGTACGCCGGACGGGGACCCCTGGACAAGGCATCTTGTAGATTTCCAGTTCCTCGTCCTCGACTGCTCGTACGTACGAGCAAAGCACTAAGGGTCCGAAGCCCGAGAAATTGGGATGGAGGGGTGCTGGGCTATCAGTCAGAAAAGGAACTTGTCAACTTGTCCAGGTTGGGTGCTGAGATAATTGTTGGTAGGGGTTTGGTATTCCCCTCGTCGTGCCCAATTCCCTCATCAATCTGCATTGTACATCTGATAGGTATGTATTAAGTTAGTTAAGTTAATTAGTTGTCCCTTCCGAATGCTCGGTAAACTTTTGGATAGAGAACCCGTCTCTCTCTATTCGGTCGACGGTTGGCTCTTAGTCGGGTAAGAAAGCGGACCTAATAAGTATAGGCTATTACTTATGTGGCTAAGTTAGCACCTATCGAAAAGTCCAGTCCATAATACCATCTAGATTAGTAGCTTAGGAATTCCGGGTCTTGGGTTACTACTGCTAGTAGTGCGTCTCCCAAACATCTCCAGGACAACCTGCTTTTCCCCCTTTCGCGCCGGGGTTTGAGTCAGTCGGTCAGGTCAGGTCGGTCACTGTCTACAGTTAGAGAGGTGGTTGCAGATAAATAAAATGATTACCAGGTTTCTCTGGTATTAATGTATTCGATGTATTATACCCATGCATGCATCATTTCGTCTGGTAGGTAGATAAAAGCTGCCCGAGTTTCCCGCTCATGGGCTAAGCGATACAGGTACAATACACAAAAATACCAAATACCTACCTAATAGACACCATCTTAAGATGTCACAAGTGCTAAACCCATTCGACTTGTGCGGAGTGACGGGTACCTAAGTAGTGTAGTAGGTAGATCAAATAACGGGCTATTATTGGACGCATAAAGGTAAAGTCGAAAGAAAGCGGGTTGCGGGAATGCAAGCACTCGTCGAAGATTGTCCGAATGCCCCGCCGTCACATCCTCGATCCAACCCACTAGACCCGATAACTCCAGCTGCTCCAGATGGGGGGGGGGGGGACTGGAAACTGGGAGTATGAGATTTTCCGACACGCGCGGCCCATTGGTTATAACGAACAAATGGGTGCAATGGAGTTGCACTTGGTAACTACTGATAACTACTGGCAACTACTGGTAACTACTATGTAATGTAATAGCTAAGGTTTGCATCCGTTTGACGGACCGGGTTAAACAATAGTCTACCACTTCAGCCAAAAGGTTCAGCCACGCCATTGCAACTTTAATCTGTTTGCGATTTGTTCTAGTAAATGAAGTTTATTGCGATCTTGCTAGCTAGCTTGGCTCAGCTTCGAATTGCTTTTACTTTTTCCCCAAAGACAACCGTCGATACGACTAGAGGAGGACGAACGAATGAATCGATGATCGATTGAGTTAACATAGCACATAGTATTATATATCAACTAACTATATAATTAAAAAGTTGTCATCTTAGGTAGCTTTTATACTTGAGCAGTTACATACCTGCTAGTCATTAATATAAACTCACCTATCAGGTAGCTTTTAAGATACAATAGACGTACATAGCATAACATATCAGCACGCTTACACAGTATTAATTTACATTCAAGTATAAAGCAATAAGTAGCGTACACGGATTGCAGTTGCTCGATTACTTGATCACTCGATTATTGACTCGCAATCTAGTCTCTCCGAAAGGTGTACGCGGTTGTCGTTCCGGTATTAGTTAGCCCGCATTTCTTCAGCAAGGTCTCTTGTTACATCCAAAAACATCCCCGTAGACCGGTGGGCGACCGCGGGTGGGCGGACGGAGGGGAAGAAATGGTCGGCTGGTGATTCGTTACATATGTGTAGTACACATTTACGTACACATACCGTATGCCATATGGCATATGCTATTATACCCTAAACTCGATTCCTGCATCCATCTATCTTCGTGGGGTGATTATTTGATAGATAGAGTTCGGTAGTGCGACACCGGGGAAAGTCCCGTTCCTTGAAATGTTTTCTTTTATCATAAACTAAGTAAGTGTATAACGATGTATGCACGTATGGATGCAGGTGTTGGTGTAGGCACTACCTCCTACCTTAGGTAGGTATGTATGTACATATGTATGTATGTATGTATGTCCCATGTGTGCGTGTGCGTGTGCGCGTGCGCGTGCGTACACTTGTACCACTCCTATTTAATTAGTAACTACGGAGTTAAAAGTCATCATTCCTTCGAACCAAACAGAGCTTGAGATTCGTAATATATTGCTTACGTAGTTCTCAGACCCTGGCTCAGGTTCCAAAAGCTTCTCGCCCATGTGACAGCATCCCCAATGTACGACGACTTAGCATGTGCGTCTAGGAGAACTGTGGTTGCACATCTTACCATATATCGCCAGTAGACACACTAAAGTCTATATAGTAGGTAGGTACATATGACACCTAGTATGGATTCAGAGTTCAAAGTTCAACGAGGGCTTCTTTAGCAATACATATGGCATATCGAAAGTAAGGTGGATTCAAACGTGGGTACATTACGGTTAAATTGTGTTCCCCCCTTAGCGATTCTATCATGCGTAGTATTCTAGAAACTTGAGTTACGAAGGACAAGTAACGAAGAACACTCGAAAATAGGAATATCCTTCGTACTCAAATAGATGCACTTGAAACTGATTCTTCCCCGGTGGAAGTCGCTAGTACGAAAGGGCTATGGAAATCTTCTATAAAAGGCTGATTGAGCTGGCGGTTACCTTCGTCTGCGGAAAGATACCTTGCAGAGCCGAATTGCGGAGTGCGGAACCGTTATCCCGCCTCGGGAATATGCTAGGTACCTAAGATATTGCTCAAGCGCATTGAAATACAGTTAGAAAATTGATCCTAATAATGGCTGTAATTGATATGATTTTCTAGATCCAGGCATGTACAAGTCGACAGCATTCTCACATATCTTGTAAACTATAAAGTTGTGGTATAGGCCAGGCACTTTGCATTGCATGTTCTTCATGTTGCGTATTCATATTATTCTCCTACGAAAGCATTTGGTGGATGACGATATGCAGTGACCCAGTATCGAAGCGGCGATCAAATTATCACGATTAGGGTATGCGTTATCATCTGATTCGTGTCCTCGGAATTGTCTTGATATTAAAAAAGCCAACACGAACGCCAGCGCCACCACGAGGTTAGAACCCGAGCAGATTTAGTAGCTTAAACTACAAGCCGCTACTCTACTGCGTCTTGAACAGCAGGATGGCGCAGTGTCCAAGGTAGAAATAGATAAAGTGCTTCGTTTCTGGAACCATGTTAGCCTGGGTTTAAATTTGGGTTGGACAGTTATGCATTGTAAGCAAAGGTTGTATACCGTGAGTGACAAAACTTCCGAAGTTTCTTCCTACGATGCAGTGCCAAGTCGGACCCTTTCGATCGTCGAACTGGAGAGGGGTTTAGTAATGTCGGCGACGAAAGCTATCCGCAAATAGATCGAATAGGTAAACATACAGTACGCTTGATGTGTTGCGCTATGTCCTTCTCGATGGTGTACTTGCCCATAGCTTCTTGAGCTATACTCTTGACGTTAGATCCTGTAAATCCGTAGCTCCCTGAATGACGACACATACCAACATCGATCGCTTCTTGCTGCATATCCTCCGTCTGACGTTCCGTGTTAGCTTATTCTGAAGCTCTATTCATTGGCGGGTAGTTCTGACCATATCTGCAGACTTGATTTGGGCTATAGGGCGAAAATAAGTTAGTCAACCGTCATTCTTATCCTTTCGCGTGGATACAGACCTTCGAGTTTATCGCGGGTGCCGGCCGGAGGGGGTGACTGTTGTTCCGCCATCGTATTAAACTTGTAGGTAGTAGTATCGACTTTGTAATAACTTCGCGAGTCTATAGCAAGGATAAGGTAATGGTCAGTAAGTACACCTTTGCTTAGACAAAGTGAGGGCGACGTGAGACGAATGGATTATCTGGAGATAGGGCGAGGACTTATATGAATATACGGTGAACATACCTAAGCTTAGAGCCCGAGCTCAATGGTAAGAAAAATGGTATGATATAGTCTTTTACCGTTTAACAGAAAAGAAAAGAAAAAGCTGCGACTGTACAAGCTTCGCGATACGACCGTATTGTGTCAGAATTAAGGTTGTCGAATGCGTTGCAAAAGTGGGTGGTTTAATGCCCAATTGTCGCGTGTTTGGCGACTTGAGAGGTCGGTTCGGTTCGTCTTGTACTGTGCAGAAGGTTGTTATAGCGTAGCTATCAATTCATCATTGGCCCCTCTGGCCCCTCTGGCCCCTCTGGCCCCTGTAACTTAAAAGTTAATTATGTACTCCGATCATTATTATTCCTCCCATTGGCTAATAATGGCACACGGACCACTTATCGCCAGTAAAAGTTGGAGCTAAATTGTGGATCATGGGGCTGAAGAGCCTCAAGACGCAAGAGAGACGTTAAGCCACGTGATGATAAAAGATTTGGATATCTGATACGCTAGTTAGATAATTTTATACAACTTTTTTTTTTCTACCTTATTTCTTTATCACCAACTTCCCTTCAGTCATTCTATAGGCGCTACCAAGCGACCTCAACCTCGACTTCGTCCTCGAATCAAGCTACTAAACCCACAGTAATCTTTTGTTTTCTTTTACTTTTCATACTTTCAATCTCTTTTCGGTCGCGTTATATACCCAATAGTCATTCATCATGGATTCGTCACGAATCTTCGTTAAAGGTCTGCCACCGAATCTCAATGAGGCCGACTTGCGCAAGCACTTCGCGTCCAAAGGTCAAATCACAGACGTTAAGCTGATACCTCACCGAAGGATTGGATATGTTGGCTATAAGAGCTCGGAAGAAGCTGCCAATGCGGTTAAATATTTCAACCGCTCCTTTGTGCGGATGTCCAAGATATTCGTCGAGTTAGCAAAGCCCGTTAGTACCTTTAGCATACCACCAGACCGCATTAGTTTAACATTCATTTCAGATAGCCGATCCTTCATTATCCAAGTCTAAAGATAGGAAAAGCAAGCCGATTCCTGGTACGGGTGTCTCTCAGGAGAATATCAAGCCCTCTGCGAAGTTAGAATCACAACCCGAAACTTCGAAGAAGAGGAAGCGGGATGAGATTAATGAGTCCGACCCGAAACTGCAAGAGTTTTTAAATGTTATGCAACCTACGAAGACTTCGACAAGCAAGATACACGGAGTTGTTACAGAGCTTGCAGATGAGCCCCCTGCAAAATATGCAGCGCTTGTTGAGGAGGGGGTGTCTGATGATGAATACGAGGTTGTACCAAGCCGACGGAAGAAGAGCCAACCTATAGAAACTGCCAAGCCGGCACAAACCCCAGATATCGTGGACGATGGAGCGAATAGCGAGTCTCGAACAGAGCCCGATATAATTAAAGAACCTCAAGAGGAATCGAGGCCGACTATTAGTAGTACTATTGAGGCTACAACGGATGTGCCTGCCACAGATGAGGACTGGCTACGGTCACGGACGAACCGACTACTTGATCTGGTTGATGACGAAGATATCGTGCCTAGTACCGCTCCTCCTGAAGACCAGATATCTGTACCGCCAGCCCAGGAGCGAGAGCCTGAGGTTGTTGATGCTACTCTTGATGAGGATCAAGTCATGAAAGACCCAACTCCTCAACCAGATGAGCCCGGGCCTGAGACAGAAACGAAAGACGACGCCCTAGATACAGTCCGTAAGACCAAGAGATTGTTCGTGCGGAATCTTCCGTATTCTGCTACCGAAGATGAACTTCGGTCATATTTCGAGCGATATGGTAACGTTGAAGAGGTAAGAATTTCTCATTATAGTTTTTTTTCTTCGGTTCTGTGATGAATCCCAGATAGGGACAGCTGATACCACAAGGTATCTGATGAGAAGCCTGGGCCAGTATTTTAGTAGATGCTCTATGTCTGAGAACCATCCCTTCTTCCTTAAATTCTACATGTTACATATCTTCCATTCCTGCTAAAATGAAGATAGGTACATGTGCCGATGGAAAACTCGACCAACAATCGCGGAATTGGCTTTGTGCTGTTTGCTAGCTCAGAAGATGCGACAAAAGCATTCCAGACAGATCGCTCTTCTTTTCAAGGGCGAATATTGCACGTTCTTCCAGCGTCAGCGAAACGTGATCACAATTTAGATGAGTTCGCACTGTCGAAATTACCATTAAAGCAACAAAACATTATTAAGAAAAGAGCTAAGGCGGCGGAATCGAGATTTAACTGGAATTCACTTTTTATGAGCCAGGATGCTGTAAATACTTCAGTTGCAGATCGTTTGGGGATCTCAAAAGCAGAACTGCTTGACCCAACCAGCTCTGACGCAGCTGTGAAGCAAGCGATCGCAGAGACTTCGGCGATTCAAGATACCAAGGCCTACTTTGTAGCCAACGGTGTCGATTTGAATGCATTCAAATCAGGACCTCGGGGTGACACAGCCATTCTAGTCAAGAATTTCTCTTACGGCACTACAATAGAAGAGATCAGAACCCTCTTCGAAGAACATGGTCAAGTATTGAAGGTACTCATGCCACCGACAGGGACAATAGCCATTGTCCAGTTCGCCCAGGCCCCTCAGGCGAAAGCGGCTTTCGCCAAATTAGCATACCGTCGGTTCAAGGACTCGATCTTGTTCCTTGAGAAAGCGCCGAAAAACTTATTTGTGGGTAAAGAGCCACAATCTGAAACGGTGCATGCTAGCAAAGAGCCCAGTACTGTGCAGAAGCTGTCGGCGTCTGAGCTATTAGAAAAGGAACCTGAAGAATCTATTGAGTCAAGCTCGCTGTTCGTAAAAAATCTTCATTGGGATACCACTACCGAGGAGCTTGCAAATGAATTCAAGCACCTCGAAGGATTCAGGTCAGCCCAAGTGAAGACAAAGAAAGATCCCAAGAAAGCTGGCCAAGTGCTTAGCATGGGCTTCGGCTTTGTCTCATTTTCCGACAAGAAAACCGCCGAGG
Source organism: Daldinia bambusicola (assembly GCA_022478815.1). Taxonomy (NCBI): domain Eukaryota; kingdom Fungi; phylum Ascomycota; class Sordariomycetes; order Xylariales; family Hypoxylaceae; genus Daldinia; species Daldinia bambusicola. The sequence continues at coordinate 117,980 of MU284154.1, forward strand.
CAGCTTTGAAGATTATGGATGGCTATGTCCTTAGAGCACACAAACTTCAAGTCAGAGCTTCGCACCGCGGACGGGACGCCGCCGAGGAGCGAAGGAAGGAGGACAATGCGAAGAAGGCCGCAAACCAAAGAACAAAGATTGTGATAAAGAACGTCCCCTTCCAAGCCAACAAAAAGGATATCCGGATGCTCCTAAGTACATATGGCCAGCTCAAATCAGTGCGCTTGCCCCAAAAATATAATGCCACTAGTAAAGGGTTCGCCTTCGCCGAGTTCGTATCGCCGAAGGAGGCAGAGTCGGCGCTGTTAGCCCTGCAGGATACTCATCTATTGGGTCGCAGACTCATCCTCGAATATGCCGAAGCAGAAGCGATCGATCCTGAAGAAGAGATCGCAAAGATGCAAAGAAAAGTTGGCGGCCAAGCTAGTAAAATGGCCCTGCAACAACTCACAGGGGCAGGCCGTAAACGGGTAAACCTAGGAGGTGATGAAGACGAAGGGGAGATCTAATGAGTAATTAAATGTGCCTATATTTCCAATTCCGTGCCTGACGCCACTGGAGGAGTGCAGGCATTGCCACGTTGGGAGCTAGGGACAATGGTTCATTGCGTTATCCCTTGTCAGGGAGAGGCACCCATTACTAGATCTAGTGCCACTTCTTGGTCCCAGGAGTTCGGCATCGCAAAATAGCTTGCAGATTTATCCCCTCATTTGAGTGGCTTCTGCAACCCCTCCCGATTGAATCTCTATCGGTCCTAGACTTGATGATCCTATATGGGTACGTTAATCAAAACGCATTCCCCCCGCAGAATCCACCACAACTCCCCATCGTTTACGGCCCGAGACGGGTTAGAGAGCTTCAGGACAGGAAATTAAAACATTCCCACGGTGAGTCGATTGCAGTGAATCCTTATCACCTCCATTTGATTCTCCTTGCGTGCCAGCAGCACGCGACGCTTGAGCGAAAGACGTCATGCGCTTATCTCGACCTCCTTGGTCGTGGCGTCTGTACTATTCGCAGCATTTCTCCATGACGCCCTTGGAACCTCCTAGTGGATGTTCCCAGGGCATGTGTGCTCCTTGAGGGGTCATTTATTGTCACACTCCTAGATAGCCGAGTAGCAGAAGTCGAGTAAATGTAATCTCTATAAGATATGGCGATCATCTCTTCCATGCCAACACTTCAGTCCACCAGCACTATCTCTAGCCGTAATAGTAATGGGCATTTTCTTTGCCGCTGCCATTCCTTTAAACATATCTTAATTCTTCCTCCCGGCGTTCTTGGGAGCCCTCCAAGCATTCTCCAGAATTCTCGTTCCTTTTACAACACATTCTTTTCGTCTTTCGTCATATCCATCCATCCAAATGGACCACTCACGTCCTGTTCTGCCATCTCAAAGATACTCTCCAACATCAGACTACGCATACGAAACCGATCACGAACTAATGCCTATGACACGACAGCCTCTTGGTGAATCCACGGGCAACGTTCAATCACATAATCTGGCTACTCTGGCGCTGTGTAATCACTCCTTATCACCACCTCTGCATCCTATACCAACACCACCTATAGTCCCAACACAGGCTTTGACCTCGACTTATGGGACAAGCCTTCGAGGCGGACGTTCTTTGCACCGAGATGTATCGTTACGAGAGTCACCAATGGGTTATCCGAGGGGCAGCAAAAACCCCATCTATGCTTATAAGCACTTCGCCGATTATCGTAATAAAGTAATGCAAAAGGAGCTCGAAAAGGAACAACCGATATGGCCGCTATGGTTGGAGGATGCTTTCCTTGATGGTAAGTAACCATAGCCATAGAGTTACCAGGGATGTTCTATGCTAACTTATAGAAGCTCTCCTTTTAATCCCACAGATGGGCCGAAAGAAGTTCAGCTCAAAGACTATTCTTTACGGGCGAAATATGCTCATCACGGAATACCTATGGATCTACCACTGGCTCTTACATCCCCCACAGAACGGAGAGGCTATACCGAACAGACAGCAAAGGGAAAAGGGCCCAGACGGAAAACCTCATCCAATGTATAGGGGGCGAAAGCAGGTATCAAGCCACATCCAGGTTTTGAAGGGCTTCTTCGCGACATTGGTCACTTGTAAGTATACACCTAAGGCCGCGAGCTGTTAAGATACCCTATACTAGCAAGCTGAACTGGCTGACCCCGTATTTTAAGTCCACTTCATATTTCCAAGCAAAAGAGACGCCAAGGAAGAAGATAGAAAGTTAATAAGGGACGATGACGACACGGAATCCTTCAAGAACAACCGAGTACTCATATCCATAGCCGACGGTCGCCTTCCCGATGAAAGGCCGAACTATGAATACTTCGCTCGCCTTCTCAGTGCTGATAATGATGTCTTCCTGCGACCAAAACAATGCTGGATCTTCGTCTCGTCATCTCAAGTCATCCTCAAAGAGAAGCATGTGAAGATGGACGACGGCACTACGAAGAAGCAGGTTACGGGATGTACGCCCAGCGGGCACTGTCTCGGAGAGTCAGACTACCCTCATCTCAAGCTTAACGACGGTAAGGAATACAAAGACCTACCACGAAATGGGGACCAACCGACTGTACTTTTACACGAATACACAAGGCCACTCGCGCAAAAGGAATCAGCTTCAATTAAAGACATATCCAACCGATGGGATGTCCATTTTCCTGAGCTCAGAGAAAAGCTCCTTGCTGCACTGGAAGACACGCACCCATCGGACGAGAGGACATCGCGGTGCGTTGTTGGACCCTGCGACACTTTCCAATTCGAAGTGACGCTCGACTTGCACGCAACGTCCAAATTTCCTGACGGATCTGAGCTCAATGGCATGGTTGAGCTCTCAATAAACAGGCCTGAACTACACAACCACAGCTGGAGGTCTGTGACATCGGTCGTAAAGCCAGACGAGCTTCATATCTCCGGGTCAGAGCCTGACTTCTGGGACCGCAGTAACCCTGTTGAGGTTATCGTCTCACACCGCGTTGGCTGCAATGGCATAGGGCGATGCGATTGCGCATCTCGCGGCAGCCGCGATACTATCGGCGTTCCGTTCCCGGCTGCGAGTTGGGCCAATACTTTTATTAAACTAGCACCATACGTGACGGCGGAACGGGAACGTCGAGAACGCAAGGGTCGCGAGCAGGACTCTAATAGAGGATCTCGGCCTTCCCGAGCAGAGCGCGAAAGTGCAAGAACGAAGAAGGAAGACAGCGCATCAGACAAGGGTGGCAACAAAATGCCAACTCCCAAAGAACTCTTGTCCCAGGTGGCTATGTATCAGGAGATCTGGTCTGCACCCAATGAGGGCCCTGGAAGCGGTGTCGAAGGTGGGAAGCGCGGATGGACAAGGCGCGCAGTCATACTATGGACCTTCGTCCCTGTGCACGACCATACGGACGAGAAGGGAAAGACAGTCACCGTCGCCCCGGGTACGAATTGGCGCTTTCTAACCAAGATCGACCCGACATCTGAGTACCACCAGCAACGTGCGTATATGTCGGGCTCGCCTTCTGTCTCTCGTGATAGTGTCATGTCACCTAATCCTGGTTACCAGGCCCACCTTAACGCCTCTATGCACGAAAATCTAAGCGCGGCATATGAGGCGGCTCCTGTTTTATCATCAAGCACAGTGCCAAGTCAGCACCATCAACACTCTCAGCGTGCTTCACATCATCACAATCACCATCACAGCAATAACCATAGCCATAACCACATACCCCCCGGCTTAGATCTCCTGGAAGGGTTTGATAATGGCCTCGTTACACCGCCACCTACAGCATCGCTAACGGGCGGTTATCCACATAATTTTGACGATAATGCTAGTGGGGACTCGACACTTCATCATCAGTTAAGCTTCATATCAGATACCACGAGTGGTGCCCGAACAAACACTATTTCTGCTGAGATGACTGGCGGCAGTAGTCACAGTGGTAGCAGTACTGGCACAGACCATTTCCTCTCCGGCCTAGGCGTACCAGTATCATCATACGAAGACAGCTGGGCAGTCTCAGCACAAAGCAACGGTCTTAGCCTCGACACTACAAGTTGGGGAGTGGGTGTCAGCTGGGCTGATCCCACAGGTGGTCTAACTAGTGCAACTACAACCGCCTCAACAGGAGAACCGTTATGGGCTAGTTCTCTCCCCGGAACCGTTAGTGGGCACAACTCCCGCGACACCAGCTTCAGCGGCGCGAGCAGTTCGCACTGGGGCGGTCCCGGAGCCGAGGAAAAAGAATCCTCCCTATGGGCGAGCAAGACAGAGCACAGTTCTCACCATCAATACCCCGCCCAACAGCAGCAACAAGACCCATGGGCTTCGTGGCAGGCTCCAACTACGGACCAGCCTGCTTGGAACGTGGATACACAAGATTTCGGACTAGACCTGGGAGCCACGAGTAACTCAGGGTTGTCACATACGAATATACGGTCGCACCCGCAGACCCAGGTGGCAGGGCGCAAGCGCTCGCGCGCGGATAGCGTGGGTGCCGGTGCCGGCGACGATACAGTGTACCCCGTGCACTCTATGCGGAAACTGTCACATCCGACTGCCCTTCCTAACGGTCGGGGTCAAGCGCAAGGGCGGACAGGCCAGACCGCGCCTACCGCTGTTATGGATGGTGGGCAGCAAAGCTACTTGTAAAACTGCATTGTCTATCTAGGCACTCTTTCTAACTACATTTTACCGTTGATCTCCGGTGTACACTACTACTATTACGGTCTACGGTTCTCGGTGCTAGTCAGCTAGTCATGTTATGGAGTATAGCTTTGATTAGGATGGCATGCCTTTACTTGTATTACTGGCAGGCATTCTACATGGCGTTTATCTTCCGGCCTTCGACCAAGCGCCGTCGGTTCTTTCGGGGAAATTAGGATATGGGACGGTTCGGCGGTAACCGGTATTTGTGTTGATTTTGATATTTCCTCGTGGACCTGCATCTATGTAACTATACAACATCACATCTATAGTTATTGGAGTCCAAATCCTCCCAGTGATCTCCCCTATGTGCTGTAACTACTGCATGTGACATAAACTGTTCAAAACATCTAGTGTTAATTATTGTATCTGTCATCTAAGATGAGCAGATTTCTATGAGGCCATGAAATCCCATTTCTACCTAGCCAACGTAGGACAAAGCTACCGAGCATCGGAACATGACGAACGTGTTGGCGGTGTAGCAAGATTTCGGGACAGGAAACCTTAAATCCACCAGCAAGGGCGGAAATAGTTGGCTCGTTAAATGCCTGAATCCGAACAGCGCTTTAGCAGTTTAGGAAACAACGGCCCTACAGATCTCGTGTTTCAAGCAGGGAGAGCCTTTTTTTTGGGTCTTAGCAAGCAATGGTTCTCGATTGGGGTACCGCCCGGATCGACAGCAAGGAAACCCCCTTGCTATCAGGGTTAAAAATGGGCGAATAGATGATCGGCTCAACTAGCAAGGGTATCTGGGTGGCAATTAAGTAACGATAACTGAACGATTGTGAAACGGTAGTGGTCCAGGTTCTGGCAATAGGCAGAAATCTTTTTAAAGCGGGCAGTTATCAACTTCGACTGTTTGACTGCTTGACTGACTTGATGGGCTGTCCTATCCGCCACACTCGGGAGACCGAAAGTCTGACCCGACCTTTTTTCGTAGACCGGGGGTATTAGGAGAAGTCCCTACTATCGTTGACATCAATGCGTTGAAAAGAAACGAGATTTGACAGTTATATAGATTAGCAGCATGAAATCTAACAAGCGTTTTCATAGGTCTATCTGGGTAAACTTGAAAGCGGCAAAGGTCACACTTTTAAACCCCTGGAAACTTTTTAAAATGAAAAGCAATATCCGATTTTAAGCTTATCTTAGTCGAAGACTGCTTGTCGGTATCAGAATTTGACTTTTATGCGGCGCTTAACGATTACACAAACGGTTATGTGAGTGGGTATTTCCCTTTTTTTTTTTTTTTTTTTTTTTTTATTGATGATCATTCCGGCTTGGGCGTCTTCTGTAATTTTCGAAGCACGGCGCGTAACACAAGAGAACACGAGACGGGCCTCGAAAATTAATTCCAGAGGTGTAGGTGTAGGTCTACAGACTCAACAGTAGATAAGTAAAAAAAAAAAAAAGACTATCCGAGAAGCCTCTTGCCAAGGCGGCGGTAAAGTAGCCAACCAAGTTGATCGAGTTAGAGAGGGTCGCGACAATGATGATACGGGAAAGCCACCGTCATTTCGCGTGGCCTCGCACAACGGTCTTTCAAATACGGAATACCTTGGAAGAAAAGAAGGCTGGCTGCTTACATAGTACGCTGGTGTAAATGAGCTAGGTCTCAAAGATAGGCTAGAAAAAAAGAGAAACAAGAAACGGTGGGCGTGCTGCCACAGATTGGCCAATTTGTAGCCTCTCGATGCGATGAAGATTTGTAGCGTTTTGTCGCGAACCGGGGTGGGTGTCGTTACTTGATTGGTCACGATGCAAAGAATTAAGAAGAATGGAACGAGGAGACGGAAGATTATCCACAGATTGTCTGCTAAAGTGGATCATGTGGGGAAATCTGATCCAAAAGGCGCTACGAAGATGAGGTAATTCTACATTACAATCGCTACTAACTAGTGTACAGTATGTAGAATCTGATAGGTCACTTTTACCGGTTGCTACAGCCAAAAGGTACATTTGCTTATCGTTATCAGTAGTTTTTGGACATTGGTACCTGCATGAGCTAAACCCTAACCAGATGGGGTCCCGCCATGCCGTGTCACGTACCTGGGTAACGTACCCAAGGTTAAGTAAGATATACCCCCCTGTCACCTCCAAACCCCAAACCCAACCATCCCGACCACATCCACATCCACATCCACATCCACATCCACATCAACATACCTATGTACTATGTACGTACCTTGATAGTCATAGTCGTATTACATTACAAGGTGAATGTCTACTTCGTAGGTCGGAATGATTATACGCATCCCATCTAGAGGCGCGCATAAACCCTCGTCCCCGGACAGAAACAGCCGCTACGAACAATGTCCACCTATCATGTAGTCCGCGCTATTCTAGCAGATACAGTCAAAACGCTCTACTGTCCCCAACCTAACCTGAGAACGAGGCCGTCATCATGAGGCCGGGACTCTACAATGTTAAGATGGGGCTAGAAAAATACGTTGTAATTTATATCATTATTTCATCCGGTCAGAGCCGCTTTCATGTTGCAGAGAAGTAAAATCTCGTGTTCTGTTCTTGCATGAAGATCGCATGAAGATTGCATGATACTTCGTGCGATTCTATACTAGACCTCTTTTATTTTTATTTTTTATTTTTATTCTTCCGATATTGAATAGACCCCAAAGTACTTCAGAGCTGGTTCATCAGGTAAAATCTATTACAAAAATCCAGATTGTTTGCACATCGTCTTAACAAGTACATAGATCTATCTGTATGCGCGGGACCTCCCCGTTCTAAGTAACCCAGTCATTAAATCATTCGAAATCGACAAAGTCAAGGAATAATTCACACCTTATTCCATTACCTAGAAAACATCGACAGATTTATTCGGTGAAGGGCTTAGCAATCGAATTTGGTATCTGCCTGGGGTTGGGAACTGTCCTTGACAACTATCTGTGATATTTGCCTTAGGCCACATTTCGACCTTCACACCTCACCATCGTTACAATAACCAGGCACCACCACTTTGTTTTTAAACAATACCACCAGAACAATCACTCTTGTCCCTCGTCATTATCAATCACTCAACGAGGTCAATTGTGTTTTCCTTGAGCCACATTGTTCTGGCCCATCACAAAGGAAACAATTCTGCCTGTTTCTCCCACCTCCCAAGGCAGCCTGTCCATATCAACAGCGCCGCTCCTTGCCCATTCGCCTTTTTCTTTCAAGAAATTCACAAACCTACATCTTTTTATACGCAAGTTTCAAAACACGTTTCTTCTTTTATCACGAATTATCTACCACTTTCTTGTTCGTCGAACAAACCCTTTTCAACCTCGCAGACATAAGGAACACTCCTAAGACATCCGTCCTCTCGAGGACCTACTTCTTCTAGTTTTATCTTTTTTTCCCTCGCAGGCGAGACACTCAAGTCATCATCAGACAACAACAAAAGTTAATCCCAAAACTGTCTTAATTTACCTTCAAGATGCCGTCTTACAGCATTTCTAAGGCAATTTCGCTTACACTTGTCGCGGCCTCGGCCGTTGTCGACGCTCACTCCTGGGTTGAATACGTCCGTAAGATCGACTCCACTGGTGCCTTTACAGGTCCCGCGGGCTACCCGTATGCATACATGAACCGTTCAGCTCTCGGCTTCACCGACGATAAGGTTCAGAACAAAATCCTAGATACCAAGTCTAATCCCCCCGTGTGCAAACCCAAAGCCAACGCCTATGACAATCTAGACCGTCTCACCGCAGCTCCTGGAGACTACGTTGCCCTTCTCTACCAAGAGAACGGACATGTCACTCAGCCCAACCTTACACCTCGTCCCTACCGTGATGGGCTCGTCAGCGTCTATGGCACTCTCCACCATGAGGACTCGGATGGTATTAATGATGTTCTAGGCGCGTGGACTGCCGATGGCAAGGGTGGTAATGGCAAAGGTAAACTTTTAGGAACCCACTTCTACGATGATGGCCAATGCTATCAGAATGCTGGCCACAACTTCGCTATCCCCATCTACGCCTCGCGTTACAAGGAGCACGGCTTAGAAGAGCTGTACTGCCAGACTGACTTCCAACTTCCCGAGGATCTCCCTCATGAGGGAACTTACACGGTCATGTGGGTTTGGGATTGGCCTCTTATCACCTCCGACACCACGAACGTGACCGAGATCTATACCTCGTGTGCCGAGATCCAACTTCAACCCCCCAAGTCCGGAAAGAGCCAGGTCAAATTTGCAGAGAATCATCCCATCGACAAGGCGGCCATTAAGTCTCAACTCAACATTCAGTTCGAGGCTACCGGTTTGGGAGTCGGCACCAACCCGCCAGCAGCACCAACAGAGACTCCCGCTACTTCTGCGGACAACGGAAGCCCTACATCGGAGCCGGCAACTACGGTGGAAACTTCGACATCGAAGAAGCACCACAAGGGAGTCAAGACCGTAACTGTCACTGCACCTGCTATGACAACTACCGAGTGGCAGACAGTTACTATTGGTGGTGGTGCTGGAAACACCGGGCATAGCGAGTCCTATGCAACCATCAACCCTGTGCCAACCCAGAATGCAACTACCTCAGCGCAAAAAGTCGCACCCACTTCCATCGTCCCCGTCACTTCTGTCTCCAAGTTTCTGAAGGCGCGAGCTACCGGGCAAGCACGACGAAACAACAACTACGCATAAAGGGCCCGAACCTTTGAAGACAATATGGGCTGTGTCCAACTCGTTTTTATTCCCTTCACGATACCCCTTTCATTGAGCGTCTTTCATTAAAGTTTTCTTCACTTGCACATATTTATTGTACTCTTTTCTATTAATACACACTACTTCCAACGTCTGCGCCTGGCCGCGCCTTATGACCCGCATTACGAAGACATGATACCTTCTTTTGTTTTTTTCCCTTCCTTTTAGAAAAATCCATAGAATGGAAAGGGGGCTAGCATCATCGCTCTTTCGTAAAGCATGGCGTCGGCGATCAATCGCTACTCGGAACGGAATAAGGGGGGCGGAAGGGGGCGGCATTTGGCATTTGCATCAGGCACCGGATCAACTCATTAGGCAAAAGGAAGGAATACGGGACACGACAAATGGAATCCCACAACGGGAACAGCACCTATCTCGAAACAGGATGGAAATACCCAAGATCGGCTATTATGTTAGGCCAGACGGATGGATAGGAAAGGCGTTTTACGGATAAGGGGGGGGGGGAGGGGGAGAAATGTTACCGGAAGGCATTACACAAAATGTGTGCGTGGAATAAGGATCGACTGCATTTACGCGGAATAGGAATCACCTTCATTTGTATACGACAGTAGCCAGATGTACTTACTGCAGTGAATTAAGCTTGTCGTAAAAATATCCACTAGCTTCACCGAAGTTTCGTAACGTATCTCAGATTAATGCTCTCTCCATATCAGACCTTCGAGAGATCAAGATTAAGTAGCAAATAAAAAAGGGAAAAGAATACGATGTAATGGGGTCCGAGGTTCTGTATGTAAATAAAAGGTATCATTGTCTTGTAGCCTTCCCCTTTATCAGATCTCTCTCATGCCTTGTCTTAGATCTTGCAGCAAAGTCAATGCAGCCCTCATGCAGGACGTGTCTTGGCAATGTACCCGCATCTACTTGATATACCGATCCAAATATGAAAACCATAGAAGCGAACCAATCATGTAAACACTTTTCAATATGCATCTATCCTGGCCATATAACCAACCGTATCACCTTCTAGTACATCACGCAACCCAGCCGTCTCCGGCACAAGTCATCCAGTTAACGCCAACGAGCTTTAACCCATGCTTCTCCGCGAACTCGACAGGCTTGAAAGAGCGGCGCTGGACGAACTCCTCGCCGCCGACATCTTCTTTCGCTAGGGATAATCCCGCTGGTTCCCGGTAGAGGAGAAAGAGGTACCGATGAGGCTTGGAACTTTCGACCAAGTTAATGTATTAGTTTCTGCTTTCTTTTTCTTTTTCTTTTCCATTTGTCTTTTGGTGAAATAGAATGAGTTGTATAAATATAAAAAGGTGAAAATAAAAAAATAAAATTACGCACTCATCCTTCGGTCCCGGCCCCAGATATTCCGTTAACGTCTTCGCCTCACCCCCCTTCTCCTCCTCCGGCTTCAGCCCGCTCACAACGTAGTGTCTCCAAAAGGCAAACTTGGGATCATCCGGGGTCGGCGCGTCTGGATCCGTCAAGATGAGCAAGTACGAAGCCGAAGAAGAAGCCGAAGAAGAAGCGTCTTGTTCTTCTTTCTCAGGCGAGAACGCTATCTGCGGAGCCTGCTTACACTCCCCGGCGCGGAAGAAGGTCCCCAAGTCGACCGCCTTGTCGCCGAACGAGATGGTCAGCTGCGTGGTTGGTGCAAAGTCCGCCGGGATCAGCGCCGACGCGGGGCCCGGGACTAGGTTGGCGCTGGAGAGGGAGGATCTCAGAGCGGTAGCGTGGTCGACGAGAGACATGGCTGCTTGAAGGTACGTTACTAAATAAAATAAAACAAGAAGGAAACTAGCAACCTACTTTTCAAAATTTATTCGATTTCGCAATGGACACAACGAGTCCGATGTAGTACTCTCCTCCGACTGTCCCTCCCCTTCGCTCTGTCTCCACTCGACTGGCGAGGATGGAAGAACGCTTAGTGGTGGAATAAATACGATTTGAGGCTTGGCGAAACTCATCTCAACTTACCTGGATGGTATAACTGAACTGTGACTATGGGGATACTTGAGTGGATTACTATCCATGTACTGCATTTTACGGTTGTATAAGGACTGATTACATGCACTTGATGTTTACACTTTGCTGAGTAGTTATCCTGATAGAACGAGTGACTATGCTCTTCTCGCTCGTACCCTTGAGAGTAATTCTGTCCATGACTAGGTCGAAGTCAATATTATCTATGGACCATACAGAAGAATGGCCGAACCGTGTTTATAAGCGCTATTTTATAGAACCCACGCTGCTAAGACTATCTATGTCGATTTTTCCACACTTACGAAATGGCACGCATCCCTCCCAAAACTGGGACCGTGACCGCAGCACGTGTGGACAAGAGAGTTGCTGGGAGCATTGGTTTGGGGACTGTTTCAAGATCTTTTGGTGCATCGCCGAAGAAGCGACCCAGGTTGCCTAATAACCTCGCCTTCATCTCCATGCCGAAGGTTCCTGAGGTATTTGCTTCTTCATTCACTTGAAAACCGGAACACATGGCGCCGTTACCACCGTGAGAATTAGTTGGTATCAAATTCTAGTTCGTCCTCCGAATCGGTTAGATCGCCGTATATGACTTCACATGCGCCGGCCAGCGGCACATCCATAACGGCATCCGTTCCTTCGTTCCATATATTCTTCCAGTCAAGCTGCTTGGCTTTCTCCTCCGGAATGGGTTTCCCGGGTTCGTTTAGCCGTATCCTACCCCTGTGATCAATAGTAGCGATTTTGGCCGCCTCGTCGACGATAGTCTCCAGTGAATTCAGAGGAAGCGTAAGGATCTCGGTGTTATAGGCGGCTAGCGCGACGTAGATGTAGACTATGAGCATGACCAAGAACGAAGGGATGGCGAGGGCCCACCACCGGTTAGGATAGTAGTAGATGCCCAGGGCGTGCAGGAACGGGGAAGGCAGGTATGCCCACAGCAGGTAGATGAGAAAAGTCAGAGACGAGAAGAGGTATAGGACGAAGCCGTAGTACTCGTACGTGGGCACCTTCGGGGATGCGCGCGGCACCGGCTCGAGATCGTCGTCTGAAGCATCGGGAGTGGTAGGTCGTGATGGACGGAGTAGCGATGTTAGAGATGGAGATGGAGGTAAGGGCGTTGGTGGTCGACCGTAGAATGGAGGAGCAAAGTAGTTCTGCTGCAACGGAGGTGGAGGTAAGGCCTCTTCTTCGCTCGAGGACGATGCGTCGGACTGGTTGTCTGAGAGGAAGTCTTCCTCGTCCGAAATGAGCGACATCTTTTTAGATCTTGTATAGTATATATACCTATATATAGGTATAACTATATATATATATATAACTAGAGCTTCTTAAGTGCTATTGTTTTTGACATACTAGATAGCATATTTCTCTCAGCTTGGGAGAAATTGTAGGGGCATCGTCATCTTTATACCCTCCAATTTGGAGTAGCAACCGCTGTGTCGCATGGAAGGTCACATTGAACCTTGAAGATTGAAAGTGGAATATTAAAGTTGAAGCTTGAGAAGCTTAAGAACCTTCTTAAGAAGCTTAAGAAGTACCCAAGTACCCAAGTACCGTTAAAGTTTAACACGAAGGTACAAGGGCCCCACTCTACCTCTACTCCCCGTAGGAGATACCTATATACAGGACCTCGGGGCAGGTACCACAGGTATTGTACATGTTCACCAGCCACAGGCGCGACTTCAAAGGGCTGGAGAAACATTAGCTTGGAGCTTCAACCCTTCGAACCTTCGACGCGATCCGCCAACTGGAACCACTGAATTCCCGCCAATTTCCATTACCACTTTGTCGCTAGAGGGCTGAGGACTTGTTAATTTTTTATACAATTTATTATCTAAAAAATTGTTATAACCGATACCATGTCTTCTCAACAACCACTTCCAAATACACAGCAGCCGCTTGATGTCTACGGTGGAGGTAAGTCTATCAGCCTCGTCTTCTCAATTCGCGATTCGCGATTCGCGATTCCATCTTCACCACCCATACTAACCCTCTCCACCAGACGAAGTATCAGCCCTTGTTCTCGACGCTGGTTACTGCCATACGCGAGCCGGCTTCGCAGGCGAAGATGTCCCCAAATCAGTTATCCCCTCCTTTTATGGTAGTATAAAATCTGGCGATGGCGAAACTGCCACCTACCGCGAAGTATTCGGCGACGAGTGCCTGATCCCCCGCGCCGGCATAGAAATAAAAAATTACATGTCGCGCAGCGAAAGTGTAGTCGAGGATTGGGATGCCGCAACCAAGATTTGGGAGCATACTCTCATCAAGCGTCTGCAGCCCGAAAAACCAACACCACCGAGCAAGAATGGACTAAATGATCCGACTGAAGACGGAGAAGGCGATGTTGCTATGGAGGATGCAGAAGAGCAGGAGAAGCCTTTGGCTGAGAACCCTCTACTGATGACCGAGGCACCATGGAATTCTGGCAAAGCGAGGGAAAAGGCGATCGAAATTGCCATGGAGAACTGGGGTTGCCCTGCCTTCTGGTTATCGAGAACCCCTGTGTGCGCTGCATTCGCAGCCGGCAAGGCCTCAGCTTTAGTTATCGACGTTGGCGGTGCGAACACGAGCGTTACCGCTATCCACGACGGCATGATCTTAAAACGTTCCATTCAGAAGTCGCCAGTTGGAGGATTATGGCTATCACAACAAATTCGCAATATGTGGGAGAACAACGACCCAAAGATTGACATCGTGCCATCTTTCATGGTCGAAAATAAGACCCCTGTGGATGCAGGTGCGCCCGCCCAAGCGAAGCTGCGCAAGTTTCCCTTCGAGATCTCTCCGTCGTTCCGCGCTTATGAGGAGGAACGCCTCTTGACCGAATACAAGGAATCCGTCGTCGAAGTCTGGCGAGGCCCCGGTAGGTACCTGAATCCGGGTAATGAGGACCTCGTTCGGTCGCAACCCGGCCGTGTGTTCGAAATGCCCAATGGGTCGAACCAAATGTGGCGAGAGCAGCGATTTAGGGTTTCGGAGGGCATGTGGGATGAGACTGCAGCATTGCCGACAGCAGATCCCTTGACGAAGGCTCAGACTATTCCGGAGCTTATTAAAGCGGCCATTAACGCGGTCGATGTAGACCTAAGACCTAACCTGCTAGGGAACATCGTAGTGACGGGAGGAACAAGCTTGCTCAACGGTTTTGGTGACCGCCTTAACAACGAGCTGATGGCCATGTACCCCGGCATGAAGATCAAGCTGCATGCCCCCGGTCTAACGACGGAGCGACGCTTCGGCGCATGGATTGGAGGCAGCATTCTCGCAAGCTTAGGAACGTTCCACCAAATGTGGATCTCTCGTAAAGAGTACGAGGAGAATGGAGCAGGAATTGTTGAGAAGCGGTGCAAATAGTCGTCAGAGACTCGCATTGCATATTCATGATAACAAAGGGTGGATACATATGTATCCGCTCAGGCGTCCGGAGTTCGTAGATAGTCGGCTAGGCAAGCAGGCTGAGGCTCTCTTATTACCTAGAGGGACACAAAATTAGGACTAGGGAATAATTTTTCCACGAAAATCAAGTTAAACGGATAATTTTCTAATGCTGTTTCTAGGTAGTTTAGCATATGCTTAGGTGATCTCACGACGCCTCTCCGTTTCCCCCCAACCCCTTAAACCCCCTTTTATCTAGACCCCCGTGCCTTCACCACCCGTTCCATCTCGGCCATACATCGATAATCTCGTCCTCGTGGCCCGCGTTTCTAGAGTCTACAACTAAATAATAAGCGTGACCTGCACTTGCTATACACGAGTGATTCGGCCAAATGCGCACGCGCTGGCCCACTTTCAGCGGCGCCTCATCTTCCTTCCGCCCGACCCACCGCAGCACTCCGTGCTCTTGGCTGATCTTCGCGACCTGCCAACCTCCATGCACTTCGGGGAAGCCCGCCCCCGGCGCAGGCTGAGAGTCGGCTAGTACCCCCCACGGCATCACCAGCCCCCAGGCCGAGTACCGCTTTCCGTCGGGCTCCTGGCACGGCTCTCGGCCCAGCGCGATGCTGCCCGCGTTGACCAGGGCTTCGGTGGCACCGTCGGGCCCGCGCGCGGGATACACCGATGCGACGTCCGCCATGATGCTGATGCCGATCATCGAGCTGTTGAGCAGGGAGAGGTCGCGCGCGTGCGCGGCGAGCTGCTGCACGTCGAGGGTCGGGTACACGCCCGCGTGGACCTCGAGGGCGAAGTTGGAGCCTTTCAGGGTCTTGAGGAGGGACTTGAGGTGAGATGTTGGGACGGCAGTAAGGATGCCCGCACCGTTACTAGCGGCGCCGTTGGTGCTGTCGCTATTCGTGGATGCCAGCTCGGGGTGCTGGATCGTAGTTGTGGTGGGCGTTGCGCCGACGGAAAGGACCAGCGGGTCCTTCCCAGGGGCTCGCTTGTCGCGGACGACCTCTGCGACCTGCTTCAGAGCCTCGAATTCCTGCCCTAGAATGCCCATCGCCTCCCAGTCCTTTCGCGCAGCGTACGAGTGTCCGGCATGGCAGTACACGCCCAATAGGACCGAGGATCCGGCTTCTTCCGAGGCAAGCAGCTGGTCGATTAACTTGTTGCTTTCTGGCGTACCGGGGATAACGCCGGCGCGATTAGTTCCTACGTTAACCTTGAGGAAGACGAGGGGTGGATTTCCGCCGGACTTGGAGGCTAGTAATGCAAGGAGAGGGACTTGGTCCACGTGGTCGATCATTACCGACAAGGCGCCGGCGCCAAGTTCCGCGGAGACGCGAGCGAGCCGGTCGAGACATGATGCGTAGAGGGGGAACGAGTAGAGGACCTGCACACGTGGGAGCAGGGGTAAGAAGACCAGATCGAGGCTAACGTTTAAAGGGGGGAGGGAGGGTATTTGCTCACATTGATCTTACGCCCTTTGTCCCTGTACTCTTTCAGCAGGGGAACCAGCTTCTCGGCTTCGATGACGGTGGAGACTATCAGATTTACAGGAGATGAGCTCTTATCTCCAACTTGCAGTCTTGTGAGCTCCTCTGTCTAGGGGTATCCAGTCAGGTTAGCCTAGTGTTCGTCCGTCTGGGATAGGCGTTTCCAACACCCCGTGGGTTAATTAACCATACTTTGTGGGTTTTGATATGAGCCCGCCAGCTGAGCTGCAGCCGCTCGGCAGCTTCAAGCATAAGATTGCAATTTGCTTCGACTTTAGCCAGATCCAAGACGGCAGCCGGTGTGATGGCCTCGTTAAGGTTCTTCCCCACAAACTGGGTACTAAGGACATCTTTGGATAATTGCACCGCCATTGTGAAGTTGCCCTTGCTTTTTAATTTGGTCCTTTCAGGCTCGTTTTCCTATAGTTTACTTAACGCTAGTTGCCGTATGGATCCTGCGGAGTCTGTAGGAGGTTAGTTTCGACAAATACCAATGTATCGGTTCAGTGTTGTCTCAGCTGTCCCCAGTAAGTTCGACCTAGGCAAGGATAGCTTCAATACCGCAATACCCCTAAGCAGATATAGTGTTGACTTATTATACTCGGTGCCTTACATCGTAGAATTAGGACTAGGAATACGCCGAAGGGCGCCAGTCGACTCGTGACCCACTGACCGCTAGATAAGTTCGGTATACTAACTTGAGCTAGTTGGGCTGTCATGCACCACAACGAAAGCACCTGCATTGTAAGTGTGGTTCACGATGTAACAACCTCTACATGAGAAGGTTCGTATGTTGCGTCATAGGTACGAGATAGGCTACCAAGTTTAAAGCTGGTCGGTGTTAAAGAGGATTCGAATAAGTAAAAGTTGCCGATCGACTACTGCAGACGATAACGTAGATACCTTAGGTACTGTTTAAATTTCTTTTGCTTTTTTTGTCCCTTCCCGTTGCGCCATCGCCAAGATAATACCTATACGTTTCCCTTACTATGGTACACAGCCATGATGGAATTCCTTGCGTAGACGAAAATAGCCAAACAAAGCAAAATGGCTCTACATACCTAGTACGCAGCCTAACTCGCGTTCCACTTGTTCGGGTCCAAGCATGTAAGTGCGGTAGTTGTACGGCTTATCCGGGCTAAAAGAGCGAAGCCTTTTGCTAGCGTCACAGTCGGATCCGCACATGCTCAGGTAGAAATCATGGGGTTTCAAATCCGATCACGGAGCCGAGTGGGAATTCGAAACCCAATTAACGTCTTGTGGATCATCGTTTTAGCATATTCCTTCTGATAAGGAGGTAAGCTATATAGATTAGTATCCGTGAAAGCTTGTCTACTTTAACGGGGAAGACTAGGTACAGTTGCAACCTCATATATGGCGCTAACGATCGCTTGGGAAGTGCCCGTTGATATTCAAGATAGTATGACTTTTACTTCACTATAGTTTATAGGTACCTAACCTACCTACTAGAATTAGGTAGGCACCTAGTTATGATGCCTATGCAGTCTAGTGGAAAATAGTACCTAATAATACCTAATAATACCTGGGTAGACAATACTTAAAGGAGTAGAACATTGAGTTTGAGCAAGGTATGGAGTTAAAACTAGACTTGAGTTAGGCATCTACCTTACCTGTTATTCGAAATCCTCGTATAATTCTCACAAACCCCAACGTAGCAATGACATCTTAAATATTGATGGGCTTTACCCAATACGTGGTTGATATTGATTTGGTACCAACGCTTCTACGTCCACATGGCTCCGGTAAGCTACAGCGAATTCTGCATTTTTCACCGGTTAAGAGTTAGTTATAAGCGCATATGGAACGTCGTTATCGGTGTACCCATCGAATCAAATATTTTATGACTAGCTAGGTACTCAGTGTTATACTTAATGCGGTATTCCTAGAGGGTTGTGCGGACAACACGTACGACGTCCGACTACCAGGCAAAGAAGGGGGACCGTTTGTAAAATACTTTGATAAAGGAGACCTTAGTATAGTTTTGACCTCGGGTACTCCGCGAATATAAAGACTATACTGCGGGGTAATTACTGCGGTACACCTCGTGCGTATGGAACTCGAATATCTTCGAGGTCAGGAGAAGAGAAGAAAGTGAATGGGTTCGCTTTGAACCCTAACGGAGCGAGGCGCGATGTCTTCGTTTGATATAAGTCTGGTATTTGATATTTGAAAATGTCCAGGTTTTGGAAAGCTAATGTTCGGGAGATAATAAGTACTTAAAATCACGACAAGTAAAGCGAATGCCATTTTTGAACGGTCCGTACGTGGTGGTGTTGTAATTTATATTAAACTTCGAAGGAATCTCCCGCTATGCTTCACACACACCCAAAGAAAAAGGAGGCAACTTTTTTGTTAGTAAATAATGTTCAGGTTTCACGGCATTTGAACGGGTAGACAGGTAGAATTTTGGGAGTAGGCTGGCTGACTAAGTGAGCACCTGGGTTATGTACGATACATGTAGTAAGTAGGTAGCGTCTGCCACAACTTGGCAAGCCACGATCTCTTCCTCCACACTTCACCTTACAAAGTACCTAATTACATTAAGTACCTAATGTAATACAAATGCGTGGAGCTATCTTTTATGCATTCAATGTAACGGTTTTGTTAAGGCATTTGTGTCTAAAAGTCATATTAATGCAAAATTATTAATATTATTCCATTTTGAGCATTTCTTTCTTTTCATTAACTTAGCTGTCGGCTGTTTGGTAAAGGCCAGCTTCGAAACAATACCAAGGTACCTACGTACCTAAGGGTGTGGAACTTTTAGGTACCTAATCTATGGTTCAACCTTGGTCAAGGCTTCCTCCCCCCGCGGTCTGGGAAGACGTACCTAGGTACCAGGTTAACGCGACTTCTCAATTTCAACCCGCCACCAAACTCTCAACTCTCATCTTCAACCTACGAATCAACCTCAATTTCTTATCCCAAACAGCCTTAATTTTCTTGGTATCATCTAGCGCGTGTTTCGCTTTTCTAACTACACGCTGCTCTGAATATTATTCTTTTGATGACGTGATTTCCTCATCATCGTGACATGGAGTAGCCTAGCACAGTTCACCATCCAAGTCCGTTCGCGAATCCCCCGGTCACATCGTCGACAAGCCCTTTTACGGCGCCGGAATTGCGCAACTAACCATGGATGGATTTGCAGAAAGCTCGCCGGCCTCGGGCCCGGTTCGTGTGGACGGTGTCACCATTAAGGAGGAAGAGCCCGATCACGACCAGGTAAACGGACAGACGTTCCAGAACATCGACTGGGCTGCGCAGGAACAACAAGATGAAGACGATATCAGTAAAATGTTTGCTGATGAGGGGAGGGTTACGATGCCGGAAAACCTCGAGCTATTTGCCGACAAAGTAATTGACCAGACCGACAAAGCAGCCGACGCGATCGACTTCGAAGATATCAGTGATAGTGACCTGGCTTCGGATGATGGCTCTAGTGCTGTTGGCGCAGGCATCTCGCAAGTTCCCGGGCTCACGGAAGACGAGGGAACTAGCCACGAGAACGAATATATGGATGATCTCTTTGGAGGTGGCCCCGAAGGCGAACCCGACTTTCCATCTTCACCACCTGCGGCTGACGTGGCGACCGAACCACCTTTAGGCGGCTTGACCATGCCGACTAAGGTTACAGTAGTAAAGGAGCGCGATGTCACGGATGAGGCTTGGAAGAATATGTCGTTCGAGGAGAGGCAGAGACTTAATTTCCCTCAGTATAACCTATCCATAGATAAATGGATGAATCAGGTCAGCAAAGAGGATACCTCCGTCCAGAAGGCCCCTGAGAATGTAGATGAGCTTTTGGCGCAAAAGTTCCCTGGGTTTGCAAAGCATAAAACTCTATTCTTTAACCAGCTTTTCCCAGAATGGCCTGCGGAATATATATACAAGGAGCCCCCCAATAAAGACAGAGACCCTCCCGAATTTGTGCCTACTAAGCTCGAGCTTGAACTAGAAGCCGATTCCTCGAAACTGTTCAGAATTCCAGAGAGTGCGCTAGCTGCTCAAAGAGGAGGCTATAATGATGACGATGACCGGGGCTTAGATGCGACCGATAGCTACTCAGATGCCTCAGACTCGGAGCAGTCGCTCATTGGAGGCTTTAGCTTGGATGAGATCGCCACAGTATGTGATGACTGGAATGCGTTCACGCAAGTCGACTCTTCTATTCAGAAAGCTACCATTGCTGTCGATAGGGAGGACGAAATGGATGATTGGGAGAGGGAATTCTTGCAACCGCAAACTAAGAAGAAGCGGAGTAGATACGAACCTGGTCTCCCGAAAATATCGTCGTTTGATACTTGTCATGTTGATGATTTCTTAAGAGAGACGCGGAGAGCTACTAAGCGCGTCAGGCTGGATTATAATGACCCTTACCTCTTGATTGACAAAGACGGAGAGAGAGAGCGGCCGTCTAAACGTCCGAAGATTGAAGAAAAAACTAAACGGATGGCCAATGGTCAGCTAAGAAGAGATGTTGTCCATCATTTCAACCTTTCTAACGACGACGCATACGAGGCACTAAAGGCGAACCACAAGAGCAAAGTCAGAGCTACTTTGTCCAACCTTTCTGTCGAACATAGCTTGCCTGCACTCAAACTGACCTTCCCTTTCTATCGAACTAAGGTTGACGCCAGGCCTTGGGAGTACCACCGCAAGAAGTTCGAGGTGGAGAAGGTGGTAAAGCATGCTATTGGAGTACGCAAACCTACCAAGATCAGGCGAAAGGACACGAAAGGAAAGACCAATCAGGAGATCTTCCGTACTACAAAAGACCTTAGCCTGAACGATAACTCCACTGCCGTTCTCTTCGAATACTGCGAAGAATTCCCTATCATGATGTCCAACTTTGGCATGGGCAGCCGCGTGATCAACTATTACCGTCGCAAAGATCGAAACGACGAGGATAAACTTCCGAAACTCGATATCGGTGAAGGCCACCCGCTGCTACCTGAAGATAGGTCCCCTTTCTCCATCTTCGGCACTGTAGACCCCGGGGAAACGGTTCCCACGTTACATAACGAGATGTACCGGGCGCCGATCTTCAGACACGAGCCTAGGCCGAATGACTTCATCCTTGGGTATTCAACAAACGCTACCGAAGGTCCAAAGTTCTATCTTCGCAAAATCGATCATGTTTACACGGTTGGCCAGACGTTCCCTTCATTAGAGGTGCCGGGTCCACATGCCAGAAAGGTAACAAACACGTCGAAAAACAGACTCAAGATGATTGCGTACCGCATGATGAAAAAGAAGCCAACTCAGGACGTGGGCCTCAGCGAAATAACGCCTCACGTGTTCGAGAAGCCAGATCCACAGAATCGACAGAAGATGAAAGAGTTTTTGCTATATGATAGAGAGAGGAAGACCTGGGTTTTACCCGAAGGCCAAACTCTCATGGATGAATCAGCTATACGATCGATGATTAAGCCAGAGGATGCTTGTTTGATCGAAGCTATGCAAATCGGTCAACAGGCGCTAGTAAATGCCGGTTACGATCCTAAAGACAGGGACGAAGAGGATGAAAACGTGGAAGAACCATTGGTGGCTAGGATGGCGCCCTGGGAACTTACCAAGAATTTCATCGATGCCAGTGCGGGCAAGGCTATGGTGGCCCTTCACGGTGAAGGTGATCCTACCGGCCACGGCCTTGGATTCAGTTTTATTAAGACCTCTATGAAAGGCGGTTACATAAACGCTGTCCAGGGCCCATTAGCTACTTCGGCGGATGCGATTGAACGTGAACGTAAGGCGAACGGCGGTCATTCGTACAATGTCAAGAAGCAGCAGGACATGTATAACGCGGCCATTCGCCAGATCTGGGAGAGACAGAAGAGTACACTTAGTGATCCTACCACGCATGACGATGCAGATGTTCTTGATACGGCCAACGAAGACGATCGATTCAATTCGAGGCAGCCTGATATGACTCCTGCGCCGCTAGACGACGGACGTAGCCAGTTCAGTCGCTTGAGCACAGCCAGCCGTTCGGGCAGGAAGAAGCTCAAGATCGTCCGGAGGAAGCAGAACGAAGCCGGAGAGACTACTACCGAAACCATCATCTTGACTAACCCGACAGTTATAAGGAGCTATCTGAGACAACGTCGGGATCTTGATGAGAAGAACAGAGAGTAAGTGGACATTGCTTGACGCGTATAGCGTGAATCAGCCTGTGCTAATGTGGTTTTCAACTCTAGCGTCTACAGCTTGCAGCCCACTGCTGATGCGGATGACAATCGCGAGAAGCAGAAACTGTAAGTCTAAATACCAAAATTCCAGACAAGATTTTCTAACATACTAGTAGTGTCGACAAGGAGCTTTCAAGGCTCCTCAAGAACCAAGATCGACGCCAAATCCGCGAGAAGCAAGGAAAGAGCAAGAAGAAGAAGAATGACGCCAACCCTGATGCATCTCCGGATCCACCCACCGGTGACAAGGTATCGGCCGGTACGACCCGAAAATGTGCCAACTGCGGACAGGTAGGACACATCAAGACAAACAAAAGGTACTGGCACTATTGCTCTCTTTAGACCCACCCTAGAAACCATGAAGACGAACTAAAGAACAGAATGACGCGATGCGCTATCACCGGGCTTGTAGCACTACCAGTTCTTGTCACCTTACTCTGAAGTCTCATAGATGCGCATGCTTAGGGGCTTCCCACCAGGCTTGATCCTCTTTATCTCATTTATATACACATCAATCACAGAAGTAATCACGTATGCTAACATACGGTCTAGCAAATGTCCTCTACTGAACGGCACAATCACCACGAACAATGGGGGTGCCGACCATGGCGGATTCGGCTCTTTCGGGGCGCCATCTGCCGCGCCGTCCTCAGCCAACGAGTAGGTAATGGGAGGAGGAAGTTCTTTGGAATGGTTCATCTCAATTCTCCACGACATTTTCACATTTAATACGCCCCGACTGCAGGGACAATAATTTAGACTATGGATTAAGGTGAGGAGGCTACTATAGTTCTCCCTAGCACGGTTAACATATAACTGTTCTCCTCGCTTCCCCTTGTCTTCTCGGCCATACCGAGTTCTCTCTTCGAACCCCGGAAAAAGTATACCCAAAAAGGCTCTAGGATGGTAGTTTCGAGTTGGTTGATACATCCAGGAAGGGTTTAGGGTGTGGCCAAATATGGAAGCATAGGTAAGGCATGGTGTTCAGGTTCGAGAATGATTCTGCATGGTTACAACGATATTCTCGAGACATTTGCAATTTGTTTTGGACGATGGAAGGTCTAGTACAAGGCTAGTACAAGGACGCGGATCGCGTGGTTGGCCTGTATCTGGCCGTCCATATGCAAGTTTCCCGCTACACCCGAACCCCTGGAACAATGGTGAGCGGCTAAGCAGATAGAGAGCAGCAAAGACCTTAACAATTTCTAGAAGACTTCTGTAGCAGCGAAACCATGTGCCATGTGTTCGCAAGCCTGCATATTGCTATACTTAGAAGCAATAGGTGCGCGCGAGTATTACCATAAACCGCCATGCCGTCAGCCTTGAAGGTATGTAATATTGACGTGCATCCCCCGTGCCACGTGGATGCGGAGAACTTTTGGAGTGCTTCCTAGGATCTCTCCTTTCCTCTCTTTATTTTACTATTCTATCTCAATCCCTGTTGGAAAAGGAAAGAAGAAAAAAGTTTTCTCTTGATTTCCCTTTCTGATAACGTAGCTTTCCAGCTTGCAGCCTAGCTATTCCGCATCTGCAGCAATTGAAGACATGCGGTGAGATAGGTAGTAATGAAAACTCTGATGAGGAACGCTTATCGAGAAAGGTGGTAATCAAATGCAACGGTACTTACGCAAGTGGACTCAATATTGCGACATGCGTATTATATGCATACAAACATTTACCGCTAAAGACAGAAAAAGGCGGGCAGCGAATGATAAGAGTAGAAAATGAGGTTAGTATACGACTAAGACATATGACACCAAGACACCGTGTGAGTGAGAACTTAGACGAACGGCCAGCCTTGCGTTGGATGACGGGATTGCGTGCGTCCTGTACTAGCCCTATACCCTTGACAAATACTCTCTCTCTCTCTCTCTCTCTCCTATACTCCGATACCTTACATACCTAAAGTATCATGCTTGTGGTGATACATCGATCTACTACGTGAGGCCGTAACGTGATACTATACACGGCAACAGAATACCATGCAGTACCCACCGGCCAGCAAGGGCTGAAGGCGACGGAAGATTGTTGTCCTTAATGTAGCTGTTTTTGGGGGCGGCAGTGGAGGACGTAAAAAGCAAAGACCAAGGGCAGTGTCAACATCGGCACCGGTGCTCCGGACCCGATGCCTCATCCGAGCTTTTATTCTCCTAGGTGCTGTAACGTCGATATCGATCCTATCCACGATCGATCATGGCATTCTAACCTGGGTTTTACCAAGACTTTTCAGCCCTGTCCGCGTTCCTCAGGGGGAGAGGGGCTCGATTTGACGTGATCCAAACCGTAGGCCCGTTCGTCGTGGTAGTGGGATGAAGGCGTGGCGCTGCGCTATGTGCCACATAGATCGCGCCCCGTTGGGGATTCGATGTCGGTGCCGGAAGCTAAGAATAATGACTGATAATGATGATGATGATGATGATGATGATGATGCTGCGTATAGGTAGATTTGTAACCCCCAGCAACCCGTGACATCGATGGAGAGTATCAGATAAAAGTCCCCGAAGAGTCAGCAAGCTAGAAGACGTCTAGAATACGCGAGTGAATGGAGCGTGGCCAGAACTAGCTATGATATTCCATCCCGCATCACTTGCATAGCTTCCTCCATTCCCACCACAACTACGTACTGTACCATGTCTACATGCTTACATGCCTAGATACTAGGTACGCACATGCATATACACACACATACTAGAAACTAGCTGAAAGACCCCCAAGCTTCGGGATTGCAAGCATTGGCCCCCTTGAAGACGTAACAGATCTCATCGAGATGGAAAAGGGGACCAATCGGGCCTAACATCATGAAGAACAAAACCCCCAGAGTGGGATAAAGGATTAATTAGCCCAACTGCGGACAGGGAAGCGGCAGCGTTAGCAGCAATAGTAGCAATAGCAGCAGCGGCAGCATGGGCTATCGTTCCTTCAAGGGGTTAGCCGTATTACGTAGGCGCCGTACGGCCGAACAGAGAAATTTCGTGTCAGAGTTTCATAATCACTATTATCACCATCATCGCCATTACCAAAATCCCGTTTTGTATGGTTCTGTATGTATGCATAGGTCTGTATGAGGTATGTATGTGAGTGGTGGGATGCAATTGTCATCGCCCAATTTTTTATGGTCCTCGTAATCTTCTTCATAGAACTTTCCAAAAGGCCTTCTGGAAACGCCTCTAGCCGTTCCACAACATGTGAAAAAAAAAGTATCTATCTACTTTCTCATTTGTTGCCTTTTCTTTCTCGAGAATGGATCATGATCATGCACCTCTGCAGGTACCTCTGGGCGGTATGCAGCAGTGATCCTGATAAGCAAGTGATTACCCCTCCAATACCGGGACCTGAAGTTTTTCCTGGTCGTAAAAGGAGAGTCCGGAGTTTTGGTTTAGGTAGCCTGTCGTTAGCATACTGTATCGTGTCTCGATTCCTTTTTTTTTTTTTTTTTTTTCTCCCTCGGCTTCTTCTTGTTCCTTTTGTCCTAGAATACGGGATGCTACGACCTGCATATGGTAGTAGTAGTACTAGTAGTAGTAACAGCAGCAGCGGCAGCATTATCGTATAATAGTATTGTAACGTAAACATAAACCCGGGACGAATTAAGCACGGGACTTTGAATTTACCCATGTCTTTGCCAGGGAGGAGGGTAAATTGCTTTTCTGTTTCGGCCAGTAATTCGGGCAAATTATGAGGAGTTGGGGATAAATTAGCCCACATACGCTCGCGCAACATTGCGGGCTAATTGGTCGGAAAGGGTAGCAAGGTGAGAGGGATTGCGGAGTGCGGTGGGGCCATGTGATAATTCTATAAATAGCTCTATTTTTAGCTTTTCGGGCTCGGCTGTCGTGCAGTGTGGGACCCAATGGACATCGAGCCCAGTTACACAAACCAATCCGGGCCCCCGGGGGGCCATGCGCCATATGCAGAAAAAAAAGATGCTATGCGAATGCGCGCAACGCAAGGTGGAAAAGTAGTAAAATAGCACAGTTTTCTCGAATTCTGATTGATGATTGCGCACATCTACCGGCCCAGCCTTGTAATGTCTAATGTAATTGCCCGCATCACCGAACTGCGAGATGGCCCAATAGTAGAGTTGGTTACGTCAAGACACGCGATCCTTTTTCCTTTTTCTTGCGTTCGAAAGATGACAGACATGACTTTCTCTTCCGTTCCCGGGCGCTTAGCCGCCGTTGAATGTCGGCCCCGATTTTGAATAGCTGCGCCGCCAAGCGGCAGGGAATCCTACCGTTCTCGTCCCCTGACTTGCTTTCTTACTTGTTCTTTTTTTTTTTTTTTTTTTTTTTGTCCTTTTGGGCCAATCTGCTACCTCCTACGCTTGGTTGGCCATCCCGATTAGTCTTGCAGTTCGTGCTGTGCTACCGGGTCATCGTAATAGCCCTAGAAATGTTATGCATGTTGGTGTAGGAAGGGCTCGGCACCGACTGTACCAGTGAGGACGCTGAGTTCGTCGCGCTTAGTTTTGCTTCTACTTGCCGTGAATGGCGGATCAAGTTAGAAACGCAGAGATTGGGTAGCACTAACGATGAAGTTTGATCGATCTGCTTTACCATGCGTTGCGGCTTTGTTCCGACTCTGCATAGTAGTATAGCATGTATGAAATCGCCCGAGTAAAGCGAGTATACTGTTGCTATAATCATATTTTTCTATACTTGGAGAAGTAAGCAGTCAAGCAGGCGTCAAAGTCTCCAAGCTCTGTTGCATGTACCCTCATATATTTACCTGCTGCTACGTAGAAACATTACAAAGGTACTAACAACCTAAGTACCTGATGTAAAGTGATGCGATAGGTAATGACGGAGGCAGAGACCGTTCTGGGCCTGGTTTCCCCAGATCCGATGCTCGCAGATCTCCGCAAGGGTCTTCTCCTTAGGGACATTATCCATATTGAAGCCAGCAGATCTAGCGGTATAGTACCTATTAACCTACATTAGTAGACGAGTAGCCGGGATGCACGGCGCAAGAGCCAATATATAATGGCGTACAAGCTGGCACGTTTTAGTGAGCCTCTAACGAGCTTTAGCGAGCGGCAAAATTCAAAGTGCGGTAGTTTCAAGGGGACTTTATATATGTTGAAAACACATGGCGTTGAGCGCCGCCGCAGTGCGACTTGAGTTTTTCTGAAATTGGCGATGTTCGAGAAGCAAGAGAAGTAAAATACAGGTCGAGCTTTGATTGCCGGTGACCTATCTCGATGTTCTTCCTCGGTGCTCTCAGAGTTATACGAAACGATGTATATCTATCTAGGCAAGAGATCTTAAGTACCTAAGGTATCTAACGCATCATGGTTTATGGGCATAACTTTATATTGTGAGGCTCTATTGGCACTTGTACATCATATCTAATATGTACCTAACCTATACATAATTCCTAAGGTGTGACCTACTATAGGTAGACCTAATTGCTAGACGTGTACTACATAATACGTATAGAAATGGATGAGAAGTTCAATTTGGGGGCTGTTTCAAGTCATGAAACTTTTTTCCCCCGGGGATAAGGATTTCTTTAGGGACTCAAAGCCACGATAATCACGGATCACGGATTACGATAGAATGTTGATTGGCCCAAGTCACCCCGCCAGAAGAGACAGCTAAGGGGTTGTTCACTCATGATGATGCTCGATGACGACGACGTGCAAACACCAATGATCTGGATCTCTCAAGCGAGCGCAAGGTGAAAAAAAAAAGGATCTGATTGTCCGCAAGCCGATACATCTCTACCATTTGGGGCTGTAAATCTGTATCGTGCGATGTATCTCTCTTTACTACTACTATGGCTACTACGGTATGTATTTGACTTGCTAGTAGGAAAGGGCCATTAGGCGCTCTGTAGTCAGTAGTCAGTAGTCGGTAGTCAGTAGTCAGTCTAAGCCACACGGCTGTTCAGTGTTCGTTGTTGCTTTTACGAACGTTAGCTTGACCCATCCGGCTCTTTGCTGTTGCTCGCGCTATGCAGCGTACAGTGGGCGAACAATGGATTAGGTACGGGTTACAGAAGAAGCGGCCCGGGGGCTTGCTGCCAGGGCCCAGGGGTCTTTTTTACTCTACCCTGTGGCACCCCCTCGCGCTACACGCTAGGGCTGGAAGGCTGGGATGCAGTGTACGGAATACATAGTAGTGTATTGTACCTGTACTAGGTTAGGTCGATAGCTAGGAGGGCTGGAGGGGTACCTAATTGGAAGGTACCTAACTGCCTTCTCAGGTCACTACCCGTAGTAAACCCTCTATCGACCAACCATCAGACTTACGTAAGGCTGAATTTATATGCACCTTTACCGAGTTGGGAAACTGCAAAATGTTTCTGTGTTTCTGCGTTATCCAAACGCGACAATCTAAGTGGATACTTGATAGCTTAGTGTATCCAAGTCCAGGTACACTAGGTACCTATGTAGGTATACCTATGTAGGTACATGATCTATGTTGATGTAAGGTGCTGATACCGTACCAACTTCCGCTGGTAACAGTTAACAGTTTAATAATTATAAACCGTCTTTTTACAGTTATTTTATATAAATATTTAAGATGATAAATGTTAGTAAATATTAACGTTAGACACGCTTTTAATAATAAATTGGATCTAAACGTTTGAAAGTGGTCGAAATATTTATATATATTAATTCTTAAAATATTTCAAATGCTTCAAATGCTTCAAATGCTCGAAAGCTCTTCGAACGTTTAGGCGTTTACCACCTCTTTCCCGTTGTTCCCGTTGTTCCCGTTGTTCCCGTTGTTCCCGTTGTTCCCATAGAGAGGCCTGACAAGAAGCTGATTAAGCCTTTGAAATCGTCTATATAAAGGCCTCTCTTCCCCTCGACTCCTTTTCCTCTTCCTCTTCCTCTTCTTCTTTCTTTCTAAGTCTTCAACTAGCTAACCAGCCAGCCAGCCAGCCAGCCAGCCAGCCAGCCAGCCAGCCAGCCAGCTAAACCAGGAGCCAGCCAGCTAAACTAGGAGCCAGCCAGCTAAACCAGGAGCCAGGACCCAGGAATCATCGTAGCCTCGTAGCCTCGTAGCCTCGTAACCCTATTAGCCTCATAGCCAAATAGAACCATAATCTCGTAATCCTATTGTTTCTAGCTGCGTTTGTACGCTCGTCTGTACGCTCGTTTGTAGGCTCGTTTGTACGTATACGTACTTCGAATCCCTTCCCGCCTTCCCGTTAGCTCCCGTAGCTTCCCGTAAACGTTCGAAGTCGATTCAAACGATTAAAAATTTAAATAATTTATTAAATTTAATAATTTAAAAAATTTAAACGCTCCAGTTGCTTTCAAACGTCTTAGATGCGTTTAAACGCTTGCCGAAGTTATTCAACGTTCAAGAGTTTGGATTTTTATTAATGAAAAAAAATTTAAACAGTATAAAAATAGTGAATTAACGGTTAACTGGATCCAGCGGAACTTAGTACGGTAGAGAGGAGATGTGGGTCGGCTCACGGGTTGACCCAAGGACCTTTCCGCTTTCCTAGCGAAAGTACGGAATACCTGGCTAACCAGTGCTAAGCAGTATCAACCTAGCTAAGCTAGCCCACTAGACCTCACCTGGTTTAGCACGCTTAAACTCTCGAGCAGACTTGTCCTGAAGTGTGTGTGACACCATCCCCCCTCCCTCTCTTTTCCTTTCCCCCCCAATTCCTTGACCTTTTCCCACTTTCTCTGTTTCTCCCGCACACAAAAAAACTCGAGTGAACACGATTCTATCTATTATTAGAACCAACCAACGCCAGATTCAGCCCCATCGTCCTGCAAGTCCCAAGTAGTGCACCGATTGATGGTATTGTATCAATGTATATCTTGGGGAATTGATTCAAGAAAGACAAAAGAGACGACAATCCATCGCATAGCCTAGTTTGTTTACTACGTGCACAATACTCTGATCATACAGATCGTACATTATATACATTATCCAAGAGAAGTTCTCCAAGAAGGTCGGAAAAAATACTTCCACTGCGGCTCCTCCAACGCCCTCTCTTTTCTCATATTCTGTGGATAAAACCCGTTCAACGAGAAACTATCCACGGGGGAGAAAAAAAAAATAATATTAAAAAAAAAATACAAAATAAAAACCACCGTCGGCCCTTCTCAGATATTAGAACCCGGCTATTCCTTCTAACCTTCTATCTAACTTGTCCATATCCACTCACTCATACTCATCATCTAACTCGGTCAACACCTATTCGACTACTACAGCCTCTTCACGTTAAATTAAGTCATCGCTCGATAGCACCATACCCTCTAGCCCAGATTATAGTCC
The DNA here is from genome assembly GCA_022478815.1 of Daldinia bambusicola. Taxonomy (NCBI): domain Eukaryota; kingdom Fungi; phylum Ascomycota; class Sordariomycetes; order Xylariales; family Hypoxylaceae; genus Daldinia; species Daldinia bambusicola. The sequence goes on from MU284154.1 coordinate 148,686, forward strand.
AGTATATACTAGCCTGAACCTTCCCTCTCCCGCTGGCCCTCTCTATCTGTCAGATATAACCATAACTTTCTTTCCTCCCGGACCGGACCTTGGATGGGCAAATACGGTTTATGTCACTATCCGTCGCGTCGTCGCTGCCAACCGACTCGAGGATTTCATACCCGTCAGAGTTAAGAACCCTGTGGCAATTGGGAGACGAAGCCTAATTTCTTATCTGCTTTGTCTCTCACATTTCTATAATCTACATTTCTTTCTTCTACCAACCTCAGATTTACACTCGACAAGATGGGACGAAGAAAGATTGAAATTAAAGCCATCAAGGACGACAGGAACCGCTCTGTGTAAGCTGCCCTTTCGCGACCCGAATCCGAATCCCTTGCCTTTCCCAACCGTGTCCGATATCAATGGCTAACATCTATATCATCTAGCACGTTCCTTAAGCGAAAGGGTGGTCTTTTTAAGAAGGCGCACGAGCTGTCCGTACTCTGCTCCGTCGATGTCGCCGTATTTATTTTCGGCAGCAACAAGAAGCTCTACGAGTATTCTTCGGGAGACATGAGAGATCTGATCACACGATATCAATATGTTAGTTTCACTCGTCCCCGCACAAAATAAGGGAGTATTATAACTAACAAAGGATAGCATGGTGTCCCGAACGAGCATAAAGGACCGCACGATTTCAACGGCGGCGATGACGATGACGACGAAGATGGCGAAGGTACTCCCCCTCACGGCCACGAAGGCTCCGTCGAACCCCAGATGATCCCTCCTCATTTCCAAGGCCAACACCCTTTCCAACACTTGAGGCATCATACCCCCTGCCCTTCGCCTCCCATCAACGGAATGCCGTTCGCACCCCGTGGCCATACTCCCCAGCCGCAAATCGCGTCCAGACCATCATCTCGAAATGATCCTCGCCGCGACCTACGAGTCCCTCAGCCAGGACCTCCTCAGCCAGTTACTAACGGATACGCGTATATGCCTCAGCCGGCTATCTACAATCCTCAGAGCCAACCTACCTACCAGCATGGGATTCCACCTCCAGCTCCTGCCCAATACCAGTATAGTAATGCTCAACCCCTTGTGCAAGTTCAACAGTACATGGAAGAGCAACGTCGGTCGTCTGTGCCTCCCAGCTATCCTCAGCATGCTCCCCCGCAGCCTCCGCGCCCTTCTCCGCCGCAGCCTACGCATCAGCTACCACCACAGCAACCGTCTCACACGTCTCCGCAGCCGCCTCATCAGCACCTAGAACCACCACAGCACCAGCAGGCGCCAGAGCCGCAACAACCTCCTGCGCCTATGGAACCGAAGCACGAGCCGCTTCCGGAAAGATCTAGCCAGCCTTTACTCGACACGGCATCCGCAATCAAGAAAATGCCGCAGCGTAAGCAACATAGCATTTTCACCCCGATCGACGAAAATCGATCAATTTTGTCTCAGCATATGGCCTCATTTAACGCGGAACCCCGGATAAAGGACGAGGGCAACCGGTCGCAATCCGTGGATGTCGGCGCTGTCTCGCGTTCTAAGTCTGATTCGTCGCCTCCTCTGCCTCAGCGCTCCAATACGTCTAATTTGAGCCATTCTCGCAATTCTATTCCTACGATTCCCGAGACTACATTTACGCCTCCTTCTCGTTCAAACAGTCTGAAGGTCGGCGGTGGAGCGCGCCCTCGTCTCAAGGTCCAGATCCCCGAAGAACAGTCGGACAACGGTAGTACCGCGGGGGGTGATACGGCTACTTCACCCCGCACCACCACGGACACTACTACGCAAGCAATCCGTCGAAATGGTATAGAGGGGCCTGGAACTGGTGTGGTTCTTCCTCCCCCGTCGCCATCAGCATCGGCCATGTTATCTGCGGGAGCTACCGGACCACCAAATCCATTCGCTAGACCCCACCCTCAAACCCAGAATAACAGTATGAACATTGATACGCCCGCATCAGCGCTTCCATCGAGGTTTCTCAACAATGAGTTCCTACCTAGTCCCAGCAGTTTCTTCTACCCTGAATGGAACCTCCGGGGTACCGATAGCAACACATTGCCAAGTCCCCTGAATTTCGCGACACCGGTGGTCGGTTCGGGTCCTTCCTTTCTGAGAGACGACAACGGACCGAGCGCCACGAAGCGAAAGAGCCCGGATATAACGACTGGTCACGGTTCGGACGGACCCGAAGGCGGTGAGCCTAAGAGAATCAGGGTTGACGGCTAGTGGTGTACCGTCAGGATTCCAACCGCCTTAGTCTTGTGGTCAGCTATATACCATTCTTCTCGATTTAATTCGTATTTATATTGCCACTTGACCCGACTCGCAATTGTACAACACTTTAGAGAGCATTAACCGATATTCATAACTGGATTTACAATGAAATTCTTCTGGATACCTTAGGTAGTTTACTTGGTTTTACCTTTCACCTGGCATTCACCAGCTTCGACTTCAACTTGCGGCGAACTCGCTCGTTTATTCTTTTAAACGCCATGCACTTACCTTTTGCTTCACTTCTACAGCATGGCGTGGCGCTTAGAGGCGTTTCATGATCACTTCTGCCTTTTGTTGATTTTTTCTTTTTCTTTCTTTTTCACCCCCTTTACTAAACCCATATTATAACCATACGACTATGCAGCCTTGCTGGCTGTTCTAGAGGCGGACATGACGAACGAGTAATGGGAACTTTTGTGTGTGATTCTGCTATCTTGATGTCGCATTTTCTACGCGGGAAAAAGAGTTCGAGATGGGAAACTTGCGCGTGAGAGACGAAACATCGGGACGGCGTTGGGGCGGGGTGGGATTTACAGCTTGTACACTATTACAATTTGATTGGCCTAAGGTCGTTAGAGATACCAGTGGTGGATTGAGGATATGTCTTCAAATCCTGAATGAGGCTAGCATTGACCTTGATTTTACCTCTCTTTTGTTTCTCATTTTACTGTGATGCTTATAAATTGGCAATTCCCAAACCATTCCTATTGCTAGCACTTCACGTTCAGCGACAAAAGGGGGGGTTTAACAGTTCGAAAAAATCTGGACGATGCAGATCATCTTAACTAATGTTATTCTACCTACGTACACTACTAGAATACTAGTAAAACCCCTTATGTTAAGGTTCAGATGAAAAGCCGGTAGATGTTGGCCGATGAGGAGGTATCGGCACCGGGAGGACACAGGATTCGGAAAGGTCGTTAGATCCTTCGGGTCATCCATGACGTCGTGGCTTACCGGCTTAGATATGTTGGGTATGCAAGTAAGTATGTATATAAGCCTTCCTGGTCGGCGAGCTGAGTAACCGGCTATGTCTGTTACGGACGTACAGTAGGTAAATATAATCTAGGGAGATCTTATCTACCTAATCTACTTGCCTTGGCTTAGTTCTGGTGTGGATGCACATGCATGAATAGACGCACAAGCAGAAAACGCTTCTGCACGTACTGTTTCTTTCTGGTACGAGTTGGAGAGCCTCTCTACCATACTTGGCTGCCTCGTTGTGCTCTTTTGAGTTCTCTTACCGAATAGAGGAGGATGTACGTTTGTGGTGGAGTAGAATACGATATGATGTGATCCCATAGCTTACCTACCGAATAATCTAAGACAGGATGGAAGAACGTGCTTAGCATTCTATACTAAACATTTGCCCGACTTTAGGAGGGATGTTGTGTCAGCTTGTTTTATGCTACCAGGTTTTTGTGGGGACTACTTGAATAGGTTAGATTTTAGATTTCTTGACCAATTAGGAAGACTAAAGTAGGAAGGTACTTAGGTACTTACACTTTTGGATTGGATAGGAAATTCTGACCAATTGGGAAGATCAAAGTGGAAGGGTACTTTGGTACTTACCTTTGGATTGGATAGGAAATTCTGACTAATTAGGAAGATTAAAGTGGAAGGGTACTTTAGTACTTAAGTACGTACTTTACAAAAACGGATTAGGTAAATACCACAACTAATTATATAGCAGAATAAGGTTATACAAATATTTACTATTTCAAAGCCTTACATTCGAATCCTACACATCCTTTTTTTTTTTTTATTCCTTTTTACCTGAGATTTCAAAGATTGTAACTTGTGTGCCGCCGCCGGGGGGGTGTCGCGTGCGGGGGGCTGCGAGGCGCGCGCAGCGCGCCGAGCGGCCTCCCGCGCGCGACACCCCCCCGGCGGCGGCACGTGATACGGTTATAGCTGGGAGAGCTCCTAAAGTCGGGCTCTTGTGGTCCACCATACAGGGGGGCCCTCGGTTTTTATTACTCCAACACTAGATTTTTTCAAAGGTGAGTAGCCTTTCTAGAGCCAATGTCTACCTAGTTAAGCCAACTCTAATCCCCACGCACGCTACTAGGAAGATGTTTTTTTTTTTTTTTTTTTTTTTTTTTTTTTTTTTTTTTTTTTTTTTTTTTGCCGTAAGTATAGTAGAGAGGAATCCCGACACTCTGGAGACGGGACGGTGCAGGAAGCAGATCGGGCTGTACAATACCTACCTGCTTCGATAGAGGTGTGTGTAGAGTGGCCTAACCGGGTAAAGGGGATGGGAAAATAGTTCTTGCCCCTTAGCAGCGATACACTTCCCGAGTCACACCGAAGACGTACATACAAAGTATATACCTAATGCATTACACAACAAGAGCCAAGTCGCCGAGTCCGTTATAACAAGACCAGCGACCTATCAGGGAGTTTATAATGCCGCCCCTAGGTATTTCTCAGTGTCTTAGACCTGGGTTTTCCCTGTTGTAGAACCATGACCGTCACAGCCAACACCCACTGCCTCGGTAGGCTATCTGGACAGAAATATACTTACTACTATGATCTTGGGACGTATGTCGTGCATCCGGGGACCGACCCGTGCCGTACCGAGTGGGGGGGAATACCTAAGACACAGTTATTTTTTTTATTTTGTTTTTATTTTTTATTTTCTTGGGTTGTAGGGCTGACTAGATATGAAGGTAGAGGATTTCGAGAAGGGGGGGCCGACGTCGGGGGTCGCGTTGCACTATACCGGTGAACTAGGCGCAGACGCGCGGGTTACGAGAAGAGCGAAATAGCGAGATACGGACGGCGTAGAAAAATTGGAAGGGAGAATAATAATAATAATATTAATAAAATAAAATAAAATAAAAAAAGGAAAGGAAAAAGGGGCTTACCGGTAAGCAATCCTCGTTCATGGCTGATCACGCGCGAGCTCTGTGACTAGGTTAGTAGAGTCTGAAACGTACCCGTATCTCAAAGCAGGCACCAGGATAACAAGTAAAAGCCACGTCTTGTGTCTCATGCAGCCACCCAGAGGACGGTAGACGGTTCGATTAAAGTGCTTGGCTAGATCGATGCGGCATGTGGCACCGGTGGCTGGCCTCGGCGTCGATATCTTTGTGCTACTCGCTCACCGGTCGACCGTGGCTTGACCTAGGCAGCTAGATAAAGTAGCTAGCTTAGCTCTTCGTATCCGTCTGCCTATACGAGTACCTGGAGAAGGAGGTGACCTCGATTGACGATGACAGACAAGGCAGACTGGGAAACCAGGCGGGTCACGGAGGGAGAGATTAGCCGGCTACCCATGCTATGAGGCTATGTATGTATGACCTCTCGAATAAGCCGTGCTTAGTTTAAGCTCGAGGGACGGGCCGGGGCTGCGACTTGGGTTTTCACTACCCGGCGCGTGGACACGGTATGAGCGAGTATTTGTTCTAATATGGTCATATTTTGCGACGGCGTAGAGTTAAGCAACAAGAGTGGGTATAAGCCTATAAGGCACTTCAGGTAGTACGTGATGGCTAACTCAAGCACCTCCTTTATCTCCTCCTAATAAGTGACTTCGACCCTCTCCGCTATTGGGGTGATTCCGGTTGTCAGTTATCCATTCAACACTTCCAACCAAGCTCAACACTTACGCATAAAATGAGATAAAAAGCTAAAGCTAAAGCATAAAGTGCAGCGAGCTAAACTCCGTAATAGGTTAGCATGACCTCTACAGTACGGCGGTCTTTTCTCTCCTTTGTATCTACTGTATCCATGAATGAGAAGGGGGGGGGGGGGGGGGGGGGAAAAAAAAAAAAAAAAAAAAAACCCCGGGATATTAAAATGGGGGGCCAAAAGGTAAAACCAAAATTAATATAAAAAAAGTATTAAGGGGGGGTTTTGCAAA
>MU284154.1:154828-165103 GCA_022478815.1 Daldinia bambusicola
CGGTTCGTTTGCTTTTCTCTCCGTCGGTCTGACCGCCGGCGGCCGGGCGGCGCCCCCCCCCCCCCCCCCCCCCCATCATAGACTAGATCACTATCTCCCCTGGATATGACTATGAGGGGCCTAGAGGAATACCCTTAATTAGATGAACTTACGTATGATGCTGGGGATTTGCAATATCATTATTTTTCATTCTCATTGCTAAAAGTATTTCGCAACGGGTTCACACAACTTTTTTTTTATTGAGATGATCCATATCTACCGAAAGCGGTACTTGAAAGTTCAGCGCTAACCCATCGAATCGAGCGTCGGGCCTCAACTTTGGGTGCTGCCTGTCTTTCTTGTTTGTTCACATCTGGAGAGAAGATAATAATCTGCCAGTTAACTTTGGTGGCGTGTTGCCTACACCGAAAATCCAGCTGACCAAAAAAGATTTGCCATCGAAGAAATCAAAGAGAATAACAAAAAAACGCATCGGGTACTTCCTCGAAAGGAGCAGCCGCCAAGGTATCTTCCAAACTCATCCTCCTCTTCCTTATTTCGCGCGCGCGAATGGGTATCTCCCACCCCTCGTCGACTCATTACTCTTCAAACTCGGAAACCAGAAAAATAACCGAAGGGGATCAGCGTGTCGCAATGCTTAGTTGTATGTGTTTTCCACGCCAAATGCAACAGCAACCCAAGAATCTCCGATCCATAGCCAAGCTATTGCCTCCTACTCCAGGATTCCTGTCGCCTTGAAGCGATTTCCGTAAGAGGCCGAATAGTTGTTGATTTCGGAAAATTCCAACTATGATTGCACGTTGCCCTCGACCTTAAAAATTAGGTAATAAGTACTAAATCTTCCCCTATTCGTCTGGTTCTGGTTCTGCCCACGAAAGAAAAATGGAATGGCATGTTCTAATGGTATCATTGAAATGCGAAAGGTGCTTAAAAGCCAGATATTAACGAATGGTCGGCTTTGTTTTGCCGAGTAGTACTGAAGTTAAGAGCGTGCCCGAAGCAACTCCAGGCGTATAGATACAGGCGAATTCATAATGCGGATATCCGTTTGTATTGTCGCCAAGTCGTCATCTAAAGCGCTGCTCCTAACGGCGACTAGGGGGAGTTCCAGGATTGCTGCCATTTTCCATGTTACCTGTCAGCTCAGCAACGCGAGCCTTAATACGAGCCACACGGGACTCAATTGCTACTACATGTTAGCGGTTGGGTTACTACACACAGAAATAGGCTGCTTACTCTCTTCGCCACTGCCACTGGTGTCATCGCCATCGTCTGTAGTCTTACTGTATGCACCCCGGCTCTGTTCTTCACTTTGTCGATTGACACGCTCGGCTGCGTTCTTTCTAATGGCTGCCCATCGGTCCTGCATGGGAACTGTTGGTGATGGCGCTCCCGCTTCGTCGTCATCGTCGTCATCCAGCGCAGGGTGGCGATTAGAATGCCTAGCAATGGGCGGCGGCGCGGCGGAGTCCACACTTTGATTATCATCGGGAACAAAAGCAGGTTGGTCTAGAAGAGGTCCCTGATCGAAGCGGGAAAACTCATTGTGGGCTTCTGTGGCATCCGCAGTATCGACACGAGACAGATTTTCGTCGATTGATGGCTCATATCCTTGACCAGGACGTACCGGCGTTACTGGGGTTTGCGTAGGTGTTTTATCTTCCTGGCGCTCGGTGGGAGCTTCGAGGTCTGGAGATGCAATTGGTTCCGATACAGGTGTCTGCGCCGCCACCGGAGTTTGTGGCGTCTGGGCCTGAGACTGAGCCGCTAACATATTGTTCACATCTGCGGCAGCGTTCTCGGGAAGCTTAGATTGGCGATTCTTATTCCTGCCAAACAGCTTCTTGAAGCCGCTCGATTTGGACTTTTTGTCATCTTTATGAAGCTTTTTGTGCTTCTTGCCTTCAGGGCTATTTGGTTCGGGGGAAAACATAGTCTCGCGAGCTGCTTCTACACTTTTTCCATCACGTGGAGTGGGAGGCAAAGGCGAGTCTCGACCTGTCGGTTCTGATCGCTGAGCAGGGTGAATTGGTTGCGGAGTCGCGAGCTTCTTCTCCGAAACTAGTGCAGGTTTGGGTGTTGCTGGGGTTCTCGGCTCAGGTTCAGGTTCAGTTTGTGGCTGCACTGCGAGAGGAGACGACGGCTGCTCTTGGACATCCGCTTTGGGGCTACTACCATTCGTGGTAGTTCCGGTTGTCCCTGGTGGATAGGTAGGCATTTGAAGCGAGGTCTGTGATACGCCGCGTCCCGCGAATGAGTTCCCGAGATAGGCTGCACGAATGGTTTCTTTATCATACTTGCTAGCCCACTTCATAGCCGGCGATGCCGCATTTACGACACCCGGTTGCAGAGTGAGGATGCTTTGAGTTTTCTCTCTCATCACCTCGGTATCTGTACGCCCACGTCGTTCTAATTTAGGTCCAGGTTGCTGCTCTTGGAGCTGCTTGGCTTGCAACTTTTGCGCAGCCGCCTGAATCTTAGCCTGCTGATCAGGTCCGATGCTAGTTTTGCTCATGCCCGCACCACCACCAGGGGTCACACGATCATTCTTATCGCCACTTGACTTGGCGGCTGACTTGCTTCGAGAGACTCCTTTGCCACGTCTTGTCCAGCTAAACAGACCTTTCTTCTCTGCAATATATGCGCCGGCATCAGGTTCCGGGGCTGCTCCTTTGACCATCTCTTCCATCACAAGCCACCGGCCCTGACGGATAATCGTCTCAACAACAGAACATCTCCCGAATGCGGATTTGCGTTCTGCTGTCTCTTCGGGTGCCAAGCTGCTCATCCATACCCACCAGAACGCCTCGTCCAGATCGAACCGACTAATACTAGCTAATTCACCAGGCTCTAGGTGATGGTCGCTCTCCAATCGTGGACGATGCGATTGGGAGCTACGCTGTCTGACAGTAGTTTCAATAGGCGGTAGAATCTTATCCGGAGGCAGTAAGAGATTTGAGGGGCTGTTTGGCGCATCATCAACAAATCCGGAAGATAGGAAGTCTGCCCAGGAAGGAGTAGTTGGTCTACCAAGGTTTGCGCCCGATGCGGGGGTAGTTCGTAATCCACGAGGATTTCGGGCTTGAGTAAGCTTAAGAGAATCGTCGTCTTCCTCTTCTTCCTCTAAAGTGCCACCAAAGCCGATATCTTCAAATCGCGACCACGACGCATCTCGTAAACCAGTAGAATGCTTTGAACTGGACACTTGAGATTGATTCGCAAGAGATATCGCCTTAAGAACTCTGCGGCACTCCTCGGTTAACGCCTTCACAGGATCCTCGTACTCGGAAAACTCTCGAAGAGCTTGGTCCTCATCGCGGTATTGGAAATGATTAGCACGACGCAAGAGCGCAAACGGTGTTGAAGATACGGTCTCAACAATCATGACCACCCTATATGTTGACGACATCAACAACGATGGGGCCTGTGGGGGATACTCGGTTTCCTGCAGCAACTTTTGCAGGGACATGGGGAGCATGGAGATACCTGCACGAGCCTGTTGGGGTGATAAAGACCTTAGATAGGCGAAGAACATATGGCTCGTCGCATCCGCGGCGCTAGGATCTGTCAGCGAGCGGATCTTAAATTGGAGATTGGGGGTGTGTGCAAACCTGAGCCATGCCTTATATCCTCCATCGAAGCCGTTGCCGGTGTCCTTGTGTTCGAACGCCCACCAAGCTGCCATGCGAGACAGTTTACGACCACCGAAACCATTTGATTTGCCATGAGCCGCGATGGCCGAGAGTAAGTCAAAGTAATCGAATATAATTTGTGACCGTGCCTGGTTTTCCACACTCAGCGGAATGAAGGTCGAGAACGAATCGCGTGCCATATTCGAGTCTAAATCATAAGTCCATCCTTAGCAAGGCATTCCACAAAAATACCGAATTAATAAGTTATACCTTGCTCTCCAACTCTGAACAGCTCGTAGGCATCCCAGCCCACAACACCACCTGGTAATCTGCTCCATATCCATTTCAGGACACCCGAAATGACCTAAGTTCGTTAACAAGAATCCTTCAATTAGCGCATCTAACTCTAGTAAAGACATACCATAGGCTCGGTCATCCGTAACTCCTGCACGAGGGCCTCGCCCCGTAGGTTGTGCTCGTCATTGAAAAAGTGGCGGATGAAGGTGCGCACGGCGCTGGGATCGGAAGTTGGTCGGAATGGGAGAAGGAGAAAGGGAAGATCGAGAGCTACGCGTCGCGAACTGGTTAGCCTGTACTAGTTAAAGTGAGAAATGGACTTCTTCTGTTATCCATACCCCTAGCCTTGAGCTCTTCTGTGGAACGCTTTACTAATTCCTGAACCTCCTCGGGTTCTACCGTCGTTCGCGTATACGCATCTTCCCAGCGCGGCTTGTTGGACAATTGACCTGCTAAATCTGCCAAGTTGCCATTCTTCTTGGATTTGGCGCCATCTTTACCCCTTATTCGAGAGAAGAGGCTCGGCATGGTGATGGTAGGTTTGAAATCCCCGTCTAAATAGAAGAAAAAAAAAGGACTCCGTTCACAGTATCACGTATTTCTAAGTTCGAAAACGTTAGATATAGGCAAGTGGATATTTTGATAGTCGAATTATGACGCGGGCTAACGCATGAAATGTTTGTAGAGAAAGACTTGTCCGAGATGCGCCAGCAGAGTGGGGTTGGGTATCAAGTAATATTATCGAATGGTATTGCCAACGGAGTTCGACCTATTCGAACCAGTTATGTTTTTGAGATGTTCTTGACCGGTGGGAAGAAGAAGAAGAAGAAAAAAAAAAGACCCCAGCTCCAGGGTATGAATCAATAAAAGGGTACCACACCTCAATAGACAGAGAAGGGGAAAAAAAAAGAAAAGAAAAGAGTAAGGAAAGATCAAACGATTAGAATTGAAGTGTTCACGAATATGCGTGAAGCAGCAAAACGAAGGGTATCAAGATGCACGCATGGTAGAGTTCAAAAAAGTTCCAATCGCCGAGGGGAGAAAAAAATATTATTATTAAAGGGGCGGTCCAAAACTTCGACGAGGTTCCCATAAATGACAGATCAAGGAAGTCGTCCTCGTTACTTCCCCAAAATCTACCTTGATAATACACCTGCACCTCCAAACTTGGTCAATGTACACTAGTGCACCAAAGCGCACCTGCTTTGACTACCTTCTTTGGGTCTAGCGGAATTGAAAGAGATTATTTTAGCTCTTTTTGGTGGCAGCCCATCAGGTAGGCGCCGCAGAGGTAAAGAGCTGTGATTGGATAACCTGCTGCATGTCCGGCGTGCGTGGAGAAGGTGCAGCCAGGTGCAGCAGGGGCCAGTTAGCTAACATGGTTAAGGCACCGTTAGATTTTCTGGGTTATACAACAAAAACAGACAGTAATGGACATAATAAGTAATAAAAGTATTCAGAAGTTACTTTTCCACCTCAGAGCGGCTGAAAATACTTGACGAGTTCACATCCTCACCCAAGAACTCTAATTTAATTACAGGACGGGAAGTGGTAGCCAGTAGTTAATCAGGTGGCACCCGGTCAGACTTTACCAAATAAATAACATGTAGGTACTATGTATTTCTCCCCATTTCTCCCATTTCTTCCATTTCTCCTTCAAAAAGCCATCGTCATTGGTGAGATGTAGCAATCCGAACCTAGACCACTCTTTCAACTTCACATCTCACATGGGACTTTTATATCCATGTCACGAATCTACAGCACAGATGCTATAAGTGGGCTTGTCCGCGTCGAAATCTCATAAGTCCCGCAAAAGAAAGATCATCATAATTGGTGGAGTAGCACCAGTATATTTCTCTTCCGCCTGGATGACCTGCGAACTTCCATGTTTGCCTCTCACTAGCACGAAAACCAAGACGGTGGTTTCTTTGGCTGGACCGGGTCAGGTACCAAGCTGTTGGTAAATTAACTGCCAACTCAGACTTAAATCCTCTAGCACGCTGAGTTAAACTGATATATTGCCAAATCTGTCCTTGATGACAGCTTCACTTCTGTCAAGCCTTTTAAGTCTTCCTGAAGAAACCAATATCTGCACGGCCGCTATGGATATCTATTAATTGCGGGCGTGAGACGGAATACTACCTAAGCTGATTTTAATCGGCAGGTCGATTCGTTTTCTGCAACGTGAGATTCGAACGAAACGGGGTTGAGCATTATCGGAACACTATCGGCAGTTCTATCTCAAGTATCACCTCAGGTACTACCATTGTCCGAATTCAATCAACGCATGGTTACCCAAACCTTCCCTTTCGCCGTTTGAAGCTATATTTAATCTGGATCTCGTCCTGCCTGTAGCCGTTTTCGTGTCGTGTAACATGTCGTTAATACGACAGGAATATGAACAATCCAAGAGGAAAAAATAGATACTAAGTTTCCTAGTTTGCTATCTCAGCTGTCGTCCTAACCATCATCTTAATCAATAAGATAAAAAAAAAGAATCATTTAGAATGAACGCCAAGACATTAGCCATTGCCCCCCTATTTCCCTCGCCCAGATCATCATTCTTTAAAGGGCGTCAACCTTGCATAAGCACAACTCATCACTCGGAATCTAAAGCCAATTAATTCACAAAAGCTATTGGACCCGGCTGGACTGATCACTTTTAATAGGCTAGGGTTAAGATGAGTTGGCAAAGTGTGGTGAGGTCACCCCTAACGGGAGAGGCCTGATTCGGAGAGTTAGCTGCGAGCCATTGGTGCAGAAAGGCTGATACTATTGGCCTAAGAAGCGTGTCTTACATGGACCGCGACTTTTCGTGTCCAATTACGTCGCGTTAGGTCTCAAGGGGTTTCTTCGTGCGAGGCACTGCCTTGGATGCTACGTATATAGTATGTCGCAATCTCTCTTCCCTTGAGATGTCCCTCCTTTTTGGTTATACGAATTTTCTAACAAGTGGGATAACATATAGTTGATACAGAATTACAACGAGGAACATGAGCTACAAGATCCTTTAAACTTATACTACCTAGGTATAGTATATAGTAGTTCCACTTGAGCCTCTTAAGAAATTGGACCCTAGAAAACGCCACTAACCAAATTAGTATTGTACCTGTCGATAGTTTACTTTGAGCAGCTGAGCCAAGTTCCGATGTACAACATAATCAGTGTGCAGGTGCAGGTGTGTGGCTCGCCTTGCATAGAACATTGGATCTAGGGGACGAAGGGACCTGCATGACTAGCGTGGGATCTCAGGGCTTATGCATGCGTTTATCTCGCTGTCTAGATATTGTACACGAGCAGTCCACGAGCAGTCCGCACTCCCGATTATCCCAGGATGTATATTGATGCAACAGATCTAACAATCGCAAAGAACACACGAGGGTCTGCTTAGCCGTTATCTAAACTGGTTAGCATTAACATTCTAGGGAGGCTTATAATTTATCTATCTTTAGAAATTTTCTTCCAACTATCCCTCGTTAACAAATAACACAAACAGAGACTACTAAACCTCCCTTATGTACAACGGCGGCATGTAACGGTCTACGGCGGGGTAACCAGGCCTCTATTCCGGTTCCCGAGACAACTCTTCAACGTCTCTGCCGTGCCTCGATCAAACTTATGCTGATGATGACATACCTCACCATCTATTCGTTTGAACGAACCCTTGCGAGATGACTTTCGCCAGGTTGTGAGGCATCATGGCGAAACGTCGCAGATCCTATTTATGCGCTAAGACGTTATTGTGCCATGGTCAGAATGCATCTGACTGATCCGGCGTGATCACGATAAGTTCATCGATAGTATTAATGTTTGGATAATTATCTGCAAATTCTGTTGTTGTTGTTTAGGCAGTTTATTATGGCATCAGATAGACTTCGTTTTAAGAAGCGATCCTTCATTTCGCTTCCATGATGAGGTTAACTACCTAGGCAATTATATATTCTCGGGTTAGACAGTGTCCTAAGATGGTCCTTCGTCAAACCTACTGAACATATCGTGATCGTATGCATTACACATCATATTAGCTAACTAGCCAAACTGCTTTAACAGGAAGCACAAATTCATCACTCACGATTGACCCGAGTGCTATCTAGTCGATAGGACATGTCGCCTGTTGAAATACTGTAGGGAGTGAGGGAATCAATGGCGTCGATCATAACGATATGAACCTTTCCATATGATGATTACGGCCTAGAAACATCTTCATTAACAACTTAGATATTAAACGCATTGTCCGTTGAGCTACGGAATTTGCAATTTGCACAATACAAACCAGGTACCTATTACTCACACATAGTACTCCTTCCTAAAGGGCAGTTTTTTTGTTGACCAGTGCAATCTCGATATGCTACGAACATACGCCTACCCGGCCACTTATAAACCATTTTCAACGCCGACCATTAACCCTATACGACCAGAATCATAAGGTATCCGAACGCCCTGTATCCCTTAACCCAACACATTACATACAACTGACGAAAGCTTATTTCGATTCAGCGTCATCCGCCGTGTCTTTGTTATCCTTGTCGTCCTTGCTATCCTTGTCATCCTGGGCATCTGTACCATCTTTTCCCTCTTCGCCCTCCTCCTGCAAAACTTTGCTCTCTTCCTCGCCCTTCTCCGCGTCCAGCTCTCCCACAGCCACAACAGGAGGCTCAATTTCCTCTTCCTTCTTTGTTTCCTCCGGCTCCACCGGTTCCTCCGGCTTCTTCGCGGCGGGGTTGAGATTCCAATCAATCACGCCGTCCTCGCCGTACCTCTTGGCGAGCCACTCGTTCGCCTGCTTGAAGTGGCCGCAGTCGAAGAAGCCCCTCGACGCGCTCAGCGGGCTCGGGTGCGCGCTCCGGAGCACCAGGTGGCGCTGGGCGTCGACCTTGGTGACGCGCTGCGCCGCGGGCTTGCCCCAGGCCATGAAGACGACGCCGCGCGTGCGCTTCTGCGCCACCACGTCGATCACCTTCTGCGTGAAGCGCTCCCACCCCCGCTTCGCGTGCGAGTTGGCCTCGTGCGCCCGCACCGTCAGGCACGTGTTCAGCATGAGCACCCCGCGCTCCGCCCAGGGGGTCAGCAGCCCCCCGCCGTTGGGCGGCGGCACGAAGTCCGGGTAGTCATTCTTCAGCGCGATGTACATGTTCTTGAGGGAGGGGGGAGCCGGCGTCGGAGGCCGCACCGAGAAGGCCAGGCCGTGCGCTTGGTTATAGTTGTGGTAAGGGTCTTGGCCTAGGATCACGCACTTGACTGTGTGGAAGGGCGTATGACGGGACCTATGGGGCGGTGATGTTAGTTTACTTTACCGTTTCACATACATATAACCTATATAGCACGGTACAAAAGAGATTTAAATAGATAGAATGAAGGTATGTCTTAAGTAGTAATAAGAAGTAATGAATATGAAGTAAGACATCGACATACCATGAATAGACATCTTCCCTAGGCGGGAACACTTTCTTGTTCGCCTTGACCTCACTCTCGAGGAACTTCTTGAGGTTGATAAACTCCTCAGATACGATCTCATCTTTGAGGTGGGCCAACCAGCTGGGATCCAAGGTCTGGATCTCGAGCTGGAGGTGGCGCTTCTGCTCCGGCTTCAAGCTCGCGACCCACTTCTCCTTGTCGAACTTGAGGGGCGCTGGATCGGGGCCCGCGCCGGGTCTCGTGGACGAGGTGGGCGAACTCTTAGGAGCGCCGAAGAATGACGTTATGCTCGCGTTCACCTTGGGCTTCTTATTGGCGTCTCCGGATGAGAGCCCTTCACTCTTACGCTTTACGGATGACATTGTGTAAGCGACTGTAGGTTTGAATGAAGTGAGGGTTTGATGGTATAAGTGTAATGAGTGTAATGAGTGTAAATGGGGTCGAGGCCGTGTTGGTAGGCAGCCTATATCCCAAGGCGGAAGGTGTCTTAAATGACGTAGAAGCGACACCGTGAATAATCTTCTTTTTTTCACTTTCTCAAACAAATCTGATGTCCAATTCCAATGATAAATGAATTACAAACACCGAGCTTTGACGATTTGGTCAAATTGGACTTGCAAGTGGACAATAAAACAAACAATTGAATTGTGGAAAAGTAAATCGATGGAAAAGGACCAAGATTCTATAGTTAAATGGGGATTCGAATGTCTCGACGCGTCTCCAAGACGCGAAACCCCTTTTAGCACTTAACGCGACTTTCTGCACGCGTAAAGTGGCTTGTGCAATTACGATGAGCAAGGTTCAGGGCCTCAGCTCCAAAAAAAAAAAAAAAAAAAAAAAAAAAAAAAAAAAAAAAATAAAAAGAAAAAAAAAAAAAAAAAAAAATTTAAAAAAAAAATAAAAAAAAAAATAATAATTAAAAAAAAAAAAA